>WBNH01000003.1:198148-393293 GCA_013401255.1 Urocolius indicus | reverse complement strand
GAGCCGCTGTTCCGCTGGTCTGGGGCTGTTGGAGCCGCTGTTCCGCTGGTCTGGGGCTGCTGGAGCTGTTGGAGCCGCTGTTCCGCCGGGGCGGTGCCGGCCGCGCTGGGTACCGCCCGCTTGACGGGATCGCGGCGCGACGGCGCCATTGGCAGCCGGCGGGGCCAGACGGGAGCCGATGGCATCGCAGGATGTCCTCAGCCAGACCACCCGGCTGGCCTCCTCCAGCGCTTTGCTGCAGGTGCGAGGCGGCCCCTGCCCCCATCCTTCCTCCTCCCTCCTCCTCCTCCTCCGCTCTGCCCGCAGACTCTTCCCCACGCGGTTTCTTTCACAGGTGCTGTTCCGGGTGGTCACCTTCGGGCTGAACGCGTTCACTCTGCGCTACCTCTCCCGAGAGCTGATCGGAGTGGTCAACGTCAGGTGAGGAGGAGGAGGAGGAGGAGGATGGAATGCTCGCGGGCTGAATGCGTGGCCCGGGTCACGCTGCGGGTGCGATGGGGCTGTTGAAACAGCGTTTATGCTCGGTGCAGCATCTCCGGGTTCACGCTCTGCAGGGTGTGTAGTCAGTAACGCTCTGCATAACGTTACTGAATTTGCCTGTAAGTGTTTTGAAGTCCGTGGAATCTTTCGAATGAGATTGTTTTTTTGGCCTTAAACAACTGGCCTGTTTTCATGTCAAACCATCAGCTTGCTGAGGAAAAGCGGGACACAATTGTGTATCACATGCTGTTGTTATACAGCAAACTTTGCAACTGTGATTTTTAGCTTATAATTAAAGTATTTTTTGCCCTTTTTTTTCCCTCCCCCTCTTCTCCTTTAGGCTGACTCTACTGTATTCAACTGTCGTCTTCCTAGCCAGAGAGGCGTTTCGCAGAGCTTGTTTGAGTGGAAGTACGAAGCGAAACTGGACCAAAACAATTAATCTGTTGTGGCTGACGTAAGAGACCTTTAACATTTTGCTTCTTCAGAAATTATTTCTAATTCTTGTCTGAGAGCTCAGAAAAATGAGAGCAAATATTAATTTAGTGAGGTAATTATTTCAGCATTTAGTAGCGTTTAGTAGCCTCAGTTGTGTTTCAGGGCTGATGCAGGAAGCTGGTCAAGTCTTGCTACTTCAGTGTTTATGCTTCATCTGTCTTTGCAGCACACGTGGAAGGATATAGACGAAGGTGTTACTGGGAGCCACTTACTCTGTCACTCATCCTGGAGTTTCATTGATGTTGCAGCTGTTAAAGGACAGCCTTGTTACACAAATGCCTAGTCATTTGGGGAGTTTTCTTCCTCTGTCTCCTCAGTTTTGTTCTTCTGTTACTCCACGTGCATTTGTGAAAATACATGGATATTTTTTGTCCCTTAATTTTTTCCAAGTCTTGAGCCCTGGTGCAGTTTACTGGTATTGCAACATAAGTGTTTGTGTTGGGTAGGGAGAGATGTGGAAGGATGAAAGAAAGAATGGGAATTAAGCAGGAATACTTCATTCAACTGCAGTGTATTTATAACAGAAAGTGGATCCTTTGAAGTCTATGTGAAAATGTAGCCAGAGAGTATAACGTCATATCACAGCTAAGTCGGTTGTGTCCAGGAAGCAGAAGGGCGAAACATCTCTGCTATATCCTCTCAGTCAGATGTGGCTGTGAAGCCACAGTAAGGTGGGTTTGGATATGGTCTGAAATGTGTTTGATGTGGTGGAAGACTACCCCTGCATGACAAAGTTAGTACTCTTCTCTCAGGTCACCCCACTGACTTCCTCAAACTGCACAACTGTTAATTAGGTCTGGGCCAGGGTTGGGAGTTCGTGTGTCGTCATTTGCATCCACATATAAAGAAGAGAGATTGTCCCTTTCAGAGATACGTTTAATACTTACATTTTAAATGACTTTTAAAAAGCTTTCTTTGTTGTATTATAATCTATTTTCTCCCCTTTGACTATGTTTTGAGTGGGCATTAAGCAGTAGTTAACAGTGACTATGTGCACCTTTTCCTTTCCAAGTTTTTCTTCATAGAGACGTTAAACTTCAAAAGATGAACTTTCTTGAGAGATCTGTGATAGATCTTGGGAGCGATGAGAAATGGTAGATAGTTCACCTTATGTTAGATTCTTGAGTAGAAAATAAACAAGTTAAAAATGTTTTCTGTCTTGTAGAAGTGTACTTTAAATTTGTCCATTAAAAAAATAGTTTCCTTGGTATTGTAAGAATAGAAATGGATTCCTCAGGGCTTCCTCCCCCCATTATTATGGCAATATGTGAAATCTTAATCTAATTTTCTTGTGGGATTTTTTTCTGCTTGAGTAACATTTCTATTGATTGTTTTTATGTTAACTTTTTAGAGTTCCTCTTGGTGTTTTTTGGTCTGTTTTCTTGGGCTTAGTCTGGCTACACTTGCTTGAAGTACCTGATCCTTCTGTGGTTCCTCATTATCAGGCTGGTGTAGTGACATTTGGTCTTTCTGCGATTATCGAGCTTCTGGGAGAGCCGCTCTGGGTTTTAGCCCAAGCTCATTTGTTTGTGAGACTTAAGGTTAGTAAAATCCTTGGGGTACTTGGATATGTGTGTAATTACATTTCTCTCTTGAGGACATCTGTGAATTAGATCTTATATTCAAGCATATAAAACCCCACAAAGCTATGTGTAATGTGTGCTACTATATGATATAGGTGCAACTTAGATATTTGTATCTGTTAGAGCAAGAAAGTTGTTTTATTTAATCATTATCACCTTAGTGATCATTAAGTGCTTAATTGTTTTTGAGTTTTGATTGGAGGGAGGCACACAACTTCCACAATTCTGCATTTCAGTTGATTGTTGCGTTTCAGAATTTCATATCAACAACTGAGAACGTGATTGTCTCAAGCAAAATTTTCTCCCTTATGTCCCATCCAAAGGACTGGGAAGGTGCAGTGGAGGAATTGTGAAATGCAGGAACAGAAAAGTTTCAGAGAAATTATATTTGAAGGCGGCCAACTCAGCAGAAAGAAGCCATGATAAAAGCCACACTGACTTTGAAAGTCTTGTATTCATACGTAAATTTCTGTGTGTGAAGCTAATGTATTTTAAGTTCATGTATATGGTGATGAAGTTGGCAGAAAGTACACCTTTCCTGTTTCCTCTCTTTTAAAGGTAATTGCTGAAAGCCTTTCAGTGGTGTCAAAATGCATTTTGACAGTTATTTTAGTAGTCCTTTATCCTCAATGGGGCCTCTATGTTTTTGCCTTGGCTCAGGTAGGTTACCTGTGTTCTCTTTTTTCTCTAAATTCTTAATTAACCTAAATTTCTATTTGCTATTGCCTTTGACATTCAGCCTTTTAAATAGCTTAGAGGAAGTGACATAAAACAGTCCTGAGAGGTTTAAGATTTAGAACTTGTATTTATTATTGTCTTGATACTTGTTACTGAATTGAAGCTTGGACCCTGAGCAGTTTGATGGATGTAGAGAAAAGCATCTTGTACTGCCTGTGAAGGCACATTTTGCAAATAAGGTGATATATATTATATATTCTGTGCAGAATAATATAATAACAGGTTTTATCTTAACTGTTCTTAATCATTTATACATTCTAATGCTTAAAGAATCTGCTTACTCCCTGGCTTCAATGTTACACTTTGGATTCCGCTGCGTAGAAGATTATAGTCATGTGTAACTTCATCAGCCTCTACCTCCGACCTGTATCATCTTTCCCAAAACTGCTAGTCATGTACAACTGATTTTTCTTAGATATATTAGCACCTGAAAGATAGAGTTGTTGCCTGTGCAGTATTGCTTGAAGTGAAAATATGGGCCACCTCAGATGTAGACATCCGATTATTGTTTTGTGCAGTGGCTATAGTAAGTAGCTTATAACTCGTCAAGAAAGACAAGTAGACAATAGCTGTTCTGTCAAGTTGTTTTTTGGCTGAGTGAATAATTGCTTTATAATTGGACTTCAATACTGAATAGAACGTAGAAGTTGTCAAAGGGCTATGATAACCTACAGGTTAAAGAAAAACAATTAACAGCTTTCTCAGATAGTTGAAGGGTTTACTGTATCTAAAATTTGACAGGTCTAAGAACTACTTATTACTTATTCTCCCTGATTTTGGTACTCTAGCATGTTATTCTGCATTTGTAAGTTCATTTTATATCAATGTTTGTTATTCTTCTCTCTTTTTCTATCTTTACAGATTTTATATGTCAGTGTTTTGGTTATGTGTTATGTCATTTATTTTGTCATGTTTCTGGGGTCTCCTGAGGCAACAAAGAAGTCATTTCCAGTTGCTAGAATGAAAGCTCTATTACCTAACGTGGTGGAAGATGAGGTAGGTTGCACAGTGCAGCTTGTTTGGGTTCTTTATCTGCAACAACAGTGATTTTAATCAAGGAAAAAGTATTTCCTGGATCAGAGTGATATTGAACTTAGGGATATTTTAGTGTAGTTGTTAGTAGATATGACATTTTGGGGTTTTACCATAGTACAGTTGCAGCTAGCCCAGAGGAGTGTTGTGCTGGTCTTACGTTTTCTATTTCTACTCTGCAGTTGCAATCATGTTCGTTACATTTCAGTATTTTTTTCAGACCTTTGTTAACTGGAAGGAAGCACGGTTGACTTGGAGTTTCTTCAAACAATCATTCTTGAAACAGATTTTGACAGAAGGTGAGGATTGGCATATAGTTGTGATGGAAAAGAGCTCATGAATACTACTTACAAAACTGAGTTACAGCTTCAGAAGGTCTGGGGGAATGTGTGGGCATGTGAGTCTGAGATTGTTGCCAACAGATGTTACCAACCCGATTGACGTTTTTGAGGGTCTTCTGAGCTAGATGCTGTCTCATTTGACTTTCTTTCTTGAGTACTTAATGTTGGAAGAGCCTGAACAAGTATTGGGAAAGCTTTAGGGACATTTTCTTAAGGTCTTTGTTTTGAACTTGCAGGTGAACGATATGTGATGACTTTTCTGAATGTGTTAAATTTTGGAGATCAGGGTAAGTGTGATGGTGTTATGGAATGGTGGCACAGTTTTCTTGACCTCTGCTCTTGAAAATCAGAATTTTCAAAGTCTTGGTGATCAAGAGAGAGATAAAAAAGAATTTAATATGATTCTATGATTCTGTGATTGTAGTCTTCATTTTATTCTCTGAATCAAAACTGTCCAATTGGATGTGATGCTGTGTATGTTGTTTCTTTGTTTGTTTTAAAATCTTTAGTATCTATTATAGCTGTCTGTCTTCAGTGTTTAGAATTCCATTATCCCACTGTTCCTTGTCCTGCTTTGCATCTCAAAGTTGAATTATGTCCTGTAAAAGATTTCAGTGCAGTTAGAGAGTAATGTGTGGCAGTGGCTGTTCAGATGACTGAGTTGACAGCACCTCAGGTCTTTATAACTTGGGGAAGGAAAATAGGCTGTAATTGTTGGCCCGCTGTTTGAGGTTTCTTGGATAGTTTGAGTTACTTGTAATTGTTGGCAGTAGTATGTTGTATATATAAATAGTTGGTACATGTGCTTGCTGCCAGGGACTGTGTCAGTCTGACCCACCTCTCCTGCAAAACAATTGAGGTGCCACTTACTTGAAAGGTCTTTAAAAGAGCAATGAGTACAAAAATGCCTCTTTTCTCAAAACATTGGGAAACATTAGTTCCAAATTCTATGAGATCAACCAGAGTCACCTTCTGTTATTTCACTGTGCATATGTAAAGCACTTATCCATATGCCTGCTTTTGTGTATTCCCAGTGACTGTACTCTCTGTGTCTGTATATGTATACACACACATAGATGTCTCAGCAGGTTTGGAGTAGTATCTTGCTGAGGATGCAGGTGCTAATAAAATGTCAGGTAGGATTACTCTTCCACTTCAGTGAAAGCAAAGAACCACCTCTCATTAAGAATAGATACCTTTTTCTCCTCCTGGATCAGTAAATCCTTGCATTCCTGTTTTCATTCAATGAAATTCATCAGGATCTTTTAACTTCCTCTACAGTGAGAATTTGAAATATGGCTTGGTGCTATTACTAGAGTCACATCTCTGTAACTGATGCCTTTGTCCTAGCTTTGCCATCCATGAGCAAGCCTTGCAATTTTGAGCTGTGGTTGCTCTGACTGTCAGAATTTTTAGGGAACGCTGCATTAACGTTGTACTCAATTCCACCTGTTTCTTGTGTGTTTGGTGGAAATGTTAAATTGAATTCTATGTCGTGGTTAAAGACTTGGAATTAAAACATGCCTAAAAAAAATTACAGGTTGCTGCTATGTTGTTTCTTGTTTTGCTTTCTTTTTAAAGGTGTATATGATATTGTGAATAATCTTGGTTCACTGGTGGCCAGGTTTATCTTTTTGCCTATTGAGGAGAGTTTTTATGTCTTCTTTGCAAAAGTGTTGGAAAGAGGGAAGAACGTAAAGGATCAGAAGCAGGTACGTTCATTTGGAATTAATTGAATGCTGTCTTTTTGTTACAGATAAGTTGTATCCCAGAAGTGTGACTGATGGAAGTGTGTGTTTAAATTTGAGTATAAAGGCTGCTAAAATTGAAAAGTTCAAGTGGAGAACAAAAAATGTCAAGTGGGGCTGGAACAGAAAGAAAAGAGAACAGATTAAATGCTAATGAAATAGAACTGAAGATATGCAGTGGCATAGTACTGCATAGTGTTAGAACTGAAGTTAACATCATCTGCTCACGACCGTGTGATGTGAGCCCTAGTGTACTGTGTGTTTCCAGATAGAAATAATATGCTTTCATGATTTAAATAATTGCCTAGTAAATAAATGCTGTCTGAAAATACTTTTTTTATTGAAAATATAAGTAAATGTTACGTATTAAACAGTAATGTTTTCAAAGAGAGCAGCTTTAGGAAGAAAAGATGCATTTTTCTTCAGTTTTGAATTGTACGTGGAATATTATCCGTCAAACAAATGAGATCCTTGTTCCACAGAATAGCATTCATGCATGGTCTAGGTAAGAAATTATTATCAGTCATAAAGATCAGCCTGGACTTTTGTATCATACTATGACAGTAATCCTGCTACGCATACTGTAGCATACAGTTAAACAAATGCCATGCTTCAAGTCACTGGTAAGCTAAGAAAGGTGTAAATGTATGTGTATTTATATGTAATGTACCTGATAGATATAACTGGCAAAATGGTTATGTGTTTTCAGTGTATGCAGTGAAATCCCAGTGCATTACAAGAATTACAGGAATGCTGCTTGTAACGAGGTCGTAAACCTGACAAGTTGCTTGTTCTGATGTGGCAAATCCTGTAATCTTATGCAGCAATAAATATCTGACCCTCCTGCTGACTCCTGCAACTTGGCTGTGGGCAGATGCTGTGCTCTTATTTGCTCTTCACTGACTCTCAAACAGTTGCAAGTGCTGAACAGGCATATTCATGGCAAATATTTGTGTATGTTTTGTGATGAGTAAAACACAGAATGGAATAACCAATGTGTACACATTGTTACAAGTTAAGACTACACATATGAATAATTCCATAACAAAGGGCAAGTTTCACACCTTTTTACCTTGTGCAAACATTTTTTTTTTCCCTGTCAAGTAGATTTTCAACGTAAAAACAGCTGTTACGTTCACTCTGATTCATGTAATGGATTAAATGGGTTTTTCTTTTCAGGATGATGTAGCGATGGCTGCGAGTGTATTGGAGTTGCTCTTGAAACTTGTGCTTCTCATTGGCCTTACCATCACAGTGTTTGGTTATGCATATTCTCAGCTGGCTCTGGATATTTATGGAGGCTCCATGCTCAGTTCTGGAACAGGTAAATGTTTACAGAACTAACAAGCCATTCTTTAAAGAGAAACTGCAGTTATTACAGGGTTTTTTTTTCTGTGAATAGAAGGGTCTTTTCTGTAAAACTACAATGGAAATCAGTGACTTAGCTTGACTGAATCTAGAGCTGATGCCCTTGTAATTGCATCTTTAACATGTAAGCACCTTAAACTGAAATACACTGAGGAGCTCTAAGTAAGTATGATCAGGATGGGGCTCTAACTTCCTGCTATTTCACATGGCTTGAAAAGAACATTTAGAAGAGACATTTGACCATTCCATGATGTAAAATTGCTAACTCCAGCTGTTTAAAATAACAGCCCCCTGCTTCAAACCAATATAACAAATTTGAAACAGTCTGTGGTTTTAGCCTAGATACAATAATACTTTATAGTGCTAAACCATTTAATAGTAACAAACTTGCTATAGTTGTACATAAGTTAAGGTAAGTTTTATAAACCTCTCCACAGGAGCAGTCAAGGACTTTGTAGATCACCTTGGGTTTTCAGGAGTGAAAGTAAAGGTTTGTTTAACTTGTTGTTGAAACGTAAACATGTAAGTTTTAGCCTGGCGTTTGAAGTTGTTTCAGTGGTTTGTCAGTTGACCTACAATAGCTCCTGCTAGAAAAAACAGTCTGCCTTGTGTGGCTGAGCCCTGTGTAATGACTCAATTCCTAGTTTGGTCTATTTTGGGTGAAGATCTAGCAGCCTCTCAGAGTAGGTTTTTTTATTTATTGCATTCCTGTCTGGAGATTTTGCCTGTGTGCCATTGTGGGAGAGTTCTAACTTGGATTTTTCATTTCACATTTAATAAAATGAAGAGAAAGTTGCAGAGAAGATGAAAGCGTGTCCCAGTGCATGGTGCTGGAGACAGCTGCACCTTCAAACCATGACAGTTGTGTATTGCTTATTAAAATAAATTGCAATTACCTTATCAATGGGTCTTAGCACTGAAGCTAGTCTAACTCTGTGGACACTTTTCTACTAAGCATTTAGATACTTCTGCTTTAGACTCTTGCATGTTATTTGGAAGCTGATGCTCAATTTCCACAGCGTTTTTTAAGGAAAATCCTGTGGCTGCATAACAAAGAAAAAATGTTAATGACTTCTGCATGTTGTTTTGAGTTGTCTTGCTGCTGTTTGTCAGATTTTTTTCTAACTCTGAAAGAAAGTGTTGTGAAAAATTGTTATTTTGGACTGCAGTAATCAAGTCTTTTTATGAAGAAAATGGTTTTTATTCTTCTTTCTCTTCAGGAATGGGTGTCTGGGCCTAATCTTTTAGACATGCTTACTTGGCTGAGGAGGACATTGTTTAGGAATGTGGGTACAAGTCAAGTGATTCACGAGTCATTTTATCTTTTTACCTAATGAGTGAAAATGAAATGTTGAGCATAAGCATTGACTAGAGATTTGGGTGATTTTCTTGCTCTTTTTTTTTTCCCCGATTGCTCTCTAGTCTGATGTTTTTATGTGTACTCAGAATTCTTCAGCTCTATCCCGTGTCTGCAGTATATTTACTACTCGCTGGACAATTATTCTTTGGAACTGAAACAAGAAACTCAGGAGTTAAATTGCTGCCATGAATCAGGAATATTCAGGGGTGTTAGCTGAAAAGCCTGGGATTCTCCCAGGTCTGAATGGAGAATTTTCAAGTTGTGTATAAATGATCTCTGACCCATAAACACCTGATGATAATTTTAAGCACAGTTTTGAATGTGTTGAACAGCCTTGATGTTTTCGTTAGTGTTGTGTTCAAAATATAAACTTTAGTGCTTTTAGTACTTCACAATGACTACCAGCCCAATTGCAACAAATAACTGTACAAGAGAAGGTTTAGATTGTTAAATATAAAGTTTTAACTAGGTAATCCTCTTCAATAAAGTCTCTTTTTTTTTGATGGATATCTCTTCTGTTACTATAATAACTGCTATTTTTTGTGGTTTCAGTTTTAGTTGTAGTTTTCTTTTGCTTTGTCGAGATAACCTAGACAGCAAAACTTGTTCATATGAACTTGTCTACGTTATTAGTGATAACATTACAATTTTTGTCTCTTTACTGTAGGTAAAAACAATGTGGTTCTATCAAATAAATAATAATCTGCTTATTGTCCTAATGTGTTTTTTAGGTCCAGATCTCCTCCGATGTTACTCTTTGTATGTCCTGTTTCTTGCTATCAATGGAGTAACAGAATGTTTCACATTTGCTTTGATGTGCAAAGAAGAGGTAGACAGGTAGGAAATAGTGTCCCCAGAATATTCCTGTCATTAACCTGCATATGGTTTGCTTGGAGTCTATTATGTAAACAGGACAATAGTTCTATAGGGATGTGTGCTTGGAAATGCTTTTTTTCCAAACAGCAAATTTCTGTCAGCAGTTGAAATTTTCCTTGACTCCAGAGCCAGGTGCAACAGAAAGGCAAGCAAACATAAACTACTTCTGTTTGGTTTTTTTTTACATGCTTATGTTTATTGATGAACATTCATCTTCTTAAAATTTACTTGTAACGATGCTATGAAGAGATGGGTGCTTTTGAAATCGGTATTAAAATATCTTACCCCACTGAAAACCAGCTACTTAGCTGTCTGTGTGTAGATTTAGATGTGAAAGCTTTAGCAGGTGTTTTAGATGTTTGTATAAAAAAGTCGGAAATACAGAAAAAGACTGTTACATCAGCTTTTGGTATGTGACTAACTGGGAGAGTAATTTAAATGTGGTCTTGTTTTCTGTGTGTGTGCTTGAAGTTGCAGTTCTTAAGATAATCGCTTTAAGACTCATTAAAGTTTTGCAGCTGTCACAATTTTTCACATGCAGGTAGCATATATCAGGTACACTTCTCAATAATCTAGTTTGTGGGTCTGAATTCAGTGCTTATCTACTTGTAATCCAGCCTCATAACTTCATGATCTCCTGAGATCCCTTCCAGCCTGGATTATTTCTTAGTTCTCTGTTTATGTGTTTATCCTTGATTCTTCACTGAAGCCTGGTTGCCTTCCCAGTGCTACCATCAACCTTTTTCTCACTTAGGTAGTGTTTGTCCCTTACAAGGCTTTCCAAATTCATTTCAGTATGATCTATTTTTCACAGTGAAATAGTATCTTTTTAGAGTTAGCAAGGGCTGCTTTCACGATGCCTTCGAAGCATTAACTTGTTTTCAAAGCTGCTGTGTGGAGCAGGAAGCAAATAATGCATCATCTTGTTGAACATTTTTTAAATACATATATAAAATAGCAAAAAATCCCCAAGTATTTACATTACTAATTATTGTTATTAAATTTGACTTTCTGAAATGACTGTACTGCTGATAAGTGAAGTAGCATTTCCTTCACATATCGTAGTTCTTGGTTTATTTTGTTGGATGTATTTTCTCTTCTTTCAATGGAGTTTTTTAACAACATCTCAGTTCTCACGTTTATCTTCAAATGAGAGAATTTGTAAGAGAAGTAAGAGTATTTGTTCTTCATTTCAGAAAAGAAATTGTGGTACTTCAAAGATAAACTTGGTAATTAATACTGTAACTGTAGACATTATTAAATTCTGTCTTTTTTTTTTTTCCTAGGTACAATTTTGTTATGCTGGCCTTGTCCTTCACATTTCTGTGCATTTCTTATTTCTTGACCCACTGGTATGGCAGTATAGGTTTTATCCTTGCCAACTGCTTTAACATGGGCATTCGAATAGCTCATAGCATCCACTACATCTATGATTACTTCAAAGAAAGCACTTACAGACCTTTGACAGGCTTGCTTCCCTCACCGTTCTTAGTTCTTGTTTATATCCTCAGTGGAGTGATCACTGGTTTCTCAGAGGTAAGTATCTTTCTCAGATTATACTTTCACTGTGAAAGTGTCAAATAACTTTTGTGACCACAATCAGAAAAATACCATTAACCAAAAAAGACTTATAGGATAGGCCAGAAGACTTCCATTATAGGTAAGGTAAGATGTAAGGTCAAAGAGATTTTATCTTTTTGTGTGATACCACCAGCAGAGTTTTCCTAATAGCTCAATTAACATATTTCTGTATGCCAGTTAATAACTTCCACATTTATCGAGTGTCTACTGAATGCTGTTTTTATGCTGGCAGAATTTGCTTAAGAAAGCGAGTGTTTTGACTACAAAGGATGATTTATTGTAGGACCAGTGCATGTGGCAATACTGTGCTCAGCTTGGCCAGTGGTATTACCGTGGTCAAGAGAGGTGTTGGACCTTATTTTGACACTAAACCTGCATTGTGCTGATGAGTTTTCCTGCAATTGCTTCTTTCCTTTGTTGTAGGTGTTGTTCTGCTGCGACAAGGGTTGGATGGGCAGGCTGGTTCACATCAGCTTGGGCGCGCTGTGCTTTGCAGCAACCATCATTACCATGTTCTGCACAGAGACCAAGCTGATCCACTTTGTCAGAAGCCAGTTCCTCTCACGATATATGAAGAAAGGAACGTGAAATGCTCGTGTGAAGAACAGTTCTTGTACATGCTTGCAATAAAGGGCAGTATTTTTTACATAAGATATGTATGGAAAAAGGTTTATACATATGTTTGTTGGAAGTATTGGTATTGGGATGGCAATGTAAAAAGATTGCCAGCTGTTATTTCATCTTGAAACTGGTCAGTGCAGTGAAAGAGAGCTGAGTAATTTTCTCTTTATGCATAATTCTTACGTAAGCTTTTCTTCAAACAGCCTCTTTGGTAACGAATGAAGATCTAAGATAACACCTTCTGACATAACCTAGTTAGACTTCATTCCCATTCTTACCAATGGAGGAGAGTAGGTGTTGAAGGCATCATATGGTTAACATCTTAAGATGTCATTAAGAATGCCTTATTTGGCACGGTGGGCTGCTTAACTGGTTGGAAAATAAATGGTGTGATGAAAAAACCCCAACAAAACCCCATGAAATAAAACAAAAACTGAAGAAAACGCTAGGCCATGGACCAATAGAATGTAATTGTTATTGGAATAGAACTTAATGTAGAGTGGGGAGATGAAGTTGTCAGTGTTTCAAGTGTAAAAGCAGAAAATGATGATGTTTAAAAGTGAAGTAACGGACTATACAGCCTGTGTCCGTGCTGGCTGTGAAGGGCCATTTCATTCAGTGTAACATTCATTTATGAGGGTATTGATTAACTTGTCAAAAATACTCTGAAGCATTAGCTAAAAGAAGAAAATAAGTTTGAGCAGTGTTTTACAGAAGGTGTTAAGTACAATGGCACTGACACTGAACTTGCAGATGGTTTATCATAGAACTTCTTCCTGTCACTCCATTGTCATTTGGTTTCTTTATGAGATTTTAAATGCCAGTGTGAACAAATATGTTTTAATAAAAACTCTTTTATCTTGTCTGTGAAATCAAATATTAAATATATTTAATAAGATTTTTTATGAGGATTTATCCACGTTGAAACTTTCACTGTTGAATAGGAAAATGCTTCTTTTTGTTGGAGTTTCTTTCACATCTTGTTCATTACCTTTTTCAATCTTAACCTTTGTATTGATTTTTCTTTTTTTAATTGTTGAAAATATGGACGTTCAGTAGCTCTAAAATTAGATGTTAGGCTGCTGGTTTAGATTTACTAATGGTGTATTTTATTGCTGGTCTATGATCTGAATTTGGCAGTTTCAGAATGTACAAGTGGCAAGTTTGTAATGGCCAGTATTCCCTTTGCAGCATTTGGATGGACCAAAAGGTGTCGAGTGATGAGAAAATATGTGTCCAGACATGTGCAGTTAAAAGCTTTTAGTTTAATTCTGTAGCAGCTCTGCAGATCTTCACGACACTTATAAAAAATGCAGTTCACTGTAATGGCATTGTGGAGCTCATCCTGGTAACTGCAGTTCACAATATGAAACGCTTTCTGCTCTCACTGTCTTTAGTTTGGTACAGTTGGAAACGTTTTCCAAACTGACAATTTTCACTTGGAGAGTGTCACCAGAGATGACTTCATATGAGAATTTGATGAATGACAAATGATCACAGAGAAGTGTAAAATATAACAGTGGAAGAGAAAGGTGTGATTACTTGGCTAGTAGTGGTGTTTCTGTTGCTTGGCTGGAAGGTAGTACATAGAGACTTGATGATTCTTCTGAAGTTGTTGTGACATCTGTCAAAATAAAACAAACTCTATACCACTGTGTCCTGTTGGGCAAATTTGGCAATTCTTTACTTTTTAAATTCTCTTGTCTGAGTTATCCTGCTGCTTTTTTTCTCTCATTTCCATCAGGTGTGGAGTTTATGAAGTACAGCTCCATATATTGCAAAGGGTTGAAATTTCTTCTTTATAAATTGTCAACACACACAATTTCTTTATCTTGTTCTTTTTCTTGGTGAACAAAACCCAAACCCAAGGCAATTAATCTTGTGAACTCTTTTTAGGGCCTGTCTTTTTCTTCATGACTTGGGGACCATACTGTGGGAATACCACTATCTGTACAGTGAATTGTAATAACTGCTTAGAATGAGAAATTTTGTGTAGCCCTGTACTTGAAGTGCTTTGTAAATGGAAGAGCCTTTTGTACAAAATGAGCTTGAAGTCATGCTCTCTAGACAGATGATCCCAGCTGTGTACAGTGGTGTTACTTCTGCTGCTAGGTCTGTCGTAAACAGGGCGATGTTACATCTCATCATTCAAAAGGTGAGCCCTTTGGTCTCATAAATATTTTTTTTAACATAAATGCTGTGTATGAATTTAAAGAGAAGTTTAGAAATGTAATTAGTTAGGTTTCTTATTGGAAAAGGTTATAAATATCCTTTACATCTCATCAAGTAAATGCAATTTCATATGAATCAGCAAGATGTTTAAGGTGGCCCGATCATGGCTTATTTGCAGATGAAGGATACATTTCTCTTGTAAATTTGATCTGAAAGCAGTTCAGTTATAGTTGGCTGGGTTTAGTGTTTGAGGTGATTTTGTAATAGATTTTATGTGGCAGGAACTGTGAAGCTATATCCAGGTTTCATATTTATCTGTATGATCCTTGACGTGAAACCTGTTAATTGCTTCAATTCTACAGCAGCAAACTGTCAAACTCAGGGACTATGCTGAGATTCAACTTGACCAAATTTCCCTTTTGTTTACAGTTCTGTGAGTCTGTCAAAGGCATAATGGGATGCTTATCTATAAATTCTATGAATCTGATGTGCAGTGTTCTTGAAAACCTTTAGTTCAAGCCAAAGGAGAATTCAAGTGTTTTCTTTGGAGAAAAAGTTAATTATTTCATACTTAATGATGATTTGGTTTTAATAGTGTATGGAAGACTTTCAAACAACTGTAAGATACCATGGTTACATAATAGAATAACACTGAATAAAGTTCATTTCCCTTAACATTTTTGTTTGTCTTCCAGTTGAGGCTTATTGGAGTGTTATTTGTGTCTTTAGTGCAGTTGATACTTAAATTGGGTTGGTTTTTCTACAATCTTGTATGTACAAATTCATTTATCAACCTAGAGGCTTGTAAACCATTTCAACACACATTCATTAAATCTACTGTAGTACTTTTGTGAGAAGTGGCATCACTATAGTCACATTTTTTCCTCTTTGTTTATGCTGATGTAAGTTTGAACATACACCATGGTTTAGCATCTGTAAGAGGTATTGAGTTCTTAGTCTATGTGAAGGGTTGTCTAAGTGCCAAGCACCTTGAGTCATATTTTACTGGCTTCTGGATAGTGCTTAAATCTCAACTTGGAAATGATTTGATGGGTGTTATATTTCTGGCTCTTTGAACATGAGACATTTTTTTGTGGTTTAATTACCCATATTTTAAAGCTAATACTGGAGAGAGAGGATCTGAGCTCTTTGAACTGTATCAGTGCATTAATAGATCTACTGAGATGTAATGATTTTGTTTGTCACAAAATACATCACATTTGCATTCTGATAGTGCTATGAAAATGTAGTTCAGTTTCATTAAAAGCTTAAAATGAAGTTTTAAGCTCTCCACATCTGATGTACAGCTGGGCCATGGAAACTAAATGCAAGGCGTGCTCAAAAGCATTAGCAGCTGGAGGAGCTAAACAGAACTGAGAGGAAGTGCTTATCTGTTGCATTTTGGATTATTTCCACAAAAAGATGTGTTTTTCTGTTTAGTTTATGGCTCTCAACTGTGCTTCATGCACAGTATTCATGAGATTGCTGTCATCCAGAAGGAGGAATTTTTCAGTTGGGATGTCTGTAACTGCAGGCTGCTATAGTGAGCTTCATTCATAGCATGAGTGTGCACTTGCACATGCAGCCTATGTCAGATGCTTTCCCTGTTGTAGTTGTGGGAATAGGCAAAACAACTCTGGTTCTGGTTTTGTCAGACTTCCTGTTGTGAGTATCTAACAGGACTCTGTTCATTTGCTAGGTAGGTTTTGTCACTCACAGGTATATTTGTGTTTAGGGTGACTTATTTCCCAACTTTCATGCCATGTCACTGAACTGAGAAAGTGGTGAGGATTGTAACCAAGAGGACAAGAAATGTTCTGTCTGTGACTCATTTAAGACTGAAATAATTAAAGCTGTGTCAAGAAGAAAGAAATAATTCAGAGGGCAGTCCCTAATTACAGATGTGTAAGTGGTTCTAATCTGCTACTAAACAAAATCATATTTTGTTCTTTATGATATACTTGAGAGTCAACTTCAAAACAGCAGAACAGAGCTTGGGAGAAGACTGCAGAGTTTTGCCCCGAACTTTCTTGAATGCAGGAGTATTTCAGACTCTGCTCCCTTGTGGCTCATCCTGGGGAGCAGGAGGGGTGTGAAACAGTGCACTGATGCTGAGACACAAGAGACTTGCTTGTGTCTCAGCAACAGACATGGTCATGTACTACCTGTGAGAAAGCCTTGTGATCATTTGTGAGTATCTTCAGTTGTTTCCTTTGTTTGATCGTTTCCTGACAGTTTCCTGTGTTGGTACACCATTTATTACTAGCTCCCTTGAGCTGGTAATAACTAAACTAACTATCTGAAAGAAGTCAGCCTTGCCAGTTTCAATGTAAAACTGTGGTAGGATCACGAGAATCCTGAGCTGCAGTGGAATGAGGAATGTGTTGGTCAATTAGCTGGGGGTTATATTCTGGGCTGCTGTCAATTTCAATTGACATATTTCAATTCAGTGATGCTGATGCCACCTAAAACTAGTTCCGTGGTAACTTAGAATTATTTGTGAAGGGCTTTGACTGTTTATTTCGATATGATTTTCTCTCCTGCAGCTGTGAATTAGGTGGAAAAATACTGCAGCTGAACATAATGTTGTTTTGTCACTAGAAATTTCACTGCTGGCATTGAATTCAGCCTGGAAAAGTAAAGAGGTCATGACACAACATCTGTTTTGTGGAGCGCGTAGTTATTATCACCAGTAATACTGCAAACACTGGAGTGGAAAAAATAACTCTAGAGCAGAGATGCTGTAACGATGATTTCTTTGACCGTTGTTGCGTGGATTGTGTTAGCTGGATTTCTCCTCGATGTGTGTTTGAAAGGTAAGTTTGAACAGAATACTCATGCTGCTCAAACGTAAGGTGGAGCTGTTTCTTTGTGACTGAATTTCCACCACGGAATCTCCACGGCTCTTTTTTTCCTTACCATGTTTTCGGTGTTGCCAGGGAACTTACAGACTGTTTTCTGGAGGTGTGTGACTAAGGTTTCTGAAACTCCTTGTAATGATTTATGTTTGCTCTCGGATTTCATTTTTAGCTAATACGATTCATATGAGACATGAAGGGATCTCACCCTGTACTCGGCTTCGGTTAATCTCCCTCACCCTACTGCTAATCTGAACTGATTTTAATTCCTGGACTGTGCTTCCTTGGGCTAGCTGTAACTGTAGTAATTTAGCTCTTCCTTGGGGTGTTTGCCTTTGTGTGCCAGAGACAAGGGAACCTCTGGGATTTCACAGTGTTTCGAGTGTACACCAATATAAATTCCTTCTTTTGCACTGATGCTTTCTATAGACAAATAATTCAAATGACTAGGAAAAACTACTATCTCACTTGTGTGTTTAAAGCATTGACACCATCGGATGCCTGCTTTACCTGTTCACATCCTCACCAACTCTTCATGATCGTATAAAGCCAGACAAAGATAATTCCAGTTTGCAATGAAGCTGCAATCCTGTAAAGCAAGAAGTGCTGCTGACTACTTAAAGCTGCTGGGAATTTACCTATTTCTATCAATTTTAATACACCATCAGCGTACAAGGAGTGTGTAGATGGCATGCTTACTCATACAATTTAGTTTTAAGCAGTCCTATGGTGAGTAGGGAGTTGGGCTCTATGATCCTTAGTGGTCCCTTGCAGTTTGAGAGGTTCAATAGTTTGATGAGCTATGCCACGATGACAGCATATGGAATCCTTCTTGCACTGGTACCTGTGAAGGGCATGACCCATGTTACATAGGAATAAACCTGACCAGCAAAAGTAATGATTTATCCCAGGCTACCTGGTAGGTCAGATCACTGACAGGCCAGTGTGGGTATCCAGGCAGCTCATGTTTTTTTCATTTTCCCTGCTGATACTACTCTCTTTTAGCTGTGCCAGCTGGGTTTTGAAGCACCACCACCCCCTAGTTTTTTCTAACAAATATGTTAGTAACCCCAGCAATAGTAAAGTGATTGAATATTTTTCTTTCTAGAATGACAATTATTTTCTGCCCATCCTGGTGTTCAGTGTCCATTTCCCAGTAGTCTGGACTTCCTGAAGAAGCCTGCTGTGTGTACATTCTCATTTTTACTCTGGCCTTTTTGGAGCTGTACTTCTTTGGGTACGTGAGGCAAAAGTTCTTTTGTCACTGGAATTTGGATACTATCAGGCCTGCTGCAGAGTCAGTCAAATTCACTTCTTAATATGACCACTGACTTAAATTTTAAGGAAAAAAGGTATTTATTTGTAGCTGTGGTACATTGGAAGACTTATGAAAAACACAAAGGGTTTTTTTTCCTGTGGATAGTTTGCTGCTACTTTTTTCATTTAAAATATTATAAATAGTAGTGTCACAAGTGAAATGAATCAAGTTTGTTGATTGTCTCTAAGCACTGTTGATATCACACAAACTACAGCTGCTGGCAGTCCCTGTAGATGAAAAGTTTTAGATTGTGGTTAAAATGTTCAGACTGTCTATCCAAAATTAATCCATGTTAAAAATGTTTTTGAGAAGAAACATAAAGAATACCTTGCTAGTAAAAAGCTGTACTTAGTACAGTAAATAAATAAGTTACAGTCCTGCAAGCATAGAGAGTTAATGGGAGAACAGGTTATTCATGTCTAGTAGTGTCTGGTGGGATTCACAGTGATGCTGCCTTGTTTGATTTTAACAGAGATGATCTGTGTATCCCTCCCTAGAGACAGAATCTAAGTGATCCTGGCACATATTCCCGTTTTTCCTAAAACAATCTCAGAAGTGAGACTTGCTTTTCTTCAGTTGCTCGGTGCCTCATCTTCTCCTCCATAGAATGCTGCTTCTCTTATTCCTTCTTGTCTTCCTGCTTTTTTTAAAAATAGAAGTCTAGTTATGCTTGCCAAAACTCAGCCTAGTGTAGTAGAGCTGGGAGCTTGTGACTGAAAGAGTAGCTGAAATCAATTCCCTAAGCAATCAAACGCTGGTGCAAGTTGTCAGGTCTTGGAGCAGTTGCTAAGACAATTTGCTGTACCTGTCTGTTCTTCGGGAAGGATAGGAGCAGAGGTCAGCATTTCTTAGATTCTGTTTTTTCTCTTTGTATATTTCAGAGTTTAGTGTGTGTGAGTTTGCCATGTGGGGCTTGAGCAGATCCAATCCCTCCTATCGTTGAAGAAGGATTTGCTATTAAATTCGAAGAGCATTATCAGGGAACTTGATCTATAAGGAGAAATTCTCTACAATGAAAATGTAAGATACATAAATACTATTTGTTTTCCATTTTATGTTGGTTTTTTAGTAGCAATTTTAATTTGTAGTTCAAGTGAACATTTGCTGAGGGCAGGAAGCGTTCCAACATCCTTGGAGGCAAGGTTCAGAGTTAAGAGAAATGTTTTACAGTGGCTCTATTGACACCTGTGGTTCGCTGGGCTACTGACCCTATTGAAAGTCTCACAGTATCTCGTTTCTACACTATGGAGTAATGATTTGAAATGTGGATGCAGCCCTCTCAGGGGAAAGTAAGAGACTGCCATTGCAGTCAGCCTCCAGAAATGAGCACTTTTCTCCTGTGCTAGTAAAAACCCTCCTTGTGCTTGGTTTGCTTTAACTTTGCAGTTGCTTTCCTTAGGTCCTGATTTGCAGAGCTTCAAACTCAGACCCTTCTTGCTAAAAGCCTACTCATCTATCTTTTCATTAGCTGGCTCGCTTGATCGTCTCAATTCTTAATGTCAAAGCTGTCCTGCAAACCAAATGTGTCATCTGACTTAACTGGGTGATAGCCAGCAGCAGAAAATGTAAAATTCACTTTCTGCTGGTAGTAGATAGTGCTAAATTATACTTAGCCCTCAGAAAAACTCATCACACACACAAAACAAAGCAAACTCTGTCAACTGCTTGTGATGATGAAGGTTTCTTTATCCTTAGGTTTCACAAACACTTAAGGTATGGAGTAGTCATCTTCTATTATTTGTTTTAAAAGCTACCCCCCTAAGGTTACCTGCAGCCAGGGAAACAAAATCCTTTCTATGAGCTTGTTATTCTGCAATGGTAAAGTTAACTCGCCAAACCTTGTAGAGGTAGATGTCTACAGTGTGATTTTACTTTTTCAGCCCTCTTATGCCACGTATTAGTCAGAGTCCATTTATTTCATTAGTTTACTTTGTAAAGCAATTATGTAACTGTTACCACAATAGGACTGGGATGGTGTATTGCATTTACTAAAATAACTTGGCGATTAATTTCA
This sequence comes from Urocolius indicus, assembly GCA_013401255.1. Lineage (NCBI taxonomy): Eukaryota > Metazoa > Chordata > Aves > Coliiformes > Coliidae > Urocolius > Urocolius indicus. The sequence continues at coordinate 372,705 of WBNH01000003.1, read as the reverse complement.
AATGTCCTCCATGCAGTAATCTCTTCCCTATAATAGAATTATTCCAACGTCTATGAACATTTTACATGCAGTGGTGGAGTGAGTTAGATCAATCAAAACCTAATTGCGTCCAAGGCATCAGCAGAGCCTTCTGGGATCAGCTGAATACCTGTATGTCACAATAAAGTCATAATAATGGATGTAGCATTGAATCGTGCCTTTGCTTCTCACTTATAATGGCAGTTTTATTAGCTGAGCAGGTTAGGTGGAAAAATGGAAAGAAAAGAGAAATGAAAGTAAGTTAAATACCAGCTAGTGGCCATTAACTTTGATTTAATTCAGTGCTTATGTGGTTTATCATCCTGACACTTGCTGTACGCTTAGAGTAGCTTGTCCTTGTGTTGCACAATTGCACTTTCACTGTACTTTGTATTTATATATGTAGAGAAGAAGGGAAGATGTGGCTCAGTATTCAAATTGTCAACCCCAAATATTTGCTCTGAACTTTGGTTTGATGGCTTGGATATTCGACATGAAAAGAATCTCTTCTGGTAATTGTTTGGTTTCTCTTAGGCTTTTATTCTATCTGAAGGGGTGACTGATGGGTGATTTATGCTGTAGATGTAGGGTATGGATATCAACATATTTAATAATTTCTCTTTTTCTTGGCAATTTTCTTCTAACTTTTCAATTTTTTCAGTGATAAAGCAGGGCTATTGCTGGATCACAACGGACTTCTCACTTTTACATTTTTTGTATATATGTATTAAAGAACAAAGAACAATTACTTCAAATTGAACAACAAACTTTTAGTTATTTTCCTAGAATCTATGAACCAAACAAGAGTCTGTATTCCTCAGGATATTTGTCACCTGAAGAGCCAAGCTGTCAATTATCAGGTATAAAAATACAGCTGTCAAAGAAAGATTTTTGAACTTTCATGAATTCTTTTTTTTTTTTTCCCTTTTCATGTGTTTTGTACCCTTTCATGACATATCACTGCTTCTGTCTTGTAATAGTTTGTTTCATCTTCTTGTTTCTTCTGGCAGTCTGTGTTCTCTGCCACCTTGTTTGACCACACACCTGTAACCTTCATGTTGCTTCCCCAAGTGCAGGTCTGGCTTCTTAAAGGATTAGGTTTGGACTTTGTGTATCATGTATACTGGCTTTCCTCAAAGTGTATTTCTCCCTTCTACCTCTTAGGTAGCTCACACATTTTTGAGTGACATGAAATAGCTTGGTCCTTGGATTGAAGAAATATGTTTCTGCTATCTTAGACCACATCCTGGATCCCCAATGACATTTACCAGCTTCCCAAGACGAAAGATGATGCTGAGGCTCAAACCAGGAGCTCGTCGTGGTTTTGTGCTGTATTAATAGTGTCAGAAAAGTAAGACTTATTTTTATTCAAATAGGCAAAAGGGAAATAAGACAGGAAGAGAGCAGTTTTGAAGCCATGAAAGAACTGTTTATCAGCCAGCATTTGTGCAGTAGGTTTTGTGTTCTTGGCTTCCCTCTGCTCCTTCCAGGGTCGTATGCTCTTGCTCATCCTACTTGTGCAGTTGTGCTTGAGACTTTGTTGCCTGTAATGTGCTGCAGTTTGGACAGCTGTGTGTCTGAATGGGTGATCCTACACTGTATAGAATGTGTATTTCCCATTTCTTCTGAAATAGAGAAATGCAGAAGGGGAATGAGAAGGCAAGCAGAGATAAGCTGTGAAAATGAACAAGAAAACCACACTGTTGCCCTGAGTGAGGAGGAGGTGGTGGTAGCAGAGAGATCTGAAAACAGATGTTGAAAACAGTTGGATGTACTCAACTTGTAGAGCTGTAGCTACGTGTTCAGCTGAGAAAACCGTTGAAATGCAAGATGGAAATCCATAGCTAGAAAAAAAATGTTCTGAATTGTCAGGGTTCATGAGTAATGGAAGAAAGTGATACAAGAGGATAGAAGACGTGTTGATGTCTGCAGGCTGGCAAATGAGGTACTGGAGATGAATATAGAACTACACCAAGTCTCTTAAGTCCATGTAATGTGACTTTTTCCTCACAAGTTTACCTGTGTTGCAAAATGCTATATTATCTTTCTCCCTTTTGTTTCATCTGTATAATCTTCCTTCTTTGCTTTATCTTACTGCCAAATTCTTACAAGCAGGAGCAGACTTAAATCTGCCAAGCTATTCTGCTTATGGTTAGGCATGAAACCTGAGTTTTCTGAGCCTCAGATGAGTTGGTTCAACTTCTTAATGGTGTAAAGTTCAAGACAAATATGAAAGTCTTTGGACTGTGTTCACAAGAACTGCTCAGATCCTGTTAGATGTATTTTAAACCAAAAACGCCTGGATTCGAGCAGTGAAACTGTTATTAACTCCTAAAGATATCAGCATCCCTGGAGGGCAAAACCAAGGCACTAAGTGGATCGGTGATTTAACTGTAAGAACTATCTCCAATTGCAGCATATGGGTGACTTTGCAACTAGAGCAACTGGGGCTTGACCTCGATCAGAGCATTTCATTACTACAGAGTTGACAGAATTCCAATTATCAGGAAAGTGGGTAAAGCATGGCAAGAGGCTGGGGAGAAAAAAAAAACAAAAGCTTTGCAAGTTAGAACTTAAATGTACACCCTTTTCAGGGCTGGGATTTTTCAAGAAAGACCTGTGTTTGATTTCTAAAAATAGAGATAAGCAAAACCCAGTGTCATTAGCCCAGCACTGGTTACAGCTCAGCTGTCAGTGGGCTGGATTCCTCCAAGTTTGTGAGCATTCTACCTGGTTGGGCTGGGCTGGGCTGAGGCCTATGCAGCTACAACTAGCTTGGTACTTCACCTGTTTTTGCTTACTGGCTCTGGAATAGCAATCAGTTGTATGTGATTATATTACACTGTGCTTAGATTTGCCTTGCAGTTGGTGACACAAGGACAGGTGACTGTATAGACATTTGCTAAATAGATGCAAAAATAGGAAGGAACTGTAACAGTTGACAACAATCTGGAAGGCTTGGAAAAGGAGCAAAAGGTGAGACAGGTTAGCAGCTGTGCAGTTGGCATATGGCAAAAATGCAACAGCTGGCAAGAACTTTTCCTAACTTATAACTTTCTGATTTATTCCTCATTTAAGTTTATCTGGAATAGATCTCTGTGAAAGTGACAACAAAGCCTTCATCTTTGACAGGTCGTAAAATTGGTCTACATAAAGATGCATAGCATACTGTAGATTAAATAGCTGCAACTCTGCAATGGAGAAATCTGCTCTGTTTTCTGTTTACTAGTTAAGGATTTCAACATGCTGTAGGTATTATCCAAAATTCTTCTGATGCTTAAACTCGAAAGGAACAGGAATAATTCACTGGCCCCATAAGGAAACCATTTAACAAAAAATTTAACCTTCTTACAGGAGCATTCAGTTATTATATTTCCATACATGGATTTGTGAATAAGACTTTCTTAATGTGCTTTTTCTTATGCTAACTGAAAAAAAGGGTGTTATTCCAATGAAAACTACTGGGAAATAGCTCCGTGTAAGCCCATTTATCTGCTTTCTGAAATCATGGGTTACATTACTGCACACAATGCTAATATGGCCTAAAGCAATGCAGTATAATAGCAGTGTCTTGTTAACAGTTATGTGAAAGTATTTCCCATAACAAAGAGAAGTGATACTTACCCTAGATGATTTGATTTTCTTCCATTGCAGTCGGTGGCATAGCTTATTGGATGTTAATGGAGCTGGGTATTGTAGTTGTTATTTAAAGCTGCTCATAAGCATGTGTTCAAAATGCTGTCTCAACTGTTTACTTGTTCTGTCAGCTATTTATTTTTCTATGGTTTAAAAAGGAAAAGCACCATTCTGTGTTTATTTTCAATAGTTCTGAGCACTTGTTTATTGTTTTGTTTTTGCATGGCTGCTAATGAAAGACTTGGTGGCAAAAGAGACCCTCCTGTGCTGTTGGTGAGTAATGAGTGAGGCTGCTTCCTTCATCTAGAAGGATAATTTACTGTTTCTCAATGTATTCATTTAAATTTCCTTTCAAGGTGCCCTTAAACATGTTCTGACTTTCTTATTTTTTGCTATGGATCTTGTTATTCAAGTGAATTAATTAGAAATTAACTTTTGGCAGCTTCAGTGAGGACAGAGACCTCTGGAGACATATTGGGTTAGAGCCTGGAAATCTGCAGATCCTTCCAGGTCACTATTGCATGAAATTCTCAGCTGAGATGTGGTGCTCTTGAACAGCATCATTTTATGCAAAGCATCCCTATTGGACATCTCACTTTATTTTCTAAGTGCAAGATGTTCAACGGCAATATTTCAGCTCGTGAGACATGAAGCCTTTGTGTCTGTAGCAGTCTGGGTTTCCAACAGTTGGTAGAGTGAGGGAGGAAGAGAGAACTCAATAGTGTTGCAGTCCTTTCTTTTTCCAAAAGGTGGAGTAAATGATCTACTGAACAGTCTGTTCTGCTAATTGACTTTCTAGGCAACTAGGAACTTTTCAGCAAGGAAGGAAGGTTTTCTCTTGCCTTATAGTGTTAAAGCTTCATACTTTTCATAATTTGTGCTAAATTTAATGAGGCAATTCATTTTAATGAATTGACCAAATTGGTTGGTAACAGATGGGTTGGTGACAAATGGGTTAATTAGTAGTCTTTTATAATCAGTTTTTATTTCAATTATTTGTCTACTTATGTGTGAAAGGGTTATTTTAAACCAGACCTTTCACCTCTTGCAGAACAGAAAGGAGGAAATATCTGCGTTACTGTTCAAAGCAGCCCCTTCTACAAATATAGGGACCCTCATCAAATCAAACTAAAAATAGTATTGATGTGCCATAATTACAAATGAAAAAGCTAAAATTTTCAGTAGGGCTCGATCATTATTTTATACAGTTGCTATGGAGCACTAAATGTCTTTGGCAAAAAAACCCCATGTGCTTATATATTGCCTTGATCTGCAGCCTTTTCATTTCCATTGTCTATACTAGAAGTACCTGTTAGACTCTGGTGAGTGAGCATCTCCCATCAATTACACTAAGGTGAAAGTAATAGGCTTTGTTTTTCTTGGTCTATCATTGTTACTGTGATTGCTTCACTGAGTGTCTGCCTTTGTGCTGAGGGACTCTTAATTGTTTCTCTCAGGTATATGTTAGGTGATTTGACACTGTTATCAACCCCTTGAGTTAGGCACTGCTGATCTGAACCACTGAACAAGTGCTGGGTAGACTAATCAGGATTAGTTGAAGGAGGCTGAAATCACATGGGAGAGGTTGTGTAATTTAGATGCATCAGGTAAATGAACTTACAGATGTGTGTATTATGGGTAAATCTGATCCCACAGTGGCCTTGTTTGTTTGGTAACACTGTGGTGACTTGCCAAGTCAGGTAAACTATTACTGTTACAGCAGTCTTTAGGATACGTATTGTGTCTGATGTCTTCCATTGCCTAGATTTTTTTCCCTCAACTTTCCTAATTGTTTGTAGAAATCTTCTCTCTAGAGGCACTCTTGCTTGACTGCCTCCAAAATATCCCATTTTCAATCCGGACTTAGTAGGTCTTCAGAGAATTGAAAGATGGAGGAGTACTTTTAGCTTGAACCATTGCCAGCAAAGCACAATTTTTCCCTTTAAGTCAGTAACTTGTAGCATTAGAACAGAAGTAAAATGTCTGGTAGGTGGCATAAATGGGGCAAAGAGGTTAAATGACTTCCCTAGATGCACTTTGGAAGTCTGTGTCAGATTGCAGTCTAGAGCTGAGAAGAGTTTGAATTTTGGTACCTTTGTCAGGAAACTGATGATTCTAATATCAACCTCTCTGTGTTGAATTTAACCATAACCCCTTGATTCCCTCATGTCCTACAGAAAACCCACAAACCAATGTAAGCAGTTAAAAGATGATAATGTGAAATGCAGTGTGGGAAGGTGAAAGAATAGTGAGAGCAAATTGGAAAGTTGTTGTGATGATTCCATAAATTGTGTACATTTTGGGCACTGTGAGCTCTGGCAGCTCTGACTGTGTGTTACAAGACCTTACTCAGCTTTCAAGTGCATTTCTATAACTTTTTTTCACCTATTAGTGTAAAACAATACAGGAAACTTCACCTGGATCACCAGTTTGCATGAAAAATGCTTACGCTGAGGATAAAGGAGGGAAAAACAGATTTGGTGATGTGATGAGTTTTGGCTTGAATGGAGTCCTTTGCAGTGTCATATTTGCATATTGCACCGTTCTCAAAATAAAAAAGGACTCTAAGGCTTGAAGCAGTTTTTGTTTGAAATCTCACTTCATTGCTTATTCTATATAAGGCATAACTATCTGGAAGAACTAACTTAAATGTTAATGAATTCAACTGCTTTATCTGTTCACTGGGTATTCATTTTAAGAGAAATGGAAGGGGTGAGGGGAAGGAAGAGGGATGAAAGGGAGATAAAGGAGGAGAAGGGATGCTTTGTGTAAAACCGAGTTGCTTCTCAAAGTAGATCTTTATCTTCGGGTCTAAGTACTATTTCAGAGGCAGCCAACGCATAAAATTCACAGGTTAAAAAAAGGTGGCAGGTGTTTAGAAAATAATCTAGAATATGATACTGCTGAGGTGAGGAAGGTGAAGTATGTTTAAATTTCCAAGAAACAAAGCCAAGCTCTTGTTCATAAACTGGAGCACGTTGCGAAGAGTGGTTGCAAACCTTGTGATGCTGTGAGGTTGGCCTGATAATTGCCTCTGATTGCCATTTCCTGATGTACTTGGAATGTTGTGCTGCATGGGAAAGGTCTTCCAGAATGAAGATGACTTGTGTAGTACTTCAGCTTAAAGCTCCCACTCTAAGTGATGAAAATGTGGCTTTTCCCTGACATAGCAAACGACCTTTGGATCCTGTGAGCCATGGGGAGTTGTGTGTCTCTGTTTAAACAGTAAGAAGGAGATTTAATGTGTTGAGGTAAACTAGAGTATCAGAAGTGATCTGTAAAAATCCCATTGTTTTATTTCTTTGTTTGGTTTAGGCGTGTCTGAGGCTTTAGACAAGCTCTTTACATCATTTTATCTGGGGGAGAGAGGGGGGATGTAGACACACTACTCTAATTCTTGATGTGGAAATGGGCAAGTAGCCTGTGGTGGCTATGTGGATGGACATGAGGACTTACTTGAAAAGTTAGCAATGGCTGTCTTGATGGTATAGATGAATTGGGACTGGTGTAATTTCATTAGTTGTTTACACCCATCTAATATGCATTTCTTAAGACATGCTGACACAAGGTACTGTAGGAATTCTGTGTGTTGGTATAAATATCTTTCTTTCAAAGCACTCAATGCCCTTAAGTGAATTGACTTGAGAGGATTAGTCCAGAGTCTGAGCGCTCAAAAGTTAATTGAACACTCAAATCAAAGCCATTGCTTCATCTCTTCAGAGAGGAAACTGCAAAATGACAATATAGGCCCTGTGTTTTAGTCTGATTTCTGAACGTTCTTTTCTTCAAGCTGCTGAAAACAGGCAGAGTTGGGCTGTAGCTTTGGCTCTAGAGCATGTTAACAGGGATTGTCTCATCTGTCACTAAGAAAGCTACAGCTGTAAAGAAGCACTTAGTGATAGAATCCAGTTGTGTGTGATTACATACTAGGTTTATTGTCTGATCTTGCTCTTATTGAAAGAAGGAGACTTTGAATTAAAGTGGATGTGAATTTAAAACCAAGTTGTAAGCTAAATAGATGTATCTGTACTCACTGTATCTTAGAGATCAAGAAGTTATACCACTGGCGTTTTGTTTTTTGAAAAGGATATTGCAGTTTTGACAGTGCAGTTTAAATTGTGCTGTTCATTTGTAGTGAGCTCCCATGTCTGTCTTTTAAATCTAAAATATTGACAGTAATGTAATCAAAGTCCTTACTTTTTATAGAAGGTTTCCTGAGGCTGTCCCTCAGAAACCTATTAAATCTGAAAAAGAAACAAAAAAGTAGTCTCGTAGGGCTGACTTAAAGGACATAGGAAAATCCAGATCTCCATTGAATCTCTGTCTTGTTCTTGACATGAAACTAAGGACAGACTTTGTGAACGTTTCCTTGTTTCTTCCTATGTACCTGTTTCCCAGCATTTATATGTTGGAATGCACCAAGAGACACTGGAGCTGTTAATAGCTTCATCTTTTCTCTGTTTTTATTTTCTGGCTGTTAGTGTTTAAAGCCACCCACGAGGGCTCTTCCTGACAAGGCTTCTTGTATTTGAATCTTTATTGTTCCTAATGTAAAGACTCACTTTCCCTAATGAACTGACTTGTCAAACATACAGATTTGTTTGAAACAAAAATCATAAGGAGTGATATGAAGTTGTTACAGAATGTATTCCCACCTCTCATAGCTACAACGTGTACTGACTGGTAGGACTAGTGGCATAAGGCCTTTGATGCAATATTACTTCCAGTTAGCTGTCTCCGTGACCCTTCATGTGCTACTTCTCTTCTAGCCTTGAATATATTCTAACTGCCAAAGCATCAGATAGACTCATCACAGAAAACAACAGTTTTGAAGTTTCTGGCCAAATTTTTAGGGAGGACACTCAATTCACATGAGTATCTGTAAATAAATAATAAATGGTTGTAAATAGTCTTCTGTTTTCTCAGTAGTAACGTCTGCATTAGAAGATCTTTCTGACTGAAAGATGTTTTAGAGATTGTTGCTCAAATTAATTGCAGAAAGTGCTTTATTTGAAAAAAGAAGTGCACTTATGGCTCCTACTTTTCATGGTTTACTGGCTACCTGTGACCTCTTCAAACACACTGAAAGGAGTGTCCCTTATTTCCCCAGTCACAGGCTGGGTTCTTAAAATTGTCCTGCGTTAATTTCTGTTCAGGTTTGTGAAGATAGGGCTGGATACTGATTCCATTTCATACTTCATGTTAAAATGAAGTTCTCTGAGCCATGAGTATGCCAGCTCAGCTACCCTTTTCTTCCTACCTGTCCTGCAGATGTCCTGTGTTTGGGGAACAGATCTGCTTGCTTCTCTTGTTCTGTACTGTACTCTAACCTGCAACACATATTCCTCCACAGAAGAGCAAAGCTGAATGGCTAAAGAATTATTGTTATTCCTTTGGACATGTTTGGTTTTATTAGCCCAGGTGTTTCAGGAAGATGAGAGAATTGTAGGAGTGTTCAGTGACTTTCATGCTCATCCTGCTTTGTGGTTTACTGTTGGTCGAATATTCCATTCTTCCAGTGGGGGACCTGCCTGAGAACTAGAGTAGTTACATAACCATCCAAATTTCCTTTATGTGATGTTTTTTGGACAGTCTTTCTCTTGCAGGTGGAATCCTTTCTCTGTGTCAGAATATTCCATATATGTAGTAAGGAGGATGTTTTGTTTGTTTACTGTTAATCCCTGGCCTGTTGCCTTATTTTTCTGCCTCTGCCTACATGAAGAGATCCTTGTCACGTCCTGTTTGTATTGGATGTAAGCCAAAGGGCTTTAACCATAAGAGACCCAGCTGTACTAAGAAGTGGCATTGCAGCGTGTAAAAACACAGTCCTTGACCCAGAAGAGCTTGCAGCCAGCCTACTTCAAGAGACAGAGGATGGGATGTTGAAGCCATGCTCAGCTAGGTGAGGTAGAGTGAGTGCTCAAGGCAAAGCAGCATGGCAATGATAGGCTCAGAAATAAAACATGCATTGTCTGAACTGTGGATTATATTGCTTTGTGCCATTGCCTTCAGTGTAAGTAATCACAACTTAATGAACTTAAGAATCGAGTCCAGAAGAAAGAGGCTTGTGATACTTACTACTGTAGGATAAAGTCATGGAGATTTTTGCTTACTCTCTGCTGCAGTGCAGAGAGAGTGCAGAGAATAAGGTTTGCTCTTAAATACAGGAATGAAGTGATATTGTTCATTCCGTCACTTGTGTTTTGAGTCAGTAAACAAATATTTGTTCTGTTGCCTTAGTTTCCCTTGCTATCCAGTAGTCACACTAGGACTGCCTGGCTCTAGAGACTGCTGTGGGCAAATTGTTACCTTGAATTGATTTGATTTTGTTGAAATATAAATAACATGAGCAAGCTGTTAGGAGTTTATAACAATATCTCTTCTACATAGCTGTGCTGTCAAAGCAGATGGTGCTATCTCTGGCTCCGGAATTCAAGCAAGGCTGAGAACATGTTTTTTTGCTTCAGTGTTAATCCTGGAAACAAAGTGGTAATCTAAGAATTCAACAGCAGCATTTCCCTATACATTTTTGAAAAAAGCAATAAATGGCAATAAAACAAGGAATGTTCTTAGTACTTGGTAAGAGGAAAAATATGGTATGGAAGATCATAAAACCTGGAACTGGTGCTCTGTTTTCTTTTGTTTAGGACTTCAGTGTTTCCAGATTGGGACAAAAATGTTGGATATTAGCATTGTTGTTGTTCTATTTTCATTATAATTAGTTTCTAATCTACTTGCCTAAAACTGTAGAGAAAACCATTACTGCCTCTTCTTAAGCACTGACTTTTCTGGCAGTTTGTGGCTATTTAATTTGTAGTTGGGCAGAGCCTGTTGAGTCACTTTCTTCTTAAGATTTCTGGTGATACAAAGAATGAAAATAACATTCTGCTACAAAGAATACAAATATTTCCAATGTGGTGTTGAAATCCGTGTCATTTAGGCTTGTTTTTGAGTGTTTGTAAACTGCTCAGGGTATACTGTAATACTTCATCTGAGTTAAATCCCTTCCAGAAAGCAATTCCCATATGGCGTGAAGTGGGTTGTAGTACACTTGTTTGGCCCAGTATAGCCTAATTCATACTGTTTTCCAAACCTAGATCCTGTCTGTGGCAATGCACAAGCAGATGTCTCAGAAAATACTTCAGAGCAGCATAAGCACATAATAACACTTCCCTCACTCTTACAGTGATGCACTTCATTTCTGAACCTTTGTAAAATTTTACATCCTAAGGCAACGAGTTCTACAGTGTAATTACATGTTGCAATTTCATTTAACATCCCATAGCTCTTGTATTATAAGAGCTATTGAACACTTGTTTCATATATAACTTCTTTTTGGTGGCTTCTAGTATCCCCAAGATCTTCATCATACTCTCAGCTATTTATTTTCCACACATAATACCGATGGATTTAGTTGTTCATTGGAATGGAGACCGTCTAATTTCTCTGGTTGTCTTTGCTGTTTTCTGTGCTTTTTCTAGTATATGATGATGCTTTGTTGTGATGGAGAGAAAAGGGAGCATGGTTATTTCTTTGTTAATAATTACTAGTATTTGATTTGATATTTTTTTTTTACACTGAGTTGATGTGTTTAAAGAACTGTTGATGGTGACTCAAATCTCATTCCTGAGTGGTAACAGCAGTTTGAAGCTCAATCACTGTGTGTAAAAAAAGTGAAGATTATATTTCTCTGTGTGCATTACTTCACATTTATCAGTCTGAAATTTTATCTGCTCTTCTATCAGTCAGCACTGTGAGAGCCCTCTGCAATTCTCTGTAGTCAAGTTACATTTTTATGATTATAGATGCTTTAATAACACGAGCAGACTTTGTCGTCTTGGTATTCACCCCCTTTGAAAGTGATTTATGAATATGTTGAACAGATTAGCCTTTAGAAACCTATGCTTAGATCTATACATGATGGCTGCTGGAGCAGTGGGGCCACATGAGAGGCTTTCTGGATTAGACAATGGGTTTGTTTCTGTGTCTTTTCTTTCTGAACATTTAACCAAGTCAACTTGGGTGTTTCTGTCACCTGACAGGTTAATTTTATAAGAACTTTCACTGATGCATGCGATCATAACCCTTATGAAAATCCAGCAAGGCTCTATCAGGCATATATTTCTTGTGCATATGCTTTGTGACTCTTTCCAAGAACTCGAGTAGATCTTGAGTCGTGATTTTCTTCTAGAAACATAGTGATAACTCTTCTTCCATATGTTCTGTTTATGCATGTGTCCTTATATTTTCCTTATCACTTCTGGCAGTACTCCTGCAGCAAAAGCTTAAGGTTCTGCTCTGTATTTCTTAAATTATCTTAAAAATTGATGCCTGTTGGGAGGAAAAGGGAATAACTTGTTACTGGAAAACTACTCTTCCCTTCAGAGGACAATTTAAAACTGAATTTTTGTATTGTCCCTGTGATTCAACAAGGGTTTTTGATGGGCTGAGTGAATTCAATGTCTTGACACAAGCACTGGACCGTCTGTCTGGTTATTGGGAAGGTACGAGCTCTGTTTTGTAACAATATTTAGATGTGATTAAGATGGAGGAACAATGCATTGTTTTTAATGGCTTGTTTTATATGACCTGATGGAGAGATACAGTCTGTTCCTTCTCAGCTGTTTCTAGGGCATTGATAGATTATGTAGAATTGCAGAGGGCTTAATCCAGTCAGTTAATATATTGCTTGACACTTCGGCTGCACGTGTGTTGGCAAGATGTGTAGCAGCACGTAAATATACCAGCTGTGTAGAATAGTTGGAGACCATGTTGACTTCTTTGATGTTGGTTTTTATGTTTTCAGGAGGTTATTTCTGATGAAGTTTCTTAGCTATCTTAATGCTAGTGTAAAGAGAAGAAAGTTGCTCTTGACCAGCAGTTTTGCAGAGGAGAGTTAATTGCTTGCAATCTCTGCAGCTACCTCTGCTGGTAAAGAATTGGATGTGATGGAAGATAAATGAATACTTCTTCCAAAGGCACTTGACAATAATTTTGGCCTCATTTTCCTTTACATTGGTAACTGCTGTAGTTTTTTTTCCAATTTAAAAAAAGAAGTGGCAATAAGTGAAAATTAGGCCTGCCTTTATATCTGGTTTCATTAAAAAAAACCAGTATCCTTTACAGTCTTTATTGATTTTGTTTGTGGTGCAGTTTAACTTGTAGTACACTGTCAGTGATCTAGATCCAAGTCACAGAGATTTAAGGAGAGTGTTATATGTGACATGAGATACGGGTAATTGGCTCATACTTTGTGACTGGCTATTTCAGAGACAGAATATGTGTGTTGCTATTCGAGCTCTCTGCCTCTCAAAATACAAGTAGTATATTATAAAGACGAACTCTTCTGGTATTGTTTTGTCTATAGTATACACTTGACAGTCAAAAAATACCTGTATTCATTTTAAAAGGAGTTGGATATTTTTTGGACAGAGTTGAAATGGATTTTTTAAGCTTGGTGAAGTTGTGAAGTATTTATATCTGATCTCTTTTTGCCCTGTTCGCCCTTATCAGGATTTTCTTTGTACATCTGCTGAAATACAATATGAACATCTTTGTAGGCTGTTGACCTTGTTTTAAATCTCCTTTTCAGTCACAGAAAAGGCCAGAATTATCAGAGGAAGAATTGCACATGTTTGAAAAGCACACATTGGACGGCAAATTAAACATGAGTCAGCAATGTACTCTTGTGTCCAAGCGAGCCGGTGGCATCCTGGGGTGCAGTGTGGCCAGCAAGCTGAGGGAGATTCTCCTCCCCAGACACTCTGCCTTGGTAAGGCCACATCTGGAGTACTGTCTTCAGTTCTGAGCTGCCCAGTTCAAGAATGATAGCGAACTTGTGGCAAGAGTCTAGCGGAAGGGTGGCAAGATGATGAGGGGTCTGGAATGTCTGTTTCATGAGGAAAGGCTACGTGACCCAGGACTGTAAGCCTGGAGGAGAGAAGGCTGAGAGAGGGACCTTATCAGTGCTTATAAACACCTAATGCATGAGAGTCAAGAAGATGAGGCCATTTTTTTTCTGTGACGTCCAACGTCAGGACAAGGGGTAACAGGCATCAGATAGAACACACAAGTTCCACTTAAACATGAGGTAAAACTTTTTTGCTGTGAGGGAGCCCTGGCCCAGGCTGCCCAGGGAGGGTGTGGAGCCTCCATCTCTGGAGATGTTCAAAACCTACCTGGACACGTTCCTGTGTGACCTGATAGAGGGGAACCTGCTTTAGCAGGGAGCTGTACTGGGTGACCTCTAGAGGTCCCTTCCAACATCCACTATTCTGTGATTCTGCGAAAAAAACACTGTGCCATTAACCAAATGTATTTCAGCCTTAGTATTTTAGAATGTGTTAGTGTGGTTCATGCATTTTGACAGAAAATGGTTTAAGGTCTGCTTGCCTGTCTGCAAGCAGCTATTTCTATTTCCTTTAATGTATCTTACAGTATTTGTATTTTATGCAGTTCATATGTAAATTCACAGTTTGCCTAAGACAAAATTGTGCAGTCAAGTTCTGCATATATTCAAGGACAGGGACTCCACAGAGTGTGTCTGTGTATGTGTCCACATGGATACAGGGCTAACAACACAGGATTTTATAGCACCGTCACTGGGTTGCATTAGAAATGTGCATCGGTGTGATTATGATACAAGCTAATTAGCATGATGCCATTGTGCCTCTTGAAGTTTGAAGATGAATTTTCAAATATTGCCAGATCTCTCTCCAAGTTTGTGTGCATCTGCTCTGAATGGAATACATTTTAGTATGTCTACGTCACCACTATCTACCATACCTTTAAAATACTTGTGTTTCTAGGAAATGGGATCACGTTGATGCATGTTACTTATTACATGATATTGTTATTGTATTCCTCAGCAATAAGCTTTTTACTTACCTTTTTCTTATGTTTTAACTGACTTTTCTCGTGGAATTCATGGTAGCATTTTGTCTATCCATTAATACAGAGATGTTTATATTCTGATGTAACTGAAATTCATGAGGCATGTTTAGTGCATAAAAAGCTTGGATTCATATGAACAGTCCTGTAGGATAAAACCATTTGAGAATAGGACTCTGCACATATCCCACATGCTTAAACTTGATGTTACGTATGTGTATGCAGTGAGATGTTAATGATTATTAGGGATTACATACTTCATGGAAGACAATTCATAGTCAGTATACAAGAGTCAATCTTAGCTAATTGCACTGTCAAATGTGCTTGTACTGCTACACTGATTTTTAAAAAGCTAGTGGTTATGCTTTTTGTTACATAACCCCTTTTATCTTGTTTCTGTGTCGAATGAATTTGAGATACACACGTGCTGAGACATATTATATTTAGTTTGCCACTGGTTGCCTGACAACGCTCCATCAGACTTATCCTTCTACACTAGAGATATGGAAATGTTCTTGTCAGTCTTAACAATGCTCACATGCTTAGAGTGAGCAAAAGGATCTGTCAGCAGCACATTACACGGTTCCACCTGTGCTATTTTCAGGCACCTTGGTAAGGTGTACTAATTACGTTATTGAAAGAGATGAGGTTTCAAAATGGAGCATTCAAATGTCAGGAAGTAGCAGTTGTACGGTGCTTGTCATGTACAGAATGAGCAAGGAGCCTTATGGAAAATAAGTATGTAGTTGTGCAAGTCAAGATGATGAAGCTTTGGAGAACACAAAGGGGCAGAACTGAGCCTATTCAAGTGTGTTCTGGCCTGGTTTTCCTTAACTTGAAAGCTGAATTTAGCCTGATGTTGATTTTAATTCAGTGTCTCAGCAATCTACTGCTCTCTGCTCTGACAACAAAAAAAGATGAGATGAAAAATGTTCTCTTCTGTAAACGACTGATAATCCACTGCCCCATCATGCATATTTAGATCTTGAGATTTCCATATGTAGCAGAGGCATTTGCCAGACTAATTTAATTTACTGGTGGCAGCAGAATACTTATCCTGGAAGGGAACTATCTGTTAGTGCCATGTGCCAAGCGCTTATAGAACATGGGAGGAGTCCTACCCAGGACCAGCTTCCACTACTCTCTGATGCAGTGGATGCAGATGGTAGTTTGGCAGGGTTACAGACCCAACACTGTAGTGGTTAGAATGTTGGTTCTCAAGTCAGCATGCTCACAAAGTTTATGGGACAGACAACAGCCAGTTTCCCTATTTTAAAGGTCTTTTCTGCCTTGCAAAAGCTTCCTGTAAGTAACGTCTTTCCGTTTAGCCAGTCAAGATTATTCAATCAGTGGTAGTAATGCTTATTTTTCTTTCCTGCCAAAAAATGCTTGTGTTAAGCTTGTGGGGACCCAGCATTTCTGATGGATGAGTGAAGTGATGAAAAAGATGGTTTTCTACATTCGAAACATGAAAGAAATAAAAATAATTGAAGAAAAAATCGAACTTCTCTCCAGTTGAAGTTCTCTTTTTATTCATTTAAAACTTCTGTGCTTTTCCTCACCTTCTTAGAGTGCACAAGGGAAGGAGAAGTTTTAATACCCTTCTGGAGAAAACAGAACAAAACCTTGAACTTTCAATTACTTTCATGTAATGTTTTTCAGCTACTGAAAAATATGACATATTTTTCCTAGAAAAAGAAGGTGGTTTTGTTAAATCAGTTCCACGGTGGAAACATCTGTGTTGAAACATTTGCCAGCTTTCTTAAGCATCCTGATGATACTTGGGTTGTTAACATCACACTCTAATACATGGAATATGAAGATATCTTCCCTTGCAGTGCACACAAATCTGCTGCTTACTCATTTCCAAAGGCAGTGCTGGCTTTGACACTTCCAGGACACACATCACTAAGAATGTCCTGTTTCTTGCTGGTGCAGAGTCTGAAAACTGAGAATGGAATACATGATTATTTCAGCACATCTAAAGCTTTAGAACAACCATTCCTGAAGTCTTATTCATTTTGATAACTGCTTTTTAGAAACCGTAGTACTGACAGCATTGTAAATATCTCCAGTTTTTGGTCAAGATTCTTTGGCATGTCACATTTATTAGAGCAGTTGAAGGGATAGGTACATTAGGAGACTCTTTAATGATTAACTCATTCTGGAAATTAATGTTTTCCTTCAGATTTCAACTCATTGTTGGTCAAAACTTGGCTGTGAAACCAATTTACATGCACAAACTGGAGCTGCATCAACTGTGTCTCTTCAAAACTTCAGTAGAGATTAGAGCTCACGTGGTGACTCAGGAGGATTTCCTCAAACACAGAGATCATCTGGCCTGATGTGGGCCTGTTGTGTACATATGTGATTTTTTTCTCTTTAATAGTTTAATGCTTTTTGCCAGCATTTTAAAAGCCATTTTTTTTTATAAGTATACCAGAGGAATTTTTTTATACCAGAGGAATATTTCTATAAAGATTAATGTAATTAATCTTTATAGAAATATGAGTCTTTGTGTAATGGAAATAACATCATTCTTGAAATTATTATTGTTAATATGCTGCTGGAAAACTTAATTTGTAGTAGATTTAGATGGCAATGGGTTCTGTATTGTTAAAGACTATAATCAAGGCCAGTCTGCTCTCTGCAATTTCAGGATTTAACTTAATGATGTGCCATGTTAAATATTAAACTAATTTTATTAAATGAAAGGCAAGCTCATCTTATTTAGCCAGTAATTGTACTGTAGGTGGATAAGAAGATACCTGAGTGAATCTTAGCAAATGTAGAAATGAACTGTAGATAAATATCTAACCTTGGACTTGTAAGACTGACTAGAAACAGATGAAATGATCTTTTTTTTCAGGAGACTTGATTCCTACCTTTGTGGTATACGTTGAATACACTGGAGGAATAGCTGTTCTGTAGTGAGGGAAATGGTAGATCTTGGAAGAAGACAGGCATCTAATGGCATTTTTCATCATGTTTGAAGGTCAGTGAACGGCAGAAAACACAACTTGGCCAAAATTGTTTGCATATAGACTGTTTTGTGTAAGAATTTGTATTTTTATAGATACACATATTCAATATATATGTTATGATTGTGTGTAGTTCTATATATTAAAACATAAGTTACTGCATAGGTATGAGTTGGGGATTTTTTAGTAAGAGTTCAGTCAAGAATCTAAAAGTAATTCCAGGACCTGAGGCTGTAGGTACAGTAACTCATGTGCGTTCAGGCTAACCTAGGTTGGATAAAACTATTATTTCCAAGGGAAACCTGTTTAACTGGTGTGTTAAAAATTGGACAGATGTTTCTTCTCTGGTCTACAAAGTTCCTCTGGAAAAGAGGAATTTTGGAACGTAAAAAGCAAGTCATGTTTCAGTAATAAAGCACAGAGTCTGTACAAATGTATTAATTTACTGCTGTCTGTAGCATTAAAACCTATTATTATACATTGGACTATTATTAGGAAAAAAAAAAAGTATTGATAATAAAATCCTGGTGTCAGTAGTTTTTATGAAACCCCAGAGAAGACAAAGTTTATTCTGTTACTTTCACCAGGAATTCCTGTTGAAGCTGAGTGTCTTGTACTGTGAAGTGCTCTGAGCTCATGAACAGTGTTTCCTGTCTCCTCTTATGAGAAAAATCCTGTCGGATTTAATGGAGAGGAAACAGTAATTTCAAAAGAACATGGAACATTTAGATGTTTTATATCCTCTTTTAGACCTTCAGTGATTTGACAGATCTTGGGAAATAATTCGATCCCAATGTAGACTTACAGAAGGATTAAAATAGGTAGTAGGAACCAAATTATTCTCCACACAATTCTGAGCTTTTGCAAATTGGATGCATGTTTATGAGCACAAGAAATAGATATATGTAGGGATGTGTGTGAGGCTTTTCCTTGCTGCCTTGCTTTAACTTGAAAATGGGAAGCTACAGAGAGTTGGCCTTTGTGCTAAATGACTCTACTCATCCTCAATTTGAGTTAGGAAGAGGTTGATATTGCTGTTGATGCTGCTGAGAACACATTCATGTTCAAAGATCTCTGTGAGAGATGAAAGGAAAATAATAATACCTTGTGTATATGGAAAGAATTTATCAATAGGTTTCACTTCACTAATTTGAACTTTCAGCAGACAATGCTCCTATTTATTCAAGGTCAGAACAAGAGTAAACTTACAAACAGTGCATACACAGAAGGTCAACTTGACAAGAGAATGACTAGAAGAGGCCAGACCTGGAGCTGGGAAGAGTAATAGCACAGAGGCATTTCTAAAAAGGATTTTAATCTGCTTGTAGCATTTGAGAAGCTTGGTCATTAAAAGCTGCTTTTGTGCAGTGTATCTGCACAAGCTAATTGAAGATAGGTGGCCTTAGAGACAGCTTTTAGTTGCCTATTGAAAGCAGCAGTGAAGAAGTTTTTTTGGATAAGGGAAGCAATTAATTTGATATATCTGGTTGTTGTGACCTTATTTGCTTCTTTAGCATGCAGTGTTCAAAGGAAAAGGTGGCTTTGCTAGAATTGCTTGAGGAGGGCTGCTTGTAGGCTTCTCTACAGTCAGATTTCACTTTACAGATCCATCAATAACATGGCTAATTCTGTACACTGCAGCTGCCCCTGAGCAGCAACTTTATTTTTTAACCTATATTCCTGAAAAAAACAATTACTACCCAAGTGAGTTTCTCAGAGATAGCGAATACCATGTTTGGTTCAGGACTCTGTTTGCTCTTGTGACCAGAGACTGGAAGAAAGGCTGAGTGGATGGATAACTGGGCTATGGAGTCTTCTGAACTCTTCAGACAAATGCTTTTTGGTACAAAGCAAAATATTAGCAAGAATTCTGAAAAAATTCCCAGCATGAGAGTCTTCAAAAGTTTACAGCTCTTTCCCAGTACATTACTCATATTCTGGAAAAGAATGTCCCACTATCCAAACTTTCAAATAACATTCTTCATGACAGGTGATAGATACAATAACAAAGTCACTTTGTTGTGATACAGGAGAGTGAACTGATGTAGTGATGTTAAGAAATAAGACAGGTCAGAAGTATCTTTGAAAAACATAAGCTTTAAAATTTGATCTCTAAGAGAAAATCTGGTTTGAAACAATTGAGCTAGCATGGTCTTGGAGTACAGGAAATAATGATAATGAAAATAATGCTACTGTTAATAATGGCTGAAACTTTGTGCACAGCTGGAGTGTACTCTAGACTTAGTCTCTAAGACAAAAACCCTAAACCACCCATCTCTTCCTTGTTAGCTCTGTGGGCTTTTGTCCTTTCATGTCTGGACAAATGGGCTTCAGCTGAAACTGAACAGGTGAATTCGCTTCATCCATTCTGGATCAGATTTGAAACTGCTGCGTTGTGCTGCAATCCTGCCTAACTCCCAAGGTAAGCTGGGCAGCCCTCAGGGTGCTAATTAGAAGTGCTGATGTTCTCTGATTTATTGTCATTTGCTATTTCACTGTATCATTTATGTATATTTAGATTTTTAATATTGGATTAGCACTTCAGGATAAATTGTAAGCCATGGGGTACCTAGTATGTCATTAGGAGGTTGTTAAATGATTTGTAGTGATTGTGGGTTTGTTCTTTGGTGGTTGACTCTGTCAAGATAGTAGAGGAGCATTTTGAGGATGCAATGCTTTAAAATTAATATGGTAAACACATACAATCTTTTTATCAGCAGCAGAAATGTTAAATATGTTATGTCAATATTGGTTACTATTAGAAGGATTGTCTGTGTTTATTGTGAAGCTTTTCCACTGGTGAAGGCACTGAAGCGAGCTAACACCTAAAGACAGACAAATTGGATAGGTGATTTTTATCTTGCTAAGTAGTTTCCCATGACCTGCATACATTGTCCTGCTCAAGTTACTGAACAGATTCTAGTATCTGCCATGCAGGGTGGATGGCAAGTTATTCCACAAAAAAAGCTCCAAAAGATGTGATGATTCCGGTGTTTCCCCACTCCCTCATTTCTTCTGACCCTTTAACATGTAACATGAGATTTTGCCTTCCTAAGGCAAGCTTATTGCAGCATGTACTGCTGAGTGGGGGTAGCTCTGTAATAGCCACGGTGACTAAGCTGGCCATGAGCCTTAAACTACAGGGTGCAAGTCACTGTGAAATCAGATCAGCTTTGCAGCACACGGAAAGTTTTCACTGTCGTAGCTCCTGAAGCAAAGTGCTTGCTCACAGTCAGGGCGACAGAATTGACAGAGTTGTTATGCACATCTGAATTTCCAGTTCCCATCAGAATATCTAGTTACAGCAGCTTAACTGCCAGCTATTACCACAGCAACCCAATGGTTGTATGTCTCCTTTGCTATTCCTCCCAAATACCTTGTGTTCACACTGTTGTTGTGGATCACTACCCTGATGAAAGCACTGAGTAATTTGGTCCTTGAAATGTTGCCAGGACTAGGTCAGCTGAGAGAGCCTTGAGGTCACAGTTGGCACTGAAAGATGTGTGAGAGGAAGACATGAAGGGTCCTGTGTGACAAGTGTCACTGCTGCCGGAGAAATGAGCTCCATCAGCAAACATGTGCATTGGTAGAGTGAGATTTCATCTAGGGGAATAACTTTGTGTTTGGTGTGCTGACCTGTTGGGAGGAGGAAGGGCCTGACAGTATGAAATGGTTAAGACTCCATCTAAGGCATTGTGTATGACTGTGGTACTCAGCTGACTGATGTTGAAGGCAGAAGCTATTTCTCTTTGATAAAATCAGTATCTACAACATCAGTTGCTCTGCCTAGTCCAAACAACCAGTTCCTCCATCAGTATAATGAAGGAAGGTTCTGACTTACTTAAGTTCTGTGAAAATTAATTTCGAAGTAATCGTGTGAGTCCTCATACACACAATGCTGGCCTGTTGCCTGGAGAAATTAAGCCACACTGGTCTCCTCTAACTCCGTAGGAACTAGTGATAAATTAGATTGAGATTTGTTTCCTATTTTGCTTGGACAAAATCACCCTCATAAGAGCATCCTCTAAAATCCTTTAAACTTTGAATGAACTCATTGATGCTAGAGGTGGAACTAGACTTGGGCTGATAGTTGCGATAAGTATTATTGCCTATAGAAAAAGTATCTTTTGCCTCAGATGCTGTTATGTGGTTGTAACTCCATTGATCTCTCGGCATTTTCTTCATAATTTGTGCCTGTTCACAGCATTTCATTCACTCATTCTTTATGAGTAACTTTGATTGACAGTTCAAATGCCACTGTAGTTTAAAAGCTCAATAAAAATGCTTTTTACACAAATAATATTCTATAAACCAGTCACATTTCTTCAGGGTAATTCCTCAGATTCTTAATGAGCCATGCAAATCCTGTATTAGATCATGGCTTCTTGTAAAGGTTTTAAACTACACTCAGATGCTTTGTTTCATGTATATTCAGGTTTAATAATGGATCTATAACCATTCACGGATGAGAAGAAATCCTATGGAAGATACTAGAAGGAACTATAGAAACTTAATTAGGAGGTACAAAAATTTTTCTAAATGCATTTAAACACATAAAAATCTGAATTGCATTATAAGACTTGTCAGTCATAGCTGAAAGCAGAAGACTTTAACCTGAAGGTGTTTTCTGTGAGAGACTTTGCAGTACTTTCTGCTGCTGAGCTCCTGGACCGTGCACAGCTGAGGATCGGTGCCTCTGTGGCCTGGCACGTGCCCTGTATCTTTGCAGGGCATAGAGTGCCAGGGATGGTGTAACCATGAGTGCTGGTCCTGTGGCAGCTCTGTTGTCTGTGTGGCCTTCGTGAGACATTGGTGTGCAAAAAGGTGATTTGAACAGAAATCTGTCTCAAATTGCTCACAGAAAATGTACTTACTTAAAAATGTGGGGTTTTAAAAAATACTAGTTTTTATGTTTTCAGTTCTCAATGATTTTATATTTCTGTGTAGTGTCTTAATGTTCTGTAAGGTATCTTAGTAATTCCTTATGGTTATGTCTTAAAAATGTATAGTATAAGCAGCACTGTGACCAGATGAGGTTTATAGCTTTGTCAAATTTAAGCAACTCAGGCTGAAGGAAATTGCAAGTGTTTTGTGTGCGTCTAGTGTGACTTTTATTGTTTTTAAAGATAGATTTGGAGAGTAGGAAGAAAGGAAAAACTTAATCTAAAGTAGTTAGAATTTATGGAAACAGTAAAAGGCGAGAATGTGTTGCTCTCTCCCTCCTTTAAAAGTTGTTTATGAGGTTTTATTTTGAGGTACTAAGTCTGTTTATAATCTAAAGTGAGGATATGAAATCTGTGAGGGAAGAACTTTGCTAACTGTGATTAAAACTGTAAGTTTTGTGTGATTTTGAAGATGCAACCAAATGTGACTGAAATGTAAGCTGCTGGAAACCTCAGTTTGGCAAACTCTTGCTAGGGTGTAATGGTAAATGCTCTGAAGCTGCTATTGAAGCGATCCCTTACACTTGCAGTTCCTGCATACCAAGCAGACTGGGCAAATGTTGAATACAGTCCACGCTGACTAACATTTTCACCACCTAGTGCTGTATTCAGTACATGATTTGGCATGTAGTGACTGAAGGCACCTTTGCAAACTAATCAGGTAACTAAAGAAATGAACAGCTGTTCTGGAGAGCTGGATTTTATCCTTTCTGATTCCACAGAAACTCTGACTGACACTGGATGAAGCAAAAACCCCTGGCTTTGCGGGTGGCTGCAGTTCAGCTTCTGGGCACCTGGATACGTGCCTTGTAGCAACACAGAGTGTTGGCTGTAACTTACTGAGGTCAGTGAAAATCCAGATCAGAAACCGAAATGCTGCACCTGCTGACAGAATCACAGTTATGGCATCAGGTCTGCCGAAACAGATGTCATTTATATCTGTTTTGGTTTTTGTGTGTGTGTGTGAAATATTATCCCACTCTCATTCATACCAGTGTTATGAAAATGAAAGAACCTGAAATGACAGAAGGCTGTAGGGAAATTGAATTTTCTCTCTATTGTAAGGTGGAAACAAAGATGACTGTAGGAAACAGAATGTTCTATTGTGAGATGGAAAATCTCCACACTATGTGTGACCACACAAGACTGTTAGGATGTGCTAATGTTGTCTATGCAGTGTTTGGAAGTATTTGCTTGCTTAAATGTCAAATTCTGAGTCTCATTTTCTGGTGACTGCTACTGAATTGTTTTACTTTGAGGTGGTCATTGAATATATATCAAGGAGCAGTGTATGAACTGCCATCAGAGGCTGAGGGAGCTGTGCTTGCTCAGTGAAGAGAAGCTCATATTAGATTGCTTGTTGGCAAAGAGCAAGTTAAAACATGACCTAGTGGCAGCTTTGTAAGTGCCCTTCAAGTAATAATTGCAGATGACAACTTCTCCATTGTGGTACAAGGGGAAGCAGCCACAAATCAAGTCTTGGGAGGTTCAGATGGTGCAGACTATTCAGTGAAACAGTTCCACACTGAGCAGGTCACTCAGAAAAGACTCTTTGAACTCAACTATCTTTTATAAAGGCTTTTCTTTCCTGTCCCATGATGGGAACGGAGGGTACTGACAAGTGATCTCTTTCAGTAGCAGCTCTTTAGTTGCCCAATTCTCAGGGCTTCTTTTACCTTCTAGACAAGAGCTAGAAAAGAAAATGAGGCAACAGTTTACAGAAATTGATATGATAATCAGGAGTACTACAGTTTATCATATTTTATTAATGCAATAGGCTTAACTTCTGTTAGCATTCGAGTTTAATAATGGCCCGTTAGCTCTTTCTTGCATTCCTTCTGTTTTCCAGGAATAAGAATGTGATGTTTCTTCTCTGTGGCTGTTTCTTCAATAAAGGACATGCCTGTTTCCAAGGCAAAAATGTCACAAAGAGGTAGGTACAAGTGAAGAGATTATTCCTCACCATTTCATTTGCTGACAAAAGTAGAACAGAACACAGTTTTGTTCACAGCTCCCAAGGACAGGAAACTGAATTGCCTGTAGGCATTCACTTCATTGTGAATTTATGGTGTGACTATAATATTTGCATTAATCCCATCAGCATAAAACATACATAAATGTGTTCAGAGTTATTTTGTCTCACTCATACAATTTACATTAAGGCCCATATGCAGAATTGTATTTTCACAGTAAGTTTTACACTTCATATACATTTTTTTCCCCTCCTGTTCTCCCATCAATATGTTGCATCTTTTTAAGCTTCGCTGGGCTTAGTGCCAGCAAAGAACTAGAAGGATCTATGGCAACTGCCACATTTGCACTTTTCATTTACAAATTGGTAGCTGAATTCTCATTAAATATTCTTAACCAGCCTGTTCAACATATGTTTGCTTGGATATTAGTACTTATAAGTTGAAACAAATTAGATCAGTAGCTATATTTGCTTCCTAATAGCCAAAGTTATTTGAGAGAGAACAGATTTGGGAATGTGGAAGTGGCAATGCCACCTTTCTCCTTGATTTTTTTAAAAAAGTGGGACTTTTGTCTCTGCTCAGGCAAATTGAAAAAGTAGAAATTAGAACTCCCTCCTCACATTTTACTACTGTGGGAAGACTGGTGTAGGAGGAAGCCAGTAAAGACCCAGTAACTAGCATAGCTTACGAATTAGGGTTTTTTTTGGGGACATTTTATTCTAATTCATTCTCCATGTTTCTCCCTTTCAAATATGAAAAAACGTATTTCATGTATTTAGACCAAGACTTTCACTTGTGGAGAAGCGTTTTCATCTTTGACTTTTAACAGCACTGATGCTAATTGCAGAAAGAACCACTTAACAAAAGAAAGTGCAAAATCATGGATGTTAGATTGTGTAGACCCTTAAAGAGGTTATTGTCTCCACTTAAATAGTTATTTCATGCACTTACAAAGATCGTTAATGATCAGCTTTTAATTAGTTCAATTCTGTTAACAAAACCCTTGGTGAAAATGGTATCATTATGTCTTCAGGTTAGTGCTACTTCATATGAAAGTCAATCGCAGCTCATCCATAATATATCAGAGATCCCCCTGCATCAGGGTGAGCAGCGCTGCCTTTCCACATCCTCCATGGGCAGCAGCGGTGCATCCAGCGGTGCTCCCAATGCACTGGGCATCATATGGCCTGCTGCTGCTCACTGCCTCTGTCTGGCTGCAATGGATATATACTCACAGTGTCTTTGTTTCCACAGCTCTACAATGGGTTTAATATTTTATGCATTTGAACAGTATTCTTCTTGTAAAAACCTTTGATGTGTGTTTCCTTAAGCGTAGATCATTAGCAAAGTAAATAACTTGGGCTTTTGGACCAGTTAGTAGTTTTCAGTTGTGGCTTTGTCCAACTAAGGGAGATTAATCTGTGACACACTGTCTTCATATTTCTGGAGCAGAACTCTTCAGGAAAAAGCCTTTAGTTTTTTCCACACAACCCAGGTCTCAGACAAGTCTTTCTTTTTTTCAGTAGTCTTGCCCCATTCCTGATCTTGCTTTTGAGTTTCTAAGACAAGATGACCTTTTTCCTTGGAGGTACCTGGATGTGGAATATTGTTAATTCAAAGCCAGGAGAATCAGTTGGGAAGCTTGTGTTGGTGACAGATCTAACTGCAGCCAAATAGCTCTTTGTGTTAACTAGATGACAGTGTTGGTCAGGAAGCTTAGCTGAAATGTAGTATGCAGCATCCTCTGATACCAAAAATGAATGCAACTGCAAAGATTCTCCCTTTTAAGGCAAAAAAAAAACCCCAGGTATGCTTTGTTAAATGTGAATCCTTAAGACACTGTGTATGTGGACCAATGGGGGAGATTTGCCTCCTAGTGAGACACTACTCAAAAGCCACTTGAATTTAGAAAATCATTTTGATACCTTTTTTCCCCTTTCTTTTTTTCCAGGGCATAAACTGAATTATAGGGAAGAGTAGAAGCTTTCTTTTCAGCTTATCTTTGGAAGCAGGTTGTTCTGTCTGCTGCTCTGACCCAGGCTTGCCTGGCATGTTCAGCGTGTGACCTGCATGCTGGGTGTATATAAAACTGTATCAGCAGCTGAGCAGGTGGTGAAGAACAAAGCACCACGAAAGGAAACGTTCAAAGCGTGTTTGAAAACAGGGTAACTGCAGGAGTGGTTTGTTTGGTTTATAAGCATATTGGTGTTGAGAGGGAAAGAGAAAGGAAGAAATCAAAGACCCAGAGAAGCAGTATAGGCTTTAACTGTCCTTCTTTGTGCTGAAATGGATTACTTGCAGTTTCTTCAAGTGAAGGGTTGATTTCAAGATGTATTTTTTTTATAAGAATAAGGTTAAAACCAATTACCAATAAGTAAACAGATGAAAACTTAAGATTTAAAGAGAAGTTTGTTTGTTTAATGATTTAGTTTTTAAAAAAATACATATCCTTTAAAGTTCTGTGGGACCAAAGGAGATTTTGTAAAGTACTACTTGGTTGTTTTAAGAATACATTGAAAACCTTGAGAAAGCATCTCTTTAAGCTCTGTCTGCAGCACTTCAGGGACACTAAGTGTTTCTTCACACACAACCTAACAGAACAGAAGTGCCTTTTATTCCGATGACAGTTTGCATATTTAGTTTGCTGCATTTTTCAATATCAGTTAAAGCTTGTGAGTAAGTCAGGGATGCAGTGCAGAAGAAGTTCAGGGCCAATATGTTTTGGAAGAAATAGCAAGTTTGGTTTTTTGAAAGAAATCATAAGATTTCTTTTATCAATGTGTTTATCTTTCAGCTGTTGACCAAGTCCTGTACGTGCCAGATGGTATTTGAAAAGCAGAATAACAAAATACAGCAGTTGATCTAGACCATTTCCATTATTGCCAGCTGGCATAAACATTCTGTGATCTTACTTTATAGATATTTATTACACAGTTGCAGACAACTCACAACATTTGCAGCGTTGTGGTTTAGCTGGTGGTTTAAGATTGTTAAACTTCTTGGTTGAGATAAATCATCCAACACTGTATTGCATATCTAAACTGCTTCCATATACGTTGGGCTGAAAATGTTAAGGAGTGGCCTCTCATGAACCTTCAGACTTTCCCCATCTCTGACTGGATCAAAAACCTTTCAAAAAACATTGTGTTTCTGCAGGAGGGTTGGACTAGATGATGTCTAAAGGTCCCTTCCAACCCTACCATTCTATGATTCTGTGCACACAATTGTGTACCCTACTCCCAGCCTTTAATTGCAAATAGAGTTGCTTTTCCTGGGTCTTTACAAGTAATTTTACCATAGTGAAAAATGTGTCACCTCAAGGTTGCTAATAAGCAACCATAAACCATGTGTCTGATCACTCAAAGCCAGATGCCGTAGTGCTGAGATATTCTGAGCTTGATACCTAGTGAAGGAATTGAGGACATGTTTTGCATCCACTGCACTCATCAACTAAGGGGCAGTGGTATCCGTGTGGTTCAGTGATGCCTGGAGTCGTTTTGATCAGAGAAAATGTAGTTAGCAGTCAACCAGATAAAGAGGTAAAAATAAACACACTTAGTAGGACTACTTTGACATGCTTTCTGTTGTTAATCCCTCCCCTCCGAGGCTTATATGACAGCTACTCTTTAAGAAAAACCCAGCAGGAACAGTTCTAGAGGTCTTTAGCTCTAGGCAATGTAACAAAACAGGACTAGATTGTAAACTGTGAGCATAAACCATTATTTTCTGAACAGCTCTGCTGAAGGATCGTTTGTGTTGCAGTAATCTTTTTGGCTGTGATAGCGGTAGCAGTCATCTGTTGTGTTCCACAGTGACAGTTAAGGAGCTGGGTGTGACATTCTCTTTTTCCTTTTTGAACTTATGGCAGTGATGAATTGAATAGTTAAATCATAACATTTTATATTGAGGTTATCTCCAACCTTCTGCTTTTATTTACTTTGTGAAAACTACTAAGTGTCAAGAAATATGTTTTTTCATTTAATCTGGTTTTACCCTGCTGTTTATTATTTGAAGGTCCAACTGACTATGAACCTGCTCCAGATCCAGAAAAAGTCGAAGAAGAGACTGCTGATGGCAGGTATTCTGAATTATCCTTTAGAAAGTTGTCTTGTTGGTGCTGGAGCCGTTGTAGGGTATCATTTCATTTGTCACTACATGTAAGAGAGATTTCAGACAGTAGCAGCAGCACTGACTGTGCCTACTTGCTGTCCTTGAATAATGAGTGAATTTTATCCTTTTATTTGAGTGTTCTTGTTGGAACGTTAAACCCTTACACATAGATGGTGTAGCAGTGTATATTTTGCTTTATCCGCTCTGGTTGATTTGGACAAATAAAATCTTTCTCACAAAGCCCAAGAGAAGGTAGCCCAGTGCACACTCCTTTTGGCAGCCTGTGGTGCTGGCAACACAGAAAGACAGCTAGAGGTTTTCATATTTTATCTTAGTAATTACATGCTTCAGAAGCCACAGGACCACATTTAATGGCTTTAAGTACACTGTGGAAATAAAGAAGAGGAACGTGGTATTGGAAAAATTCCTAAATTGAAAAAGCTTCAGTCCACCTTTTAGCCTATGTATCTTTTATCTTTCATTACCATGCACAACAAAAAGAAACAGCTTGTCCAAAGTGATGTTTTTCAGTTTCACACAAGATCGTTCCTGCAGTTCCGACACAGCCCTTCTGTTTACATACCAAAATTGAATTTGTCTGTTGTGGCAAAAGTAAAATATGAAGCTAACCCAATAGCGTATCTAATGGTAACCCACATATGTTCAGCTGCCACTGCAAATGGATGTTTCCCCTCTTCTCCAGTCCATCAAATATTTGAGGCAACAGATGTTTTCTGTTGTTGATAATTTGTTAAAAGTGAGGGCGCTGGCCACTTCATTTAAGGAAGATGCAAGATGATGTGTGCAGTCTTAGAAACGTGAGAGAATTGTGTGGAGTAGGTAGCTAAAGTGAATTAAAATGTATTTTAGGTACTGCAGCAGTATCTTACTGTAAACAAAGATGTTTCAGTTTACAAGATCTGCAGTTTTGTGTAGCTGATTTCAGGTGTGTTGTTTAAGAGCAGTCATGCAGCAGGAGGAATTTTAACCATACAGGTTTCTAAACAGATTGAATTCTATTGTTTTCATGCCTGTAGCAGATTTGACACTTTCTGTTACTAGAGAGCATTTATTGCCTTATGACACAAACAGTTAACTCATTTTAGCTGGAAATAGAGATAAGTAGCTGGCAATTTATATGTTAAAAACCACAGTCTGTACCTGAGAAAAATGGCTAAGAAAATGATAGCGTAAATTGAGTTGGTAATCTCTCTCAATTCAGGCTCTCAGAATCAAAACCTGGAAGGCATAAGGTACTGTTAGAAAGACATATGATTATAAACTCTGGATTTGAGCGGTTTAGTAACAGCTTGAGGTACTTTGCCTTAAAACCTGGATGAGAGCTTTTTTTTGTTGGTAATGAAAACTGAGACTAGAAGTTGCTGTGTGTTTCATTAACCAGGGTAACCTGGTTGGAAAATGTCTCCAACACTTTTCCAGGGTGGAGGAATGGTTTACTAATAAAGATAGATAGTTTTTAGTAAAGATCACTATCAGAGTTGTGTAAATTCACCACCTGGGATTTTGTCTTGAGCTGCTAATGGTTGTCATTTACATAGTAAAGATGGCCACAATTTCATTCTGCTGGCATTCATTTACAGAAAGTGACACAGTTTTTAGTGTGAGCCTTGTTACCTTCTTGACAGTTGTATTATTCTCCGAGAAAGGTTTGAAACCTTTTAAATCCATCTGAGTGGGTTTGCCTGGGAGGTGAGGGTCATGTTACTTGGCTGTTCAGTGGGAGATAAAGCAGCACAAGATGCTTATGTAGACAAGCACTTCATTGTGACAGACTTAATGTGGTGAGGAATTAGTAATTTTGAAGGCACTCAGTACTCTTTAGACTAAATATTGTTTCTATTTACTTGAGTGCTACAAGTGAGCACCAAACATTAGGGACACTAAAAATACAAGGTTTGCCAAATTACAGTCTAACTGGAGTCTGGCAGCTTCCTGCAGTTCTCTGCCCTTGCTCACAACTCTAATTAGAACTCCTCACTCTTTTGTTGGCATTCTCCTAGGTCCTGTTCACCTCCTCTCACTTCATTAACGGGCTGCTGTATTTTTTTGTTACCGATCTACTGGCCTGTGACTACATTCCTTTTTCTTTAGCCCGCTCCTAACCATTGCCATGGATACAAACTTAGTTGAATTAAATACTGACAACATGTTCACAAAGAATAATGACCCAATGATGTACAAGACAAAGCATATTAGAAGTCAAAATGATTGTGCTAATAGGTTTATTGAATGCTAAGCAGGTTCTTGGAGGGAGCTCTTTGCCAGTACATCAGTGCAGTTAAGTTACCACATCCAAGTTTCTCTTGCAAACTGCTGTACTCAGCAGTCTGTACTGACCTTGTCAAATCATGTTTTGTTCTTCGTTTAGTGTCAAATACAAACCTGAATGACACATATGCAGACTGCTACTTAGCATTTTCAAACAGTCTGCTGTTTGCCAAAGCGTGTTAGAGATACTGATTGATATATCTAATGAGAAAGTATCTGTGGAGTGAACAAAGATGCTGAGCATACAGGCCCTGTAATTAAATATTATTTTATTGGAAAATAATGTTAAATTCAGTTGAGCAAAACCAAAACCCTGTATCTTACCTCTCCTGTGCATTCCAGACAGAGTTTTGGCATGGTTAGCTTGGGGTGGGGAGCACTCAGTAAGCTCTGGTGACCAGTAACGCCTTTGCACTTCTAGAAGAGGGCACTGGGTTTGGCTGCTGTAGTGTGTGGACAGGATATGGGTTAGATATGTCTCACCCACCCTACCTACCGAGAGCTGAGGCAGCTCAGGCAAAACTCATCAGTGAGTGGAGGGATCCATGCAGCTTCTCACCTTGTGAATTCTCAAACCCCTTAGTGACTAGATGACGGGATTATGGGCATTTACTACCCATTACTGTGAGGCACAGCATTAACTGTGGAAATTGCTGCCTCAGCCAAACCTACGTGGCTTGATCCTTCATTTTGTAGCTGGAGGAAACCTGGAACACAGGAAATTTCTTTTTTTTACCCATGAAACTTGTCTGAGTTGCCAGTATTTACTACCAAAGCAATGGAGGTTGACAGCCCTGTACTGAACAGCACATTTCTCTTGGTGTGCCCTGAGTCTCTGCATTGGGCTCATGCTTCTGGGAGGAGGCAGATCCTCTGTCTTCCCAGGGGTTAGAGAGATTCTACCAGTTAGAGGAGCATAACCTATGGTTAAATGACAAATACCTGAGATATTGTCTGCCACACTCAAATCACAGGGCAAATAAAGGTCTGCATCATGTAGCAATGGAACTACTCATGGCTTTTAAATGCTCATGGCTGTCAATACAGCCTTGTTCACTTTTGACAATGTAGTTTATAATTAGGTCAAAGATCGAGCACTCAGGAATGACCGTGGCAAGATTAGAAACCTGGTTACACTGCTGTTCAGAATTACACCTGTCCCTGGCTGCTGCAGTTGTTCTAAGTGCTGTGTTCCTGGTATGTCACTCTAGGTGAAGCCCATGATTATGTGTTTGGAACCTGATATGGCTCACTGATGATATTTACTCTTTTAAACTTCTCTAGCATCAAAGCCTTGAAGAATGTGGATAGGACACAAAAACAGAGTGTAGAGATAACTGAAGGAAAAGGTTGTTAACTGTTTTAATATGAGCTTCAGCTATTTAGAGAAAACGTTGTTTTGAAACTAATATATCTGTTCCTGTCTTTAGCTGTGCTAAGACAGGGTATAACATCTAATTTAAATTAACTTTTCCTTTTCTCCTCTCTCCCTCCATTAAATATTTCTTACATGTAAACATAGAATCCTATGCTACAGGAGAATAAGAGAGTTGTTGTGAAGCCCTGTTAGGCAGCTTGTCAAATTCTCCAAGGATTTTGCTATAAAATATAATCAAATGCCAAACCTATTTAGAAATTCTTTTGTAACATACTGAGAATTACCTGAGTTACAGTTATCTATTCTCTTGAGAGAAAGAATCGAAGGTCCATGCTTTTCCAAGATGAGTCTATTAAACATTTTGTGTTGTTTCATGTCAAGAATTGTCCTTAATTAATAAGAAACTCAATAATCTGAACAGGAGGTAGAAAAGATGAACAGAAAGGAGAAACTAGGTAGTGAGGGAGCAGGATGTATCACAAACTGCCAGTACATTATGAATACTTCTCCAGAACCACTCTTTAAGCACTGTGTTACTGTGGTAGTTGGAATTGTTAACACAGAGCCCTGCAGCACTGCTCACGCTTCAAACTAAGGATGAGTTGAGGGAAATTCAGCTCATAAATTCTTTATGAGTGTGAATTATTTCACATGAAAACATTTGCTCAGTGTGATATAGTAATTTGGGCTATTGTGGTAATATCTTTAAGGGAAACAAATGCTTTCAAGTTTTGTGATTTTTCTTAAAAAGCAAGATGGCATTTGTCCTGCTTATTTTGAGTGATGCTTGAGAGCTGGGTGTTACACTGAGTCTTTATTTCCCTTGAGGCATTCAGAGGTCTGGTTAAGAATATGCAGCCATTAATCTTTGAGTCTGTATGGGACTGATCAGTTGATTGTCTGGCTAAGTAAACATTTGCATTTTGAGAATATTGAGTGCTCTTTATCAGTAGCAAATCACATATTATCAACAACTAGAAATGTATCAGCATTGTCACCCAAGCAGACCACCCACTGCTTTGGCTTTTTTATTATTTCTTTGTCAGATATTTGCATAGTAGAATACATAATAAATATAATGAGAATCTACTTTGAAGGGAAGGAATTTTCCTCTTTGTGCAGATCTCTGGAGCCCTGCTATACCCTTTATTAGATGTGGAGCTTAAAACATCTGTGTTTAAACTGATCAACTGACATTACTCCTGGGGGAATAAAGCTATTTTCTTATTCCTGATTTTAACCTTTCATAAGCCAGTTGAACATACTGCTTGGAAATAGAACATGTGTGTCTGTCTCAACCCCTCTGTTCCAGATAGCCCAATTAAAGTGAAATATGAGGGGTGATTGCTCCAGATGATACACTGATCCAAAATTAAACAGCTAAAAATATTGAATAGCTTCATTATAGCAGGGTCCCATATGCTTTTTGCCCACTAATAAGGGATGGTTTAAATAATAAAATTCAGGGAATAATGAACTTGGTGCATGCTTTGAGGCACCCAGTGTGAGACTTCTCATACCCCAGTGAAGCTGTTGTACAAGGCATGCTGTGGCAGATCTTCACAGACCTCCATGTAAAGCTCAGCTGAAGCCAATGAACCAACCTCCAACCACAGCAACTGCCTTCCCCAAACAAAGAAACTGTGTGCAGATTTTTTGTTCCCTGACCATAGGAGGACTTACAGGAGTTGCTTTACTCCTAGCTTGAAGCTTTCGTGTTCCTCCAAGACTTTTGTGTGCCTGGATATCATTTCAGCTTGTGATATGGACACATATGTGGTTGACCTTTTGCTCTTGCTGGCCAGTTTCTGTGCGATGCTTAGCTGCTGCTGTCATTCTGCAACAGGAGCAGAATGTGTGCCCAGACTGTGCTGCATCAAATGTCTTGGATTACCTCTGCAATAAGAAGGAAAACCTCAGTTTAAGTGACTTGTGGTCATTTATGTTATAAAGAGAGATAAGACTCTATTACCTTGAAACAGTGAGTCATCAAGTTTCCTGCAATGTGAAGCACTAATCAGTTAAATACAGTCTGGGTGATAAATCTATCTTCTCTGAACACTTCAGAGTTACTTTTTTCCTTGGATAGTTTTCTCCTTTTAAAACTAGGTTTATTTGTTTGTTTTGGCTGTTTATTGCAAATTTAGGATGTGGCCTTCAGTGCAATATATTGCTAATTATTTGTCTTCCTTTTAAAACAAGGATCTTTTTACTGGCAGCCTAAACATCATCCTCAAAAATGCTGAGCTTACATTGGTGGCAGCATCTCGGCTCATTTGAACGTGACCTACTTGAAGTTAATACTTGTAGTTAAGTAGAAGCCTGCATTTAGTATCACTTAGTATTACACTGCATCTCTCCAGATGTTTGTCAGAGTATGTTTATGAGACTGCAGCCTAGGGCTGCAGCTGCACCTCGAGCTGGAGAGACTTCTGTGACCAACTCATGCAAAAGCTTTCTGCATTAGCAACCTTTCCAATAACGTGCCTTGAAGCAGGGCCTGACGGTACTTTCGGGTAATGTTTTTAAAGATGCTCAACTGTGAAACAGCTGCATTTCCTAAGGTGTTTGCTGATTACTTATTGATGCCTAGTCTTAATGTCTATAAACAGCTCCACTGTTCTTCCAAGCGTGCGAAGTAAAAGAAACACAAAGCTTTCCAATTTGGCTCTGTCAGGCAGCAGTTTTTAAGGATGGATAAGCACCAAGCAGAGACGTTTACAAGGACTTAAGGAGTGTTAAGTAGACTTACCAACTTTATTAATGGTAAAAATGAGGGGGCATTAACCAATTGGCCAACTCACTAAGTGGAGTTACAGAGGTGGATAGTGGGAGTGAGAAAGAAGACACAACTCTCTACCATATCCCTTATAGCAGCTCCTCAGAGGTGTTGTAGCATCCTAAGCTTTGCTTCAGGCACAAGTACTATTTATGCAAAGTTAAGCTTTGCACAGAGTTTTTAATTTTCTGTAGTCTGTAGGAAAGCCAGAGATCATTGCTGCTACATGTGAAGTGGGCATTCAGTGAAATTGTGCTCGAGGTCTCAAGATAGACTGTGCTACTTTGTCTCTTTGGCAATTGTTTTAAAACCTTTGTGTCAGAAAAGAAGTTCAGGGCCCAAAGGTCAATGTGAATTAGATATGAAGGGAAAATCTTGGAAATACTCTTTGTCCTTTGGTCTGTTCACTTCTAGCTGGCTGTTGTGTCCCATTCATGAGTTAATGCTTGGCTGTCTCAGGAACAAAATACCAGGGCATTTATGTTATACTATTGGGAGTTGTGTTGAGGGCCAGGAAAAAAGCTACAGAACAGAGAGGAGAATAGAAATTGCTATGACAATAGTGATTCTTGAGGTAATAGAGTAAGGAAAAAATATTCAGGAGCAGGGATGTTGATTTGCTCAGATTTTCTGCAGTGTTTCCTACTTATTAGAACATTTCACTGAGCCTGACAGTAAGCTTTCAAAACTATGGGACAGTAACAAATACTCATCCCAGCCTACTGTGCAGTTTATTTCACCGCTCTGACTCTCCCATACAAAGCCATCTTTTGTCAGAGAAACTGATCATCTGCAATGCTAAAGCTTTACAAACATGGCTTTGCTTACCTTAATAGCTGTTCATCACAACTGATGTGGAGAAGGAAATCGGCAAATGCTGGGACACAGTAAGGCAGGCAGCAGGTGATGGATTCATGCCTACATTGTTCACAGTGCTTTCAGATTGAATTTGCTCTCTCGGGAAAATTTGAAAATGTCTTGTGCTTAAACACAAGGCTCTTTATCATGAGATTGCTTTTTTTTTTTTTCTCTTCAGTTTCCCTGGCTACTTGATTAAAATACAAGTTCTGAAAAGGCTTCCAGGTGAAAAAATACTGTTCTGTTGTTTGCTCATACAATGAATCATAGTTTTTAATTTATTCATTGTAATTTCTCTACCTGAAAGTAGTGTGACAAAGAGCAATTCACATACTTTGTTCATGAAAAAGAGCAAGACCCATTGGATGGGGAAAAAAAACAACCCTGTATCTGATGATAAATACCAGGAAGCATAGAAGGTTACAAGATAAGTGAGGTAATTTTCTTTTTTTGTGAAATATTCTTCCTTTCTGTCTACCAACTATTGTAGACTGTGGGCTTGTTTTTGCTTATGGTACTCACTAACTCTTACTCTCTCTCATCATGTGCTTTGGCACAGTATTTGTGATGAGGCACTGTTAGTCTGTTGCTGTCAATAGCTCTGTTGTATAAATTACAAGCTGCCACTTAGGGCAGAGTTGGCTGGACAACTGAAGGCATGGCTCTTAGGCCTTGCTGGTTTCCTTGAGTGTTGTCAGTGGAAGCCAAGCTTTAGCTTGTGATTATTCAAACTGCTGCTCAATAAGCCTATGTGCACGCCTTTAATATTAAATTGGTCTTCTGAGGGATACTTCGCACAGGCTTTCTTGTTCATGGTTTTGTGCTTAGGCACAGAATGTACTGCAGCAGCAAAATAGTATGATGTTACACTCTGACACTGATTTGATAAGTTTGGTGAAACAGCTAAACTTAACACTATTGCATCGTACAGATGACAAATAACTGACATACTGCAGACAGGAGAGAAGCTGAACTTAGGTAATGTGCTCCAATGTCTGCATATATATTTCCTACTGCTGGTACAAAGAACTGTAATTAGGGAAAAGATGAAAATCGGGTGACAAATTTGTTCCTGTGTGTTTTGGTCAGTCAAGTTACACAAGAGATGAGTTTGGCAAAGGCTTTTTCTTGTCATAAATAGCTGCTGGACATCAGAACTTAATCAGAAGTGTTGTCCTCTGTTGTCAGCAGTCCACTTCTGTTTTGAAAAGTTTATGTAAAGTTTGGGCTTTCCTTCTGACTGTATTACAGCTACAGCACTCTAGCCTGTAAAGGAAGGGCTCTTTCTTCACTTGTATCATTCTGCCTGTTTACATGCACAGTTTTATCCTGTGTTGCTTATCTATCCATTTAAAAAATACAGTTAAATACAGTATAAAAGACAACAATTAATTTCCCTATCCTAAAAATCCCTGCAAGTCTGAAAGAGTCAGAATTTTACTAAAGAGCTTGTTTCCTTCATCTGAATGATTTATGGGTGATACAAAGTTGCTGAGAAATGTGTGTGCTCCCACAGTAAGTGTACTCCAGGAAATAAGAGCACCTCTTAGTTTCTCAGGATACTCTTATGTTTCTTACGATGAACTCTGTAGAAAGATTCTCACAGCTCACACGTGAATATTAGATTTAGCCTGCTGTGCAGTGAAAGTCAAAAGCTATAACCTTGATGTGGGGGAGCTATTACTCTCCATCTTGCACTCTGGCCTCTTATCAGTTGACTCAATCTGCAACCTGTTAGTTTTGATGGATGGAACAGTGGAGACTGAAGGCTGACCTTGGAATAAACGCACCAAGACCTGAGATGTCGTGATGTAAGGTTTGTGCCTTAGCTACAGTTATCAAATTTGTGCAACTTTAAACGTCTGTCTCTCTGATCTTTCCTGCAGACCATCTTGCTTGTGCTAATGCTACAGACGACGGAGAAATTCTCAGGAAAACTGATATAACAAATAACCTCACTGGCCTGAAGGGCTGTAAGTTTTTTTTCATCAGCTAAGGCAAGTGTAGAAGTGATTTTTATATGAAGGTGATCGTCTCTGTAGCTTTCACCTTCCAAAGAAAGGGAAGAGAGGAGAGAAACCTGAGGAACAATTGAGAAACCAAAAGAGAAATACAAGTGGGTTGTAATACAGCATCTCAAGTGCACAATGATGCTCTTTCCATTATGTGTTCGTGTTCCTTGCTGCACAATTAATTATGTTGCCTTCTTGACAGCAGTGAATTCCCTCGCCCATCATGTCAAGAAATGCCCCATTCAAGAAAATAATTAAATAACATCTCGTAACAGTGGAGATTTAGTGCCTGGATTGTATCACACAACATTTTTGACAGTACTCAGCAATCAATTCAGTGCATTCATATCTCAAGGGGCTATTCTTTTGTTAATAAACTTAGGTTGCATTCCAGCTGCTATGGAACTGAGGGATATTTTATACAGATAAGAAATGGCTTTTTCATTTTTAATGTGTATGACACGTGTGTATCATTGCTTCAAAGTCTATTATTTGTCACATGAGAACTATTTCACTACCAGCAGGAGTTGCAACTGGTTTGGTTTTGCATTGTGTGGTTGGCAGCTGGGTTATCTTCACAGAATCACAGAATCGTAAGGGTTGGAAGGGATGTTGAAAGATCATCCAGTCCAACCCCCCTGCCAGAGCAGGACCACTTAGAGTAGGTTACACAAGAACTTGTTCTGTCTAATAAGAATGGGGGGGGAAAAAACCACCCCTTTTTTTACTGAGTTTTCCATTTCAATATGTATAAGAATACCTTGCTATATTTATTCATCTGCAAAACAGCAGAACTTAGGAAAGATAAAAAGGAAGAACTGGAGTAGCTTAGAAATTGTTATTGATGTTTCTTTCACAGTTGCAACCAGTGGAACACTACTAGAGGAAGAACTACTGCTTGCTTGTGTGCATGGTTTCATATAAGACCCAAAGCAGCAGAGCGGAGGGGGGAAAAAAGATCTCTAACTTAAAGGATCATAAACTCAGTTATGCTGGCTGGGTGGAAGAGGCTTTCTTTTCAAAAAAGAAACCCAAACAGGGGTAACTTAATAGGGAAAGAGGAAACTTTTAGTATATGTTTGGTAAGTCTCCAAGAGGAAGTAATGGAGCAGTTTATTGTTTAAAATGTGGTTGAGAAAGTTTCCTGTCTAGTCCTTATTCAATACCTAAGGGTAAAAGTTTGTGTATTCTTTGCAGTGGTATTGGATATGTAAGATGGGTACATTGAAAACTAAGTGAAGGGTATACTAAAATCTCCTTCTCTCAAAAGGCAGGATGTGGAAACCATTTACTTTCCTGAGATGGTGAAGAAATACACAGTAGACATTCTCTCTGCATTTCTAGTCAATTAAATGCTTAAATTAGTGTACGTTCCTCATATTTCATGTTTCATAAAATCAATATATCAGCTCACTGCTGAAGTTTATAGTATGTAAGACTAGATCTTTTTTTAAAGCTGTGGATCAGGAAGGAACAAGTAGGTGAAAGACTGAGGAAGTTCTTCGGGATGCTGTATAGGATGCAGAAGTGGGTTCTTACACTGCCTTGTGTGTGCATCTGTGTTCAGTACAAGTTAAACTGGTGAGGAGCAAGTCCTTTCTTGCAACTTGCTTTATGAGTCACGTCAAGCTGTTGTAACGTTGTGTGTTGACCACACACTCTATTTCCAGTTGCATAGAAATCTGATTATATGGTAAAATCTTTTCTGGGAAAGTGAGCACAGCAAAACCCACTAAATTTGAAGGAAAGATTTTGGAATAAGGTGGATCTATTAATTTTGCATCTTGCTGCAGTTTTGAAGTTAGTCTTCAAACAAATGTTTGAATCCAAAAGTTGAATCAGGAACTACATCTGACTCTTCTACCATTGCCTTTTCTGCTGGCTGAAACAAATTAACTGCAGTTTTCTTTTGAAGAAGAATGTGAGAGAAATAAAAAAGCCAAGGAAACGAGGTAGCAAAAAAAGGCTCAGGATCCATAGCTTTATGGCTCTTTGTGATGCTCTTTAACTCAAGTTAAGGAGAAGATATGCACATAAAATAGTCTGATCTTTTGTACTTGGGAACAGAAATTTGACTTGTCTTTTGTGGTGCCTGGCCTATTTCTATAGATGTTATGAAAATCTTTCTTTAAAATAAAAAACCCAAAAGTTGAAACTACTAACAATTTCCATGTTGAAGAGCCTGACATGTAGCAATATTTTCGGTCTTGCTTATAGCCCCAGCCTTATAATTTTGCCTTGTTATTTTATTCAGTGACAGATGTGGGGATTTTTCTACTGAAAACAGGTGCCTGCAAACTTGGAGTCTAATTTTTTTTCCCTTTAATTTAACAGTGACATGAACTTGGAGCACTTTGCAATTGGCCTTTATTACAAAATCCTGAAAGTGTTTTATTTTCTGTCTGTGCTTAGCTGAAGAAAGTTGTGGTGGTTCTGCCATATACAATACCACAAGAATGGAAGCATAGTTTCTAATTCTGGATTTCAAGAAAGATTTCTCTCAGTTCGTGGATAGTGAGTTCAGTTACCCATAAAAAAAACCCCTCACTTACACTCTGCTTTTCAATGTATATCTTTGTGTCAGTAAAATTTTATAGGGTAGTAATTTAGTGGCTAATTTCTAATAGCTGTAATAAGCTCTTTTGAAACTTATGGAATTTCAATGCTGTAAAACAAAGCTCTTGAAAGCCCCACTTGGTGATTTCCATTAGATAACAATCTTCACTTGCTTTAGCATATAGTCAATGTGGTTAATGACTGGTGTTTTAGAGTGTGAATGAACTGAACTGATTGCTTGCAAGATCAAGAAGCTTGCCTGAATTAATATGTTTCAGTCAGCTTTTCCAGCAGGTATGTGTGTACCCTTCAAGCATGCCTCTCTTTCTTTAATTGTTCTCACCCTGCCTTCTAAGATGTTGAAATGGCCATATACAGTTTGGTATAGGTGGGAATGTTAAGCTCAAGGGTAAAACTGAGCAGAGTGTAGTAGTGCATGTAAACAGATAGATGGCATGAGTCAAATTTGTAGTTAACCTTGTTTCTGTGACAGAATGGAGTACAGGTATTCATTTGGAGGGTTTGATTTCATATGTTGCATCATAAATGAGTAATAACATCTGAAGTCAGACTGAACACAGTGCACAGGAAGTACATGCCTAATGGTCCTACTGCCACAGGTGAATGGAGAAACAGGGATGTGGAGTGGCTCAGGTATGAGCAGATAGGTCAGATAGCTGTTCTTTTATACATGTGTGTGTCCTCATGTCTTCTGCTGACAAGAGATGTGAAATGCGATCTCCCACTTCTTGGGCAAGGCATGTTTACTGTCATGCTCTTCAATTATTACCACAATTACAGGCAAATGCTGGGCACTATCATCCCTAGTCTTGTTTCACAGGTGATGCTTCCTTATCAGCTGAGTCTATTTGGTCAAATCCAACCTTTAGCTCTACTTAGCTAAAGTTCTTAGCTGGGACAAAGGTTCTGTTGAGTTTTGCAATATTGAGTTTGACAATCTCTCATACAATAGGGAACAACGTATTAGTTCATGACTCAGTTTTCACATTACCTGCTTTATTTAGCTTTCCAGCCAGTGGTAATTTGAACTGTTAACTATATGCAGTGCTGCAACTGCTGTTAAGATTTAAGCAGATCTCCTCATCTGGAGATTTTCCATTTGGCACCCTTCATTTTTAGGAAGTCTGGTAAGAGTTAAGTTCACTAACCTTGTATGATTTCCACTATAAATATTGCTCATCTTTGAGGTTTTCCTGTCAGCTAGGTTAAATGGCATTCCACCATGATTACTCACTTGGCATACGTTCCTGATTTGTATCCTTCAAGTTGAAATGATTTAGGTAGTCTTGAAGTACTTTGTCTTTGTAGCTTAGGTCTCTTTCTGTGGCAGTGATGTTCTTTGCGTTTTCTGGCTCAGTTTTTAAAGAAAAAAAGGCAATAAAAATACAAGGCAAAACTGCATCATTGATAAAAGAAAGCCATTATTAACTGGAATGCACTCCTTGAAATTTTCTTATCTGCTCTCACTGATTTTAACCTTTACATGCAGCAGTGAGGTACACAGTACTAATGCTTTAGTGGGCTTATCATGGTTACTACAATTTGATTGCACTTCACTGTTACTGGATACTGTTTCTACAACCTCAAATCTTACTACAGTCTCCCTAAAAATGCTGTTATTCTCACAGGAGGTCATAGGCTTCAAGGTTGAAGAATTGCAGCATGGAACTTGATGTTGGTAGGAGGCTTAGACTGTTCAATAATCTGCACTAATTTTCAGCAATAAATTTGTAGGGAAAAGCAAGCAAATGGTGAAGTGGGCCATATGCAGCCATGAAGGTTTTTCCCTCTATGCCTAGAAGTTAAATTACTACAGCTTATAATGATAATGGAAGGTTATAATGTTAAATCAGTTTCTCAGTTGTTTGAAGCAGCTCAATGTTCTTATGTGTGACACTGACAAAAGAGATTCTGCTCATTTTCAGTTCAGTGTTTCTTAAAGAACTGAGAACTCCAAACTTGTGTGAGCCATGAGAGGACTAAATGAAAAAAAAAAAATCCTATAAATGTAGACTGATTTTTCACTCTGGATAATCCACTCTGTGAAACAGATTGTCATTGGGTTTCAGTTTGCAACTTTCAAAAAGTATTTGACATTTACTCAATTATAAAACTGGGTATAAATTAATTATTAAAAAAACCCCAACTCTCAGCAGCTTTGGAAAGAAAACAAGTCATTTTAGACTCCTTTCACCAGTCTTACAAAAGTGGGTGTTCATGTTATCTGATTCTTCCTCCATTGTCCTTGCCTTAAGGTGCCACTTAGGTGTGGCACACACTTATGTGTGTTTAATTCCTTGTAAACCAAAGCTGGCTGCAGTAAATGCTGCTTCTAGTGTTCTGCTTTTGCTGAATTTCTTCAGTACTTTAATGTAGATGTATGAGAATACAGGGAGGTTTTAAACAGTATGTTTGCAATAGCACTGGACATCAACTGCTAAATATGTGTTTCAAAGCTCTCTCTCTTGTCAGCACCCAAATGTAACCGTGATGAAATTTGGGTAAGTAGTATGAGCTGCTATCTGGTATGTATGTGCAAGAGATAAAGTGCATGTGCAATAATAAACCACTCTTCAAAATCTGATCTTGGGTCTGTTAACATGCTGGATGTGCCTTTTTTTTTACAGTAGTGATTTATAGTCCAGCATAACCATGCAGAATCACTTCATTATATTTGAATAATGAAAAGTGTGCCATCAAAATGGCATGTCTCAAGGGAGCTTTCTGAGGCAATACTTTAAATAAATGACTTTTTAGATAAATTTATTATCAAGTGTGATGAAAGCCATTTTTTATTCAGTCACGTCTTGTGAAATCAATGAGGTTTGTTGTGCGGTATTGTTGGGGTGTTTTGGGGTTTTTAAAGTCTCTTACATAAATAAAGGCTAAGTCACAATAGTTGGTGTTTTGCTGCTACCATGGAAAGGAGAGCTGATGTTGTAATGGTCAGATATAATCCCATCCTAGAATCTCTGCTAAATATTTGTGGAACAAACTTACAACCTAGTCTCACAATTGGTGGAAAATTGGTTGGTTTAAGAAACAGTTTTCACAGGTATGTAGAGTCATTCAGATTTCTTATGCAAAAATGTTTGCCTAAGGCTTGTTCTGCCACAGTAGTGCTCAGCTTTTGTACTGGCAGTTTGATCAGTCGTGTTATGAAGAGTTTA
This sequence comes from Urocolius indicus, assembly GCA_013401255.1. NCBI lineage: Eukaryota > Metazoa > Chordata > Aves > Coliiformes > Coliidae > Urocolius > Urocolius indicus. Next base: position 329,091 of record WBNH01000003.1, on the reverse strand, counting down.
CAAAACTACCCAGAATTTGCCAGTCTTAGTATCTATGTAATTTTATAAGTGATACTTTGATTCCTCTGGCATGTTTACCATCCTTCAACCTCTCCTTCCACTGTCTAACTTTTAAGTAAGACCAACTTTTTTTCCTCAAATCTGTACTTTTGTTTTGTAATCACAGATCTTCTAAAAGCCAATTTTTTTGTTCTCGGTACGAGTATATATTAAATGAAGATTTCTCAAGGTGTTACTTGGATATCTGCATTTGGAGCTTTTATAAAGTTATTGGAAAATGGTTTTGTGTCTTGGGGTGGCTGCTCCTTGACCCCGTTTGTATGGAATACCAATACGAGAGGAGAATCTGCTTCAAAAGAGGCTGAATTTAAGAGGTAGAAATGTGTCTCTGCAATTTATACTTGTGTACTGCTGAATTTTAAACTAATAACAAGATGTTGTTAATGAGCACATAGAAAAGACAACTTTTTTTCAAATACAGGTATGTACCCATGTGTTAAGGAAGTTTTTTGTGCTCAAATCCAGATAGAATTGTCTGAAATGCTTTACCAAATACTGTGACAGTAAAAGCATCTTGATTGCAACTCAGTAGACCTGGATTCTTTTCCTGAAAATAACCACTGATTCTCCTTGAGTCACTTCTTTTCAATATCTTGACAACATGGTGATGTATTTGCTGCTGGTGGTGAAGAGCATTGGGATCTACAAATGAGAAGTGCTGTGTAATCTCTATGTATTATTAATACGATGGGTTATATTCTTCAGAGATATAAAAAGGGAGGTACAAAAGATGCTGGGAGAATTAACGGCTTTATAGAGCTGCAGCTGACCTCTTACCTTACCAGTGATAATTTGCAGCTAAGAATTTGGAAGCCAGTGTCCAGCTGAGAGCAGGAGGGTGGCAGAGCTGTTAGTGGTGCTGCCAGTGAGCTCCTGCTTCTTGGGAGAAAGGAGCACACCTGTGTCTGCTCTGTTAAATGCTTCTTGATTGTCATTACTCAGGTTTCACCACGTGTGAATTCCCCCTGTGTGAACTGAGCCTACAAATGCTGAGTGATCTGAGCTAAAAAGTTAGTCATCTTTTCTGGCAAGATTGTCTGCAAATTGAGCAACCGCAGTTTAAAGAAGGTGAAAGCTGATGTTGCCAATAAAGAGCACAAAGAGTTTTCCTCCATTTTAAGGAATGAATCTTATATAAAATTTAAACTCAGTAACAACTTCTACTGAGAGGTTCAGTAGCAAGATGCAGTGAGGTCTACCTTACCCTTAAGTAAATGAGTATTCTGATTGTCCCTGTGTTGGAATGTTCTGTGTATTGTCGCATTAACTTAAAAGATATTCAGTCATGAGGAATGAGTAAATGTAGCAAATGTTCTTTTGAAATTACCGTTTTTTCCTTTCCTATAGTGAATGCAAAGCTGGCTGCACTTAATTCCTCCTAATGGGCTAATTGATTCAGCAGTTGTCAAGTATGTGACCTGACTGCTGGTTCACTGCATGGCTAAATGCAATATTGAGATGATGCTTTTATTTCCATTTCATTTGGTGGATGTGTTTTCATCAGAGCTGTGAAGGATGTGAACTGGTGGCTCCTGTGAGGACATGTGCCCTTCACCTCAGGCAGAGTACAGAACCAAACTTTGTGCAGGGGAGAAATGTGCTGAGGCTGCACAAACACATCATGTCCTGGGTAAGCATGTGTGCTGTGCAAGATGAATCTGCCCTTCAGTTCTCTCTGTTGGACTTTCTGTTGAACTAATCCATCATTTATTTTTTGGCATCTTGGTAATTACTGCTAGCAAACCTTTGTCATTTTAATGGTTGCAATATACATTTAACTTAGATGGAAACTTTGCTTCAACTGCTTGCCTGTTCTTTGTGGGCTTTTTTACAGTCATCTGAGGACTTGTAATGATGCCTTTGGTGACAGCTATTAGCTCCCAGCAACTTGATTGTCTCTATCAGGCAAGGGTGCTCTTTCAAGAGATTATTAATTCCTCTTGTAGCTGACCTTTGTCAGGCCAAACACACAGGGATGTGCAGAGTCTTGATTTCTGTTGGATCAGATTGTGTCTGAATTCTGATGACCCTTCAAAAGCTGCTGTGATGATCTGAAATGCCCTGAAATGGAAAACTTTCCTCCCTAGTAAAACCAAATTCTTTATCAGTTAATCACTTTTTTTTTCCTACCTCTAGAACTGTTCTTGTTGTCCAAGAGCCTCTCCCTGATGTGTTTTCTGCCTACAGAAGGCCACTGAGAATGGGTGAGACAGTGTGGAAATACACATCTCTGACATACACTTTGATTACCTGTCTGAAACATCTTTTGTCAGGAAGTGCAGCTGTCAGTTTTCATGAGGTCTTTGTAGACACAAGGCAGAACTTGAGGGGATCGACTTTCTTTAGTACTGTAGCATTCACAAGCATTTGTTTGGTAATTTTGGTGACAATTTGGAGCTTTTCAGTGCTTTAATAGCCAACAATGAAAAATCCTCAACGAGGACAGATATTTTCCTTGACTAGCAAAGTGTTTCTGAAGAGATTAGAGTTGTTGTCCATTCAGAAAATGCATTTTTGTACAAAAGGCTTGGTTTAAAAGAAATAGAAAAAAAGAAGAACTTGTGAGTTAATACAAGCTCTTCTTCAGATTTGGAGAGAGAAGACAGAATTTAAAAGAGCAGCTGAAAGACTGATCACACATGAGTGTCCCAAAAGATGTCAAGAATGTACTTCATGGTCAAACAATGCGGGCAACCCAAATTCTCATTTCTTTATTTCTTCTTGCTCACAGATCTGTTTGTGAATGTTCAGACTGAGAGTTGATACCACTAGCCAAATTCAGTGGAATGAAATCCTGGGTTTCTTGAAACCATTCACCACCAGTTGTCAGTATTACACATGAGTTGCATTAGGTTTATGTGGACTTTGTGCTCTGTAGCTCAGGTTGGATAAGGCATTGGTAAAGCTTCTGTTGTGTTCTGAGATTATCCTAGTTGTTACATTTCACTATTAACAGCCCTACTAGTAAAATCACTGCTAAGCACAAACAATTTACATGTTACATTTGTACAAGCCAACTCTAAGTGGTGTTTGTTAGCTATTTGCTCAGAGTCTCCTTCCTGTTCCTAAGCATCTCTGGCACCTCAGCCCCAGCTGTGATTGACCAAGGGGCTAAATACATGCAATTTGTGGAATTCTAATGTCAGACATATGCTGAGATTGTTTGCTATCTGCGTTTTCCTATTGTATGGATTGGACTTCAAATTCCTGATCTGGTTGTAACTCTAAAATTGTTTGTTGCTATTAATTACTAAAAGTTATAAGAAGGATCAAGCATATGCAGCATCTGTATGTGGGAGTGAATAAGAGCTATTAAAAGGATTGAAAATACGAATGCCTGAAATGAGAATTAGTCACACTCTTTTTGGTTAGATGTGCAAGTCTCCCACTTGGCGGACTGTTAAATACTCATAACATACCTTTTCATTTTTAGTCATCTTTTAAATTGTCTGTTTCAATGTAGTTTTTCTAAGCCTTCATTATTAATCATTACATTGGGGATTAACATGTTTTAGATGTGGCACTGTTCGGATTGATTTAATGCTCATTTCTTTTTTAGCTGCCAGGAAGTTCAGGTGACTTGCAACTCCCCAGCTTTCTTGGTTTTGAGCTCTCGACCCAGCAGTTTAGTTAAGTGATCTGAACATGATATGTACTTAGCAATTTGAAGAGGAGTTTCACTTTCAGTGTGTTCACTTGGACAGACGAAAAACCCAGTAACTTTGTAAATTCAGGCTCAAGTGTCCTAGGGTAATATTTGCCTTTCCTTGGTTAAATTTACAAGGATTAACACTGAGCCAGTGTTTCAGAAACTTATTCTAGGAAACTCCAGGAAATGTTTTTTGTTACATAATGCATTTTCTGAGACTTCTTGCCTTTTTTTCTTTATATCTTATAAGAATGTGCATGTAAACAACTTAAAACCCCCAGTACTCCCCACTCTGCAGTAGATTTAATAGAATGGTGTTTGGAAAGAGATGCCATGGTAACTGAAGTCACTAAGACAGTCTGTGTCAAGCTGGTTAATGGTGACTGATATATTTAGGTTTTGGTTTACCACACTACGAATAGCAAATGGAAAGTTTGTTTAGTGGTCTTGTTTCTCACCGCTTACAACCCAGAAATAATGAAGTGGTACACAGCACAGTATTGCCCTGCCTTTTGCTACTACTTAGACATAGAGAAGCAGCCACTGGTAACCAGGATTGTTCTTTCCCTTTTCCACTTTCCCTCTCTTGCTAGATCTTGTTAGCATCTTTGCAGGAGCTCCACCATTTGTCCTGTCCATTTAATAATACACCACTTGTTTTAATGAAATTTAGTACCCAGAGCAAATAGAAGAGCCTGGACTTTGTGACCTACCAGTTGGGAAAATACCAGGGAAGTCTTTTCCATAGGAAACTGTTATTTGAATCTGTAAGCAAAGTGAAAGCAGAGTGAGGTGGGAACACATACTGTCTTATCTCATAAATGATAGGCATTCCAATCCCTCATGCTATGAAGGCTAGTCAGTGCAATAGATCTTGTTATCCATCATCTTCACAGAAACTGGTAGGTTTCTCCTCATATCTCTACAAGAATTTTTTAAATGCCACAATAGGAAGTGAAGTCTCATTAGCAAGGTTTCACTTTGCTCACTTTCATACAGTTAATTTGTGTACACACTGTTCTTACTGTAAATTAAAATGTCTCCTTGTCAAAATGTGCAGGAGAGTGTCGAAAGACAGTGCACATTACCTTCCTCATTTCAGATTCAGCCACGAGTAGCTGGACTTTATTGTTAATGTGAGATAATGCTGCTTTCCAAAGGAAACAATCACTCTCAGGGTGGGGTTTGAAATGCTTTTTAGGAATGAGCTCAGCAAACCTGAGCCCTGTTTTAGGAACTGTTTTAGATTGTTGAGAAATTTGTGAACCTGCTAACAAGCACAGTTTGGGTAGGAATAGCTTAAATGTGAGCTCAGGTCAGAACATCCTTCTGTCATTCTTTTCTGCATTTAGGAAAACGTAAAGAAGCCCAATGAGGAGAAACAGGAAAAATTAGAAGGAAAGGAAAGATTCAATCAGTAATAGGGGAAAAACTTTAACAACAAGATTGTTTCTATAAAAAGCTGATCTCTACAACCACATTGCTTGACACATAAAAAACTGATGGGAGAAAACGGTGGCACATAGTTTTCTAGAAGTGATGTTGTATTGGCAGGAGGATGGATATTTGCAAAACATTTAATTAGAATCATAGAGTTATTTTGGTTGGATAAGACCTTTAAGATCATTTGGTCCAATCACTAATCTCATACTGCCAAACTCATTAATAAACCATGTCCCTGAATTCTTCATCTACATGTCTTTTGAATACCTCCAGGGATGCAGACTCCACCACCTCCCTGGGCATCCTCTTCTAGTGTTTAACAACCTTCTCAGTGAAAAGGTTCTTCTTCATCTCCAATCTAAACCTCCCCTGATGCAGCTTGAGGACATTTCTTCTTGCCTTATCGTTCATTACTTGGGAGAAGAGACCAACTCCCACCTCACTACAACCTCCTGTTGCAGAGAGTGCTCATGTCTACCCTCAATCTCCTCTTCTCCAGACTAAATCCCCACTTCCCCCAGCCGCTCCCCATCCAACTTGTGCTCCAGCCCCTTCTCCAGCTCTGTTGCCCATCACTGCAGAACGTCAGTGTCTGTCTTGTGGTGATGGGCCCAACACTGAACACAGCACTTGAGCTGCAGCCTCACCAGTGCTGAGTACAGGGGGAGAATCACTGTCCTGGTCCTGCTGGCAATTATACTTCTGATACAGGCCAGGATGCCAGTGGCCTTCTTGGCCACCTGGGCACACTCCTGGCTCATGTTCAGGCGGTAGCTGATCAACACCCCCAGGTCTTTTTCTGATGGACAACTTTCCAAGCCTGTAGTTGCATTATAAAGTAGGTGAATACGTGGATGGTTTCACCTGGTTTTACATCTTCTGGATTTAGTAAATAAACAACAAATTAATCTGAAACACAACAGAATGATTAGGTAGGAAGAATTACTATCCTGTAAAAAATATTCTATCTTAAAGTATTGCTATTAAATCTCATTATTAATGCTTGTTTTCTGCCCTGGCTGTGTTTTAATGCTAGAGTGCAACACAGCAAATTCATTTCTAGGGTAACTTTGTTCAAACCCATGAAGCAAGCACAGACTTTTGTCACACTGCTGTAAATGTGAAATACCTCAAGTGAAGATTATAGCTTGGCTTTGAAAGAAACACAAAGGATTAATTTGATCCCTGTTACAGGGAAAACGCCAAAAGCTACACCACAGGTTTGACACCAATTCAAAATATTTTTATTTTTCTTTGAGATTGTTGTGTTCTACATGGTAGTAAATTTGTTGACTAAATGATGTGTTTAAATTTAGGATGTAAACTCAAGCCAGCGTTTAGTTTCCCTGCAATTATTTATCTATAAGGCTCTGAATGTTTATTAATGGCTGTCGGCTTTAGAACAAGCATTTCTGCTTCCAAAGCACTGCACGTGACTAATTTATTTTTCTGCTTATTCAAAAGCAGCAAATTGTCAAGAAGCCAAATCTACATTCAACTAAACCTACATGGCTTTCATAGAAGATGTGATACTTGGCTGTTTTAAATAAGTCACGTTTCAAGCGCGTATTAATTCATAGCTGAAATCGTGAAGAGGAGGAATCCCAGCTGTAAGGTGATGGCAAATGAGATATAAAATGTCTCCCATGGCAAGTTGTACAGAAATCTTACATTTACATAGTGTGTCTGGTGTTAGACTTTCCAGGCAAAAATGAAAGAACTTAAGTTTGCAGTGGAATACCTTGTTAAAAGAACACAAAGTATAGTTAAATTTGGAGAGATATGAAGCTGCATCTAATAGCTGCCTTGGTTTCTTTTCTTTGGTTTCTGTTCCAGTTCACATAAACCAGAATTGCTTATCTTATTATATCTGTGGCCTTGAATTTGTTGTGCTGTGTATCCCTGTTTTAAAGGTTTCGTTTAACTTCCAGTGTTTTACAGACTTTACAGCCTTTTTTAGTCCTTCCAGCTTCAAGGAAAGATGAAAAACTTTGAGATAATGGTTTCACATTAAACTTGCAGATCCTAACGCTAAATATTTTTGGTTGGTGTTGCCTGAAACTGCCAATTTGATCCTACCACCAGTCACCTGGTCTCTGTGCAGTGGAAGTGTATGATGAAATTTCACTGAATTTAAAGGTGCAAGGAGCCTAGTTGGTGTTTGTACCACTGCAATAGTGCATTAATCATGTTGCAGAGTGTGGGGAATAAAAGGTTTCTCAGATTCAGTGCAACTGTTGAAGAAAAAGATATAAAAAGGATCATTTAACATTCGTAATTTTAGTGAAACAAAACAGAACTACCCTGCTGCTGAATTTAGGAGCAGTATGTGATAGGCTACTTGATATAGTGTCACCCTCTACACCAGGAATTGTGGCCATGGAAGTGATGAATTAAGCAATAGAGAACAGGTCTCTGTATATGACACTTCATTTTTGGATAGCTGTGGAAAATAATGTAGAAGCTGTTACATGAGTATATTGATTCTGCTTTCCTGCCTGTGCAGCAGCTTATTTCATAACAATGGTGGTATATAAAGTCTCTGTAACATACCCTATGTAGTACACAAACTGAAAGAAGAGATGGGTTTTTTCCCCTCTTAGTCTGGAAGAGTGTGTATCCTTTCAGCTGGCATGCAGTAATTGTTATATGCTTTGTTGCTCTAGATAATATATATAGTTTCTTGAACTTCTGGGTAATATTTGAACTTACAGAACAAACATACTCTTTGCTGTTGAAATATTAAAGGAATTTACAGCCTTGGGGCTGTGGCTGCCATCCTTTAAGGTACTTGACATGCTGAAGCGAGTTGAGGGCATGCAGAGCCTCACAAGTGGTGTTTGGCATCCTGAAAGAAGCATCAGTAACGCCACACGAATCATTGCAGCGTGGAGTATTGTGCAGCTCGTGCTTCACAGGTAGTCAGAAATAGGTGCAGGTCTGGAAGAGCTTGAAGTGGAGACATTATGAAACCACCTGTGTAATTGGAGATGCTTGCTTGTGATTTTTGAGATCAGAAATTGAAGGCAATGCAAAGCCACACACAGGGTGGCTCTGTTTCAGTCATACAGCTTCACATGTGCAGAGCAACATCTGTTTGTGGAGAATGATGATTTACTGTTTAAGTTTCTTAGGTGTTGTATAGTTTGTACTGTAATAATTGCCACAGCACATGCTCTTCCTGTATTTTGTGAAATCTTGTCAGCAACTCGATGTTGCAAATAAAACCAACACCCATTCCCTCCCTGCAAAATAAGAGCTTCAAAAACACAGAGCAGGATTCTGTTAAGAAGAAAAGTCAACAGGGAAAGGAACTTTTTCTAAGAGAGGCATTAGAGACTTGCTGAGCAGTAATGTTACTATGACACATGCCTTGTGGAAATGCCCAAGATGCACAGTGTCCAGGCATGCTCTGGTTCAGATCAGTAGGTTAGGCATTTTGAGCTTTATTCTATAAAAAGAGCTTTGGGCAAGACTTTTCTATGGCTGTCACTTTGTACTTGGCTCCCTGGTCATTAGTGATGGCAAACTAAGAAGAGAAATATTGCTCAGACCAAAGCAAAACCTCACGGGCAGTGGTTACCTTGGGAGTCCTGTGTACTCTTCAACTCTAACCGTTACAACTACTTGCTGGAAATTTGTAGCTGAACACCCAGCCTGTAGGTTTATTCTAAGCCCATTTCTAGGTGGATACCAGGCTCCTATGGATACGGGCACAGTTCCCTGGATGTCAGTGTACAGCTGGGTTTGTGATGCAGAATGTTGCTGTTGTCCCATCTCTCACATGATGAAATTAATGGTGGGAAAGCACAGCTTTCTTCAAGATTTTTTTCTCCTTTACATTGTGAACCTTCTGTGAACATTACTCTGTAGCAGAAAGAACTCTGTAAGACTAATAACTAACACATGCTTCAAATTTGCAGACAGCTTTGAATGTGAATTTTACTTCTGACAAAGAAACTTGTGGGAGATTAAATCGTGTTGGTTATTGATTTGGTTTTTTTCTCTCTTGTCCCTCTCATGCTCACCCCAGTTGCATGTAAAGGCTAACATCTGTCCCAGAGACAACATTTCAAACAGAGTTGGACAATGTGCAAATGAAGTGGACAAGAGTCTCCAGTAACAGTAGTAATTTCACTTGGGAAAACATTTTAGCGGGAGACAATAAACTGTTTCTTTACACGAGTGTACCTGTCTGCAATTTCAGCTTTGCTAAAAATTGCCACTAGGTCTTGGTCCCAGTGCATTGCTGCGATGTTGAGTTTTGAATTATTTTTCTAGATCTGCTCAGTGGTTTTGTGGACTTTGCCAACATGCTACTAGCAACTGCTTAAAAATCTATGTGATTAAGAGAGCTGCAGTACTTCACGCTACTGCTTGCTGCTTTCTTCAGGATCTCTGGTTATGTGCTATTGCTATGCTGGGTCATTGTTCTTTTTCTGAGTTGAAGAGATCCCTGTCTCCTACACTACAAGACTACAGAGTTACAGGTGCAGAGTTCTTGCCAGGAAAGTTATGTGGTTGAAATGCTGCTGGAATTTTGGAACCCAGGTAAGATCTTATAGTGCATCCCAAGATAAAAAGCTCCCATTCATGCTATGGAAAAGTCTTGTATTGACAGTAGCTGTTAGTAATGGGCATAACATCTCTGTAGTACCTCAAAGCATGTGGTAATTAGAGAAGCTGTTACAGTATTGAGGGGGGACAAAACTCCATCTACTAGTACCTATAGGGAGAATTGGTGATTTGCTACAATATGAAGTTCTTCTGTCTACCTGCTCTAGGGTGACAAGCAAATGTCACAAGCAAAAGCCACATCAGTGTGTGTTAAAATATATTCTGTATTGTTATAGAAACACTTTGGTTCATGAGTCTGACATTCAGAAATACCCATTATCTAACTACAATAGACAATGTGTGACAAGTTCTTGTGAGCCACATCCCTTGCAGAAGGTGAGATTTGACAGTTAAGCATTAATAGATTTCAACAGTAGTGAGTCAGAATACAGAAATCAGGCAATTAATCGTGTTAATCTAATTTGTTCTTACAGTTTAGCTCTCTGCAGACACTGGTAAGCCTCTAGTTTCTATTGCTGCCTGGCCTTGGCAGCAAGGGCACCATCCATTTGGAAGAAAGTCTAGTGCAGTTCTATTCTCATTTTCATCTCTACCTTGTCTTAGACGTGATTGCTGTCCATCTTGACTAGATGGATCAATCAGGTGTAGGCTTGGCTGCTACTGATTGGTTTGTGTTTTCCTTACAGAGTGCTTGTGTAGACAATCACAGCTGTTCGTGGAGGGCATTGGAGTTTAAAATCTTTTGCATATCCTTTTCAGCTTGCCTTAAGGTAATCTACTTGGCAGATGAAAATAGCTGTCAAATACTCAATTGCAGAACTAGGTTTGAGGAGCAATAATAGGATATTAGTGAAGGTTTCCAGGAAGTCAGTTCTTCAGGGAAGCACTTCAGGGTTTCACCACATACATGTGTTTATGACGTAAAGAAACCTCAGCCCAACCAAACAACTCCCAGACTTGGTATTTTTAAACTTAGCAAAATATAGAGTTAGATAAGTAAGTTCTAGGAAGCAAAAATGATTTTGTATGTTAGATTGAGGGGCAGTATCCCCATAAGTGATTTTCCCCTATAGCAGAAGCTTGCTGGTGTTTGTTGCTTTGGATTGAGCAAGGCAGGTGAGTGGCTGCAGCCTTCCTCTGCAGCAGTAGTCCCCTCTCCAGTATACAAGGTTGTAAGGGAAGTGTTAAAACTACAACAAACAAAGGAGTCATGTCCTAGGACCTTGGAGAAAGGCCGATGACAGATTTGAGGAGGAAATTCAAGGCATCCGGTCTTGGTTAATATAAGCCAGCATGCCCAAAGTTCCCTTTGGACAATCTGCCTGTCTTGAGTGGTGGATCCATTAAGTACGTTTCGCACACTGAGTCAGTGTCAGAGGAGAGAATATGCAGCTGGAGATGAGCCAAGTTCTCGTTACCAATGTTTATGCATCTTCTCAGCTTTCAGGGTTTCTCTGGTGATTGCTTCCGTATATACAAAATTTGACAAATAATTGCAGTTTGAAGGGCATGCTTAATGGAGGTCCATAAAAATGATTCACAGCAACTGCAAACTGAACTATTACGCTAAAGGATAAAAAGCTTCCTTAATGAGCTGTACAAGACAGTTATTGATGTATTTATGAAAACATTCCCAAGTACATGCAACCAGGGGAATTCAAAGATAAATATTTAAAGATCGTCTGACGGTTTTCCCATGTAGCAAAACTCCAGTGCCTCTAGAAGGCAGTACATTAGTAAAAAGTATATGTTTATGCATTTGCAACCAAAAAAATAATTGAAATTTGCATTGAACTCAGATGCTTTCCTCTAATTGTGTTTATTTCTATTCAGAGGAAGAGATGAAGCATGAAGAAAATGGGCAGAGGATGTTCAGAATATTAATAAGGTAAACCAACATTTTTTTTTCTATCCAAATAATTTATTAGTCATGTCACTGAACTTTATTTAAGAGGATGACACGTAACAACAGTTCAGAGTTTCAGTTTCTTTTCATCCTAACACTGTTGCACACAATTAGGTTATTTGTGTGATCTCCAAGTGTTCATGTTATGACTCAGCACGTTGTTCTTCACACCCTAGAAAGAGGAAGAATTGGTCTGTTGTTATAAATGAGAAATATATGGATCAATGTGTGCCCTTTGAATGTTTGTTATACACATGCACTTCTAGTTTGGATAAATGATTATCTCATTGTATTATTTGTTCTTTGTAGGCATACTGTGTTATTCTCTGAACAAAACTGTACAGTTTAAGTATTCAGGGCTGACACTTGATTTGGCATTACCTTGTCACTTGAGATGACTTCGATTCTTGAACAATTTAATAATCAATGTGTTTTCAACTCAAATATCATCAAATATTCACTCAAACATCATTCAAATCGATACGTTATAGCTGAAATCTTACCCTACCAAGAACTTAGGTTGCATTTCAGCTACTCAAAATGTCACTGAGGCAGTTTTATTGGTCCCTCCAAGGTAATTCTTGTACCCGTTCTGCAGCTGGAACACTGTGATGCTCACGTGGACAGAGGGAGCCCTGGTAGAGCTGAGGTTACACGACGCCAATACTCCTGAATTCCCAAATGTGTACAGAGCCTTTACCTGAGCAGCCCTTAGACAAGTGTGTTTTAGCTGAGGGTGCAAAAGCATTGAAATCCACTCAAATTTATTTATTTATATAAGCTTACCTTTACCTAGGGCAGCTGTTCTGTTAGATGATAGTGCACACAGACCATAGTCAGGTTTCCTCTTCCATCTGACAGAGTGGTTACCTTGGCAACTATCGTATTGTATGAGATTTTGGTTGCTGGTAACGAACACAGTAGCTAAATCTGTCACGTGGCATGTAATATTCAATGCATGCCCTTAGATGGCAGGCACGTGATGGCATGAGCAGTTGTACTATTTGCGGTGTAATGGGATGTGTTCATGCCTATAGCACCAATATAGTTGGGTTTGAAGTTCACCTGTTACTGTCCAGCCCTTCACTTTAGGTATTACACACATCATCAGTACTTTAGCTAGAGCAGTTCAGTGGAAGTGAATGTAAGTAAAACCCTCTTGCTTACCTGTCTTCACATCTTTAGTCTAAGGTGCCTTATTAAACTTTGTTAGTCGAGTAGTGAGACTATGTAACTCCTGGAGAATCCTCTTAAATCTTGGACGGTGGAATTGAATTAGCTGAAGCTCCTGACTTTTTAAGATCTCACCTAAATGGTTCTAGAGCATGTGTGCATTGTGTGAGTTTTCAAAACACTCCGTTTAGAGTGTGCAGGCATACCTAGCACTTTTTTCCCTCTCATCTTCTCTCCAGTCTGGATGAGCACGAATAGTGTTTCAAGATAAGGAAGGACTTGATAAGTGCTGACAGATGGCTTAATGGTAGCTAGTCAGACCTGACCTGCTCTGCAAGCTCTCTGTTGGGCGTGCCTCCTCCTTACCACTGTACCTTCTCTATGGCCACGTAGTTCAGTTCTACAAAATATCTGTAGGTCTTGTTAACAGAGATGATCAGTAAGACCTGTGTGGGAGAATCAGTAAAAAGATTCATTCTGCAGTGGCTCTCAAGGCTTGGGTTTTTTTCTGATGTATGACACTACAGAGTATTTACCAGTATCAGGGTGTGTTGCTAAGTCATTCCTTTATTAGTCTTCCTAGCACATGAATTAATGTAATTCAGATTATTCTGCATGGATTTCTACCACGTTTAACATTTATTTTAAATGTATTATTTGGTAGTTTTATTGTTTTCACCTGTTCTTAGGAAAGAGTGCACATCTAGAAGAGACTGCAGAGAAAAGTCAGTGTCCTAAAGGACCAGCTTTGAACTTAGACTAGGAGAGCTCAGAGATGATTGAGTTTTGCCAAGAAGTTTGGAAGGTTGAGCAAAAAATCAGTAAGCATCATGTCTAGAGACAGTGGCTACTTGTGGCCTCCTGCTGATGTGGCAGTTTTCATTTTGTCGTGTCCTGGCACAAACTGTCCTATCCCAGTTTGATTAAACCCTGTCAAAGAATTCTGATGCTACTGCTAGAATGGAAGGTATAGGCTGTTGAGCTGGAGGTGTATTTGTGAAGCTGTGATATCATGGCCTAGCTAACATGTTCATCTCCATAATAAAACACTGATGATGAAGTTAAAAAGTACCTTTTGCATTGCTGCATGTGCTTTTATAGCCTGGAGTCTTAAGGAGACACTTGAGACAAGTCTTTAAGTGAAGTGAAGGGCAGTAAGGGAAGGGTTCTTGTTGTAGAAATGTGTCTTCTCTTTAACAATGGAAACATGTCAGTATGTTTTTCAAAGCCTCCATGGATGTGGATAGGGCTTCTCAAATGTGACACGTGATCAGGACTGTTGCTTCCTGCTGTAATAAGCAGACTGAAAACTTCAAAAGGAGATTTCTAGCTGCAACTTCTGTGTGTGTTCACAAGGCCTGTCAGTCTGCCATTCCCATTTGATTTAGGAGGATAAAAGCAGAAGCAAAATCTAACTCAAAGTGAAGTGATTTGGGTTTGATGGGATTAGGACTCCCAGTGCTCTGAGGAAGGCAGTGATGATGCCTGTGGCAAGTGTGATACACTACAGTCTGATGTCCCATGGTGACGGATGGGCACCTCAGCACTGGCTGTAAATAAGGACAAAAGCATTGAAACTGAATTCACCAAGCTGTTTCTTAGGTGTATTTCTAAGTTCTGTGGAGTTTGTGAGCTGCTCAGCTCCATGACACAGAACAATTATTGAGAAGTGCAACAATTACGTTGTCCCATTTCCTAATACCAGATTAGGAGCTGTCAGAAAGATAATCTGTTTTGCTTATAGGGCACTGTAAATAGAGCCCTGTGTGCTGGCATGAACAAGTTAAAATGAAACATGTTTTACCTTTTAAAATCCTAATATTTTCTTCCTAGTAGAGACTGCATCACAGAAATCTCATTCACTTTTCCAGCTGTCTGTAGAAGAGCCATTGTGTTCCATTTTTTTCCTCCAGCTATATTAGTTTTATTAGAGATATTCCCTCCTCTGAAAACTTCCCCCACTCCTGAAATACCAGGCTACAAATGCTCCTGCTATATCATGTTGTACCCAGGCTGGCATGCTGTTTGTGCTGGCATGCTGGGGAAAATCATATCCTTTGCTGTGCATCTGTGAAAATGCTGTGACTACATTGTGGGAATAACACACACTCAATTATACAGAGCATGTTACAGAATTCCTGCAAAGAGAACAGCAAAACTGACAACTCGAAGCACACTAACAAAATCACGCAAAGCATTGGCTCAGTAGAGTGGGGTTTTATTGCTATGCCCCAACAAACAATGACAAACAACATGCTTGCTGCTAGATTAATAGGGTTTGTTTCACTTCAGCTCTTAAATCACGTTCTCCAGCTTGTCATGTGTTTACTATGCTAAACCTCCCTATAAGACTTTGCTTATATCTTACTCGTGCTCCATCCCTTCTGATACATTTGCCAGGCAATGAAACAGGATAGAAACATTGGAGTGGTACTAACAAGAAGATATGGACTATCTTAGTAAAGAGGAGAGACACTGTGACTCTTGTGTCTTATCTGATGTCCAGCTGTTAAAATCCTACCAATCCCTTGATGAAAAATTTGCAAGGTTTGAAATTCTTGTGCAAAATCTGTTTGAGCATTGTCTAGTTATTTGCAGCCTAAATTGATACGTTATGTATGCTTCTGTGATCTTTATTTTTAACAAATAGCTCCTACTTAACCAGTGTTTGAAAGCTAGTAATTAGACTTAGTGCTACAAATGAGTGTGAACTCTATTATGCAGATACAACCTTTTTTCCTAATGGCTGTATTTAACCTCATTTCCCCCACTGCAGTACTTAAAACTAATAAACTCCACTCACGTTGCCTTTACATGAACAGTGTTGGAACATGTGATGGAGCAAGGCAAAATGAAGTTAAACTATGTTAACTTAGATCATTTAATGATCTAAGATTGATTAATGATGGGAGGCTGAATCAAGTTTCTTAATTATGTTGTCCTCTCCTGAATTCTTTCAGTCTAGAAAACAAGGCATAATGTGTTTATAAACTTTCCATAAAGGAAGTTTTCCAACAGCCACAGATGCTGTTGAAGCTGTAATGCCTGGCTGTTCTTACACACAAACAGAAACCTGGCAAGTGAAGCTGAATTTGTTAGGTCATCTGATATTCAAATGGAGAATGATTGAAGCAAAAGAATTGCAGAAATGTAACTCAGTAAAATGTGCTTCTCCCAGAGCAGTGACTTTTGTTTTTGCATTCAATTGTAAAACTGCTGCTTTTTAGACTGGTTTGCTTTCTGTATAATGAAATAGCTACTAGTAACAACTTTTAGTCTTAAAAAACTGCCATTATTTACATCTATTAATTCTTTTGGTGGCTCTCTTAGCCTGTTCTGTATTGTAGGTATTTAGTCATTGGTCAGTTTTGTGGAAAGGATACAGTTTTCTCTGTGCTTTCAATGGTCATCTTCGGTGTTGAGGCTTTCAACTCTGACGTTATGCTGAGGGCAGATCATATCACCTATTGAGGTTGCCTGAGAGTTCCCACTAGAAATCTTGTTTTTGTTTATCTACAGTAGTTTGCTGTACAGGCTTCTTGTTGGCTCTCACCTGCCTGATACTTTGAGACATCCTTGCTAAGTGTCGTGATTTAGCAAGTGAGTTGGGACTTGAAGCTTCCCTTGTCATCACTTGCACTCTCATTCTTGTCTGCAGTATGTAGAAATGACTGTGGCAGCAGTTCAATTCTCTTTAAACCTTTCAGGTGCTATTGATGGACTTTTCACTGCAGAACAGAAGGCATTTGAGTGCTTGTAGTAGAGTACTTTTGCAGAGTCTGTCAGCACAGTTTTGAAAAGCAACTAGATAGCATCATGCATTATAAATGACCCTTTGCACTCAGTGCCTTTTTTTTTCACATCTTAAAACAGCTTGACAATACTAAGAAAGCGTGTGACAGTTCAATTCAGTTGTGTAATCAAAGTTTTTCTAGTTACATTTCACCCTTTGTCTGTTTTCATCACAAAAGTAATCTCAGCAGCTAGAAATTACAGGAAGAGAATGACTTTGGGAGGGAGCTCGCTTCTATGGCAAGAGCTATTTCACAGTGGTGTAAACATCCACTAGGAAGGAAGGAAGGAAGGAAGGAAGGAAGGAAGGAAGGAAGGTTATATATCAGCGTGGAAGGAAGGGTGCTGCTATGGCTGGTGTACTTGGTCTGTGTGAAAACCACGTTGCAGTTTTTCTGGACTCTCCTTCCATGACCAAAGAAACAATTCAGATCCTGAGTCATTTACTCACAAGTCACACTGTGATCCTTATTATCTCTAAGTATTATGGGGACTCTTTTATCATATATATTAATTGTCTTTACCAGTCATTGATGTGCAATAAAGAGAGACCAATAAAAAATGATTTATCTGCCAGAAAAAACACATTAGAACCTCAGCCAGAAAACTGGGTTGGTTTTCACGTTGGCACAAGCTTAATTCCTGAACAAGCACTTAATAAATCCAGAGATACCTGAACTTGCATGCTTAATATTTGCTATTTAGAAGCTTTCTGACAGGCACTCGAATGCTGAAATGCAAAGTGAATGCAGGGCTTTAGTAATAGCACCAAGGTAATTCGTGTCATTAAGGTTTCTGTCTTTTCACTTGGC
This sequence comes from Urocolius indicus, assembly GCA_013401255.1. Classification (NCBI taxonomy): domain Eukaryota; kingdom Metazoa; phylum Chordata; class Aves; order Coliiformes; family Coliidae; genus Urocolius; species Urocolius indicus. The sequence continues at coordinate 311,678 of WBNH01000003.1, read as the reverse complement.
ATATTGATAACTGGCAGTGATTTCCTGTTTCGCACTTTTGCTTTAAGAATGACTTTTAAAACAGCAAGTGTCTGCTCCACAGGGAGCTCTTTCTCTGTTTATAATTGCCCTGTAAATGTATAAATTAGTCTAATGTAAATGACAGCTTTTGGACTTTGTCCTAAATACACAGCAATGTAAACTATTTCACTTTTGGTCCTGCAGTCACCACATTTACTATAGCTCTTTATTTTCTCCACATTAGATTCCTTGGATCTCACTTTTTGGTTAGCACTATTTCTGTGTCTCTGTGGAAGAACACTGATCATTTTGCCCAAACCAAAGTGTAAGAAACTGTAGCCAAAGTTTTTATAAATGACTGCAGAAAAAAATGGCACACGGAGGAGCTACTGTAATTAACACAGGTAATTAAATGATTCTGTGAGGATGTTGCTTTCTGGAGATAACACATTAATGGAATTTTTCTGGTTGTGTGAAATTAAGCACACACAGATTTTTGGAGAATCAGGATCAACGTTTTAAAATGCTGCACTTTGATATGCCAATTAATTCATCAGACACTTTAATATCAGTGGAGGGGATTTTATACTCACGTTCTTAATCTTGCATTGGATGTGCTTTATGGGTGTACATGGGTATCTGTCCCTGCAGGCCTGCAGGACTTTTGGATGCTTGGAAGATGTGATGCCAGGGGCATGTTGTGCACGGGTCCTTCCCCAGAAGTCACACAGTCCAGCATGCATCCCACATGGCGTGGAGCTATCTGATGATCAGGATGCTTGAACACTAATCTGGTGTACAACTCTCTGTTTCAGTGAAATAAGACAAGTGACTTCTAAGCCAGTTGCGTCTACAAAAAAAAAAATGCTGATGCTGTCACAGGGGAATCGGGTCTTTCAGCTGTAGCTGAGTCACAGCAGCCACAGTGCTGGAGCTGCTGACTAATACATGACACGACTGCTGCCAAGACTACTCTGCTCCTTTGCAGAGGTCAGGGATGACTCAAAACAGCACATGTTCCACATTAGTGCCCAGAGGCAATTGCTGTTTACATCATGACAATGTCAATTATCACCTACAACTCTCCTGCAAGGAGTAAAATGGCACTGACAAAGATACAATTATTTGGCCATTTGCTTCCTTTAGTCCTCTGATAATGTCAGTGTCTGTTTCTCTAGTGATGCTTTTAAGACTGTGATGTCTTGCAAACAACCAAGTGTTGAAAGCTGCAGCTTCTCCTGCCTGCATGTGCCCATGTCTGCAGGAGGAAATGTGCTGTTAAAGAAAAGCTCCTGCCAGGCTCTGACCTTTCACGTCAAGCCTCTTTCACGTGGGACCTCTGGAAAGCTCTTGCAAAGTTGGTTTCTCTTGGCACTGTCATTATACTTGATGCTCTTTAACTGTGTCACTGATTTGTAAGAAATAGTCACAGGTTCTTAGTCACTGTGGCCTTGAACCAGACTGGAATTGAGTATTAGTGATGTGAAACTTTGTGCTGCGTGCAAGTGGCTTTTAGTGTTTTCTAATCTTTGGAAAACTTTAAGAATGATCTAGTTGTATAAGGTGAGAGCTGCCTATTAATTCATGGGATTGCTTACCTAAGTTAGATGTTTTTGACTGTGAATTCTACCTGGTTTATTGAAATATTGAATGGCTTCTTATAGTCTTGTTTTCCTTTTTATACCACAGGCCATTTCTAGAAGCAATGGTATTAAGAAAGTACTGAAAACTCTGAGAGCTGCACAGTTGGAGCATCATTTTCCAAAGTCTCATTTCTGCACCTATAATTTATAGATGGATTTGTAAATATTCATTTATCTCCTTGAAGCAAGTTCAATTCCACAGCAAAGAAAGTTTTCATTCTTATTTTTTACTCTCCCCCCTCCCTACTCTGTTTATTGCAATAAAGCTATACCTTCTTAATCCAAAAGTTTTATTTCAGGAGGGAAATGTACTAGTAGGTAAATGACTGTGCAACACAAAGGAAATGTTTTAAATGTTTGTGGAAAATCCTACTTAGTTTTCTTTGTGCTAGGCAAGATGTTGGAGATACCTTTCAAAGCATGTTTAGTTTTCTGAAAGGAATTGGGGCAGGGATATTCTGATATTAATGAGTAAGAGGGAGTAAATAATAGGTATTATTTGCACAGGGGCAAATGATTTGAGTGTAACATAATAAAGTAATATGGAGAAATTAAAAGGTAAAAAGATTTTGGTTTAACAGCAAAAACTGCATGCTGAAAATTTACCCATTAATTTAATTTTACTGCAAGTTCCCTATGAAACTTTAAGTCTCAGGAGGTCATTTGTCAAATCTTCAGTTAATGTTTCATTAAAAGTAATTTGAACTTGTGGAGAATGTAAGTAAAATTTGCAAGTGTACATTATCTCTTCCCAGCTTCACGCTGTCTTGACCCTTTCGGCTAACTTTGGCTGCTGCTCATCAAATATTGAGCAGCTGTTAGTGTAATTGCATTCACTCCACATCCCTATAAAAGATAATCAAGTCTGGGCTTGCCAGGCAGGCCAAGCAAACAAAAAGAACTAAAGGAAAGGGGAAGGGAAAAATAATAAAAAGGCTGTTAACAGCATATTGAATCCCGAGCTGGGATTAATGAAGTTAACTGTCACTTTTCCTTGGCAATTTTCTCATCCAGGCTCTTCAGAAAGCCGCAAGGATAGTCAAAGTTCAGTACCCGCTTAGAAGTGTTTTGATACTGCCACTCCTGGAGTTTATCAAAAAGAAAATATGAATGAGTTGTTAATATTTCAGAATATTCAGCAGCTGTAGCTGAGAGACATTCAGAATGAGAGATGGAATTGAGAAGACCTGCAGAGGTCCTGTTTTAAGAGTACACTAGTGAGAAGAGCACATGTACAAGGCTGCCCTTGTCCTGCTCTTTTTGTTTTATGCTAAGTTAATGGACATTTAAGAGGAAAAATTGTTTTTTTTTTTTTAGCACTACTTCTAAATACTCGGGTGGATGTTTTCTAAGATTTAGGTGTAGACATAACTCAAAAAATTGAAGAACACTGTGTACTTATTTTAATGAAGATATTTCTTTTTATGACCAGATAGGTCATATTTGTTACATATTTGACTAGGACTGAGCTATGGTGCTTTGTCCAGTTTCACCAGTGTGACTGGGAAGAGGCTTGCCCCGTATGGGTTAGACTGGTGCATGGCAGAGTCTTCAAGAAACCTGTCGCAGCCACTTAGCATCCCTGAGAAAGAAATCCATTTCAGCAGATCTGGAAAAGTAGCTAGTGCTGGTGCTGTGACAGTTTCAATTAAAGGTCTGAGAATGGTAATTATGTTTACATACCAGCAGTCTGATTAAATGTAAACTAATTATATGAAAGGCTTAAACTGTGACCTGAATTACTCTTGCTGAAACATAGTTAAATTTCAGCAGAGCTTTTGGATGACATATCATCATTACAGAAGCCTTCTGTTTTTTATAGATGGGTAGGACATTATCAATATTACTGATGTAATCTGACCTTCTTTTCCCTACTTCTCCCATCCAGCTTCAAGCGTATCCTGTAGCTGGTTTTGGATTCAGGTCTTCAAAACCCTGTTTATAAAGCAAGAGATAACCAGTTATATCAGGAGAAATTGGGGAGTATGAGATTGTTATGCAGATGATTTGGTTTTCAAACAAATATCAATTAAGAAGAATTCCTTATGCTGGCTTTAAAGGGACTCAGGCAGGTTTGAAATGGACATTGTCTGTGCCCAGCTTTCCTTACAGAACCTTCCCAATGCTGTCACGAGAAAGGAGGATCCTTGTTGCCTGTTGTGCAAGTTGGTCATCTGAGGGAGTTTGTGACCTCCTCAAAGTCACATCAAGACAACAGCTGAGACAGGCTTTAAGGTATCTTAAGGACCAAGTGCACAACTGGATGACCTAGAGGTCATCTTTTCCAGGAGAAGAAGAGGTAAAAATCTGTTAAACATTATTCACAGTCTACCTTGAAGATTTCCCCAGTGTGTATCTGACACCAGTATAAACAGCAATTCTAAACCACAGCAAAATCACAGAATCAAACAGTTCAGATTGGAAAGGACCTGCAGTTACATCGAAACCTGTTCACCCTCTCTGAGAAAAGCAGGACTAAATTCCACGTTAAATTGGGTTGCTCAAACCTTGAAGGTCTTGCAAACAGTATCCCCTCTGGACACTCTTGTACTTCCAATGTTTCCACTAGGGGACAAAGGCGACTGGGTTTGAATAAAAAAAAGTATCAGCATGGAAGCATTGTCTGGATCTCATATCCTTTTGATGCAATAGGAATCAGAGCCTGAAACACAAGCCTGAAGGTAGCAATCCCGTGATCCTTTCATGGGATTTTAATATCAAGATCAAATTAGATTGAAAAACGGAACCGTTTATCTTAACACTGAGCATCATCCCAGAACTTCAGAGTTGCAAATTATATGTCTTGGTTTAATACTCAGAAAAATGTGAACAAATGTGGCAACAAAGGAACAATTAAATTCAATTAGACCTGACTAACTGTGAAAAGACTGTATCTTCTCAACTTGAATAAGTAATTGCCCTTATGGTTAAAGGATGACAATACCTCCAGTTCTAAAAATGTAATGTTTTAAATGGATCTATGAATAAGCCTCAGAGTAAGTCTGGCTTTTTCTATTCCTAGTCCCAAAGGAGCAGAGCCTTAATTACCCACAGTGGTTTCGTTTCTTTTGTCCAAAGGACTTCTACAACAGCTGCTCTAACTTGTTTGCTTCCACGTGCTGTAGATTTCAGGCAATACCTATAGCAGAAACAATTCACAGCAGTTTATTTCATTTTCTATTTTCTTCTTTCTGCAGGAATGTTGTATCTGGCTTTACTCATTGCCATCATGGAAGAGAAGCCTAGCAGAAACATTCTTTAGAGGTTAGATATAGCCACCTCTCAGTTGCCTTACATAGTTTGTTTCCAATATTACAGGTGTTTAAACATCAATTACAATAACTCCATCACTTTTTAAAGAGTTTTATTCCTTCTTTAATCTCAAACTTTCCCAATTAGCTCTTGACTCTACTTTTCTCAATGTAATTACTGGGAATTTCTGGAGTGCTAGAACAGCATTTATTGGGGGTGAAGTACGATGTGTGTCAATGTTTACTCAGTGTTTTCATTCATGAGAGATAGCTGGGTCTTGCAAAACCATAAGTAAAATTTACTTACTTTAAGAGTAAGCTGACCTTTACACTCTTGAAAGAAGTTGATATTGAGAATGTGGATTACTGCAGTGATACAGGGCATAATCTGTTAATTATAAAAAATCATGAGCTTTTAAAGTGATTTGGTAGCCAAGTGTTCAGTTTTCAGTATTACTGTCAGTAGCTTATATTGTACATGGAAGCATATCTGCTTTTTTTATGCACTTACTCTTTCTTTTTTTGAGATGGATAATTTAACACTGTTGGAGGTAACTGAGGTTCAGGAATATTGGGTGTAGAATTTTGGTAATGAAATGCATCTTCTGGTTTCTGCAGTGTTAAAGTCTTGACACTAACATATAATCTTTTTAGCCTGAACTTGTTTGACAGTCACACCAAGGTCTGCCAAAGCTTATGCTTTACCTTGCACAAACAAAACCTGATTTTTTTTTCTCCCCCCTGTAGTAAGTGCATCAGCCATCGGCCCCAGCAGCCTTTCAATGCATTTCTGCTTGTGACACTTAAGAAAACTGGGATGCAAAGCAGCCTCTTCTTTTCCGGTAAGTACTGATGCTTTGTTAACAGGCATTTCCCAGTTTTTAGAAATAATGAGTAGCATCTTTGGGAGATCCTAGAGATCAATGAGAACTGTTACTTTTTTCTTGTATATCCTTTCACTATTCAAGCAAGTAAGTACAAGGTGGTAACATGTTTCAGCTAGAGATAAAAAAATGCTATTTCATCTTTAAAATGCAGAATGAAAGTGGTCCTTCTCTGCATCTTAATTAAGTCTTCCCCACCTTTTTTTTTTTTCTGATATGATTACTTTCTTTGTCCTTATAGTTCAAACTTCAACTGCAGCATCTTAACCATAATGCTGACTTTTAACATCTTCAGGATTAGAAGTAATCTGTATCCTACAGTTTTAATTATTTGATGATGTGTATGATTTGATTAAACAGGTGTTTAACTAGGTACAGTTCCCAGGGATTTGGACAAAATTCAGCTTTTCCAATTAAAAAGGATTTTACAACCTCTGAAATAATTTCGAACTTCATTTTGAACAGCCAAGGAGATGAATCTAAGCAGCAGTAATCTCTTCAACAATTTTCCTGACTGCATGCTGAAAAAACTGTTTTTCTTTAAAACTTACGGACTGGATTTTAATCATTGAGTCTCAGGAGACTTCTCCATTCCACTTAGTATTAATGTGATAAATATGTGCATATGACACAACAGATTTGGGCCTTGTTGTCAATCTTTCATGAATCAGAACTTTGTTTCATGTTGCCAAATATTCTGATCTCCTTTTCACTCATGCTTATCAGGAGATTGCTTTGGTGTGTAATCAGTACTGACAATCTCAGAAGCAGCCTTTTAAATTATTTATTGCCTTGGCGTCCCTCCTGATGTTAAACCTTGACCTGCCTAAAAGGGTTGGAGACTTGTTTGGGAGGGAGACACCTTACTTTTTTAGAAAGATAAACAAAAAAAGTTATTCTTGTTAATGCTGGAGAAATCAGCAAATCACATCACTCTACTAATTAACTGCTTTGGCCTTGTTATTTATTTCATACTCTTGGTGTTTTTGTATCAGTTTCTTTTACTTCACCTCAGGAAGAGTGAAGAGTCAAACTTTTTTTCCTATGACAGCCTGTTTGTATGGTTTGGGGAATGGTCTTGCTCTTACATCTGTTTTAGCCATGGTGTTGTTGAAGTCACAAGCAAGGAGGTTTATTGTAGCGGTGATGTTTTTGTTAGGAATGGGACAAAAAAAAGTCTTAGTGTTGGCATGTTACCATTTCCTACTTCGGATCAAGTTCTCAAGTTTACGTTATCATCACTGGTAACTCACTGTTGTGATAAAGTATGTGAACCCTCTGAATGCTGTCTGGCACTGAAGCTGCTGAGCACTGCTGCACAGCTGTGTTTCAGTCCAGTTGTATTTCTGAGAAAAAAGCATAAGCTTATCTGAGGAAACATGTATATTATTATATATATGTTTTTAATAATTAGTAAGTTCCATTTCTGGCTGTGATCTGGATAAGGCAGGTAGCTGAAGTCTCCTCTCTTCTGCTACCACACTGCTGTTTCTCATGGGCCTTATTCTGACACATTGGAGTGAGAAACAGAACCTCTGCTTGAAGTATTACACTGCTTAGAGTTTTTCCTGAACCAGAGTTTAGCCTGGGAGAGTTTGTTCAAAAGTTCCTAGGCCCATTAACAGACCTTGTCTTTTATCTGACTTCAAGTGAAAGCAGTTCTGCTTTAGTTCAATACGTTTGAAATGGTGTGACAGCATATGCAGTGCTGAGCTTTGAAAAGTCAGAGCTGTATGTCATCAACCTAGAAATGACAAATCACATCATGCTGATTAACAGCATTACCTGGAGGAAGGCTAGTGATGTGATATTGCACTAGATCTGATGAAGAACCTTAAGGGATGGTATAAATAATGTCTGTATAGGGCTGAAGACATCTCCTTTTGAGGCAGATAGACATCTCCTTGTTAAAAGAAGACTTAGATCCAGCCCGAGCAGTGCCAGTCTAGCCTGTGTTACATTGCAAAGGGCACGTTAGGGTATTATACCCTACAATCAACACCATTAACTGCAGCACTCTGATAACCAGTACTAAAACACTGCCAGATTGACTACATTAATAAATCATTAAAAAGCAGCTCTGTGTGCATGCCACAACATGAATGATCTGATATCTCAAATGATTTCCCAGTAGAGATGACTTGTCACTAGAACAGTTCGAGTAAGCCACATTGCCTCTCCTCTACCCTTAGCCAAAACACAGGGCAAAGATATTTAAAGACCTGGTCTGATAATATGGATGGTATAAACACATATCTGGATATGTTTATTTGATTATCTTAGGCTTATTTGTCATCTTTCTAATGTTTCATTCCAGGGGAGCATATTTCCTGACAACTCTGTAATCACAACAGCCAATTCTAAAGAATTATTTGGAATATGGATGGGCTTAATGTAGCACATGTCACCTCAAGATCTAGACTGAGGATTTTCCTATAAGGCAGCATGAGATTATTTGAAATGGTTGTAACAATAAAAAAAAAAAGAAAAATAAAGAAGGGAAACAAAGCAATATTTTTAAAAGAAAAAAAAAAAAGGAAGAGAAGTGAACAGGCTATTTCTTGCTCACTGCTGGTTCAGTTCTGACAGGTAAAATTACCTGTGTTATCATCTCCAATAATTACATGGGTAATATATTGCTGAAATACCAAAAGTAGGAGAATTAGTGACAAGCGGTTGCAAGAGGAGTCTTCTCCAGCAACTAAACAAAGAAGAATTAGGCTGAAGCTGTTGAGCATTTTCAGACAGAGGTGGGCGTCTGTCTATTTAATGAACCTGTTGCAATGGTATTATTTACAGCTAAACTACTGCTACCAAACGTTTACATTCATTTGATGTTCTTCCTGCTTCCAAGTAAGAGTGCCGATGTAACATTTTTATGAGGTCTCTCTGGAGCTGACCAAAACAACAGAGTAGACAAGGAATAATTATTGTAGACATACTTCAAACAGTGCATTGAGCACGTTATTACTATGAGATGCCTAAAAATAGCACCCCAAGACTTGCCTGGAGAGCTCTTGTCTGTACTGAAGAAGAATGGATATGCCACTTAGAGCCTATTATTTAATGAGAAAGGCAATGTTGACACAAACTAAATTGCTTTAAAGCAAGGTCAGTCATTTTTCATAAAGGGAAAGCTTTGTGTTTCTACTAGTCAACAGTTCCCAGCAGTGACCTGATTAGGCTGACACAGATACAGGGATGGAAGAGATTGTTCTACTATATTTAAATACAGATATGCTTCTGGTTTTCAGTTTAGCTGAGCTGAACAAATATTAGCTTGGAATGATCTGAAACTGAAACATTTCAATAAACAGAATATTGTTTGTGAGTTGAATGAAGGGCTATATCTAGCCATGAGTAAATTGAAATTTCAACTACTCTTAATAAAAGCAAGAGGCTTGACTCATAAAATGGAAAAGGCTGAAGTCGAGCTCTAATTTGGAAGGCAATTCAGCTGGAAACTTTTTTAAAGTTATTTATTATGAGCAAACTTTTCCTAGTGGGAAATCCTTCACCCCTGTATTTCAAAAGTAAGTGCGTATATTTCAGGGGGAAAAGCAGAATCTACATTGCTTATTCAGTTCTCCCCAGATGCAAAATACTGTTCTTGGTGGAGATGGAAGCTAACTCTGTACTTGCAGAAAGAGTTTCGTTTAGGAGCAGAATATCTCCTCACATAACAAATCACCTGCTACCTCTTTATTTCAGCTTCCAGAGTTTGTGAAGACTGGAGTCTGGCTTGAACTTGAAGGGAAGAAGTGAATTATAAAGTTGAGTGGAGATGATAAGCACTCCCCCTTCATTGACCTCGGTGCATGTGTGGCTGTTTCTCACATTTTTTTCCCCCACCCTTACTACCAGGAACCATTTTCTCCCTTTCTTAACAACACCTTCCCAGAGGCTACCCTGGCACTGCTGAGGGGCCTGTGGTGGGACATTGTGGAACCGACAGGAACTGTGTCCAGCACACTGTGGCCCCTTTGGCAGCCCCAGGGCATGGGGATGGGGGAGGCCCTGCTGAAAGAACCTGCGTTTTGGAGAAACAATGTGAAGAGGAAGGAGGTGTGGAGCCACGAGAAGATTTTTCTGGTGGTTATATGAAATGATGTAACCAGGATCAGGAGGAAAAAGCTTATGATGTGATCCAGAAAATCAGCTGTTAAGGAGACTGTAGAGGAGAGCTATCACAGGAGAACATTCAGTCTGTCACAGGAACGAGTAGATGGCAGAACAGAGAGGAAAAAGGACTTGAGGACAGAGAACGTCTTCTAAATTATAAATGCATTGCACATTAAGCTTCAGCTCTGTCTCCCTTAATGTCCTCCTCAGGCAAACTTGAAGTGGACAGGGAGGTGCAAGGCCTACAGACTGCATTTTAATGGAACGAGAATTATGTTCACCTAGAAAAAAAATTTAAGTGAACATTTACTGAACTTTGTGTTCATCTTGCAGCCTGCTCAAGTGTCTCTTCTCTATGGCATCACTAGTTTCTCATAAACCTTGGCCTTGTACTCTTTCAAGTTGTTTCACTTTGGTTTAGAAGACTCTCATTTATGAAGGAAATCTGGCAAATAAAATGCAGACAGATTTGCATTGTTTCGTCAGATCAGATGACACCCACTTCAACTTTTGTGTGTACCAAAGCTGAAGCCCTACAACATATTTTTTTTCTGTCAGTATTAAACACATATCCAGATCTTTTCAGCAGAAGTGTCTGTCTGCTTAAGGATAATGGACAAAGCATTTACAGTAATTGCCTGTTTCTTCCTGTTTGTGGGTATACAAGAAATTCACCAGCACAGTGAATCTTTTCAGAGGGATTTGGATCCTGACGGTCTGACACCTGCACCTTGCAGCCACATCATTGAAAGATTTTCCTGAAGTATCCAAAAAGATTTATTGGAAAAACCATGGTCTGAACATTTCCAGCCTGGTGAAGTATAAGAAATCAGAAAACCAATCATGGTAAGAAAAATTACTTCTTACACCTCTGTCGCTGAAATTTTTTTTACATGAATTATGTTATTTTGTTTTCTGTTGATGGGTGCACTGAATATCAACTCTTCTGCATTTTTTTTTTAGTAAGCCTCTTAATCTGTGGCAAGCAATAACCATGCCATTCTCCTCATATCTTTAACAATTATCGTTTGAAAGTGCTTTGCAATGAGGAAGTGAGAGAGAATTTTGCTTGTTCCACATGTTTTTTGTGGGGTTTTTTTTTTTAATAGTTTGAGGAATGATCCTAGGGAAGAAATAGTTGCTGTAACTGGTCTAGAACTAATGAAAGAAGAGCTCTGATGAAACATATTGATATTTACCAACTGCCTGCTTACAGAAGCAATTTTCTTTTTTTTTTTTTAAGTTCAAATTCATCTGGGAATAGTAAATATTAAATGCTCACCACTTAGAAGGAATGGGATTTGTCACAGAGCAGTGGCACTGTGGCATTTGTAGAGACTTTTCCATCACTAAAGGGTAATCGGTTTAATGACGGTGTGAACAGATTGCTAACTACTGTGGTGGGCTTTCTGGGCTGGAGGGAGGAGGTTGAAGTCTGGCGATGTCAGCAGGCACCTGGCAAGAAAGCAGGTTTGGTTTGCATACCAAATGTCATGACATTTTTGTTTTGTCTTCATTTTTCTTGTGGGCTCTTGTTGTGAGCAGCAGTTTTAGTGCAAAACGCTGTTGTATCACATTGAAGCTGTTTATTGTGTCCTGTCCTGCATTCTGGGTACTCTGAAAGGCTCTCAGACTGCTCAAGACTTAAACATGGCATGGTTTTCTTGCATTCATACAGTGAAATATCCACAACAGAGGCCCTAAAGTGCCTGCTTTATTTTGTGTCTCCTACTGTATATGGTGTGTCTGTGTATGGGCACACTTTATTTTCATGAAATATGGGTATGGAACTAGTGCAATCCAAAATGTTAAATGCAATTAACAACTCTGTAGCACCTTTGATGCAATGAAGCTACCAACTGTGATCTCGTTTTAGACAACTAGCTTTAATAAGCCTCAGATAAATAATGCCTCAGTTGATCTGTAAAATGGCAGCAGACCACCATGATCTGCCACTTTTTGAGGTGAAGACAGAGACTCAAAATCAAAACCAGGTCCTCAGATGATTTGCCAGATGCCCTAGATGTGTTCTCAGGGGCTTTTCAGCACTGTGGATATTAGGGTACTTTTTAACTGCAAGATAGTTTTGTGGGGATTACTTATACTAAATTTCCACTGGTTTAAAATGTGTGATGGATGAGATTCATACTTAAAACCGCCTCTCTGATAAAAGCATTTGGCTTAGTACTACTCTTGAAGGGAAAAAATCTGCAGAAATTGCAGTGGGAAATGATGTTGGAGGACTTAGTGATACACATTGTGAATGTTGTGTTGTTAAATTGTCAAAAAAAGGTATTTGAAGTTGTGATTTCTGTTGTACTTTCTTAGAAATTAAATTGTCAGCGCTTTTTTTGTAAGGGCTGTTAGGCTTTCAGAATGAAATCTTTCTTAGCCAATCAAAGGTTATCATTAAATAGCTATTGCATCCTGCCACACACTGGTGAGTGGAATGACAAGGAAGAAAGTGAGAGTGCATTCCAAGTCCTAACAGAGCAGAAAATACAGCTCCGGTTCCAAACATATAGAAATTTATTTTCAGTAGAGATCTTACCTCATCAAACTCAAGAAATTGTGCGATTTCTCCCAAAACTCTCCCACAACTCATCCTTCTCCTTACTGCTGGCTGTAGAGCAAATGCATTTTCTTTTCATGCTTACCTGTGCCCTAAAGCTGAGCAACTGTATGGAAACACTGACAGAGAGATCCACAGACAGGTCCTGAGCTGCAGGTTCACAGCTTGACATTTTCAAGCGTGTGTAAGATAGTTTTTCATATTTGTCCTCTTGACTGGATGGAAATTATACCCTTGGGATTAGGTAAAGCTCAGTAGCGTTGCCGCTGTTAACAGAGGAGCTGTTAACAGTCCCAGTGGCATAGGTTTTAAAGAGGTCCAAGCACTTCACTAGGGAAACAGTGAGGCATCATCAGGAGACCTGGAAGGATGATGGGGGATTTAACTGAACACTCTTTTTGCTCTTTTAAATTTATGGTATATAAGACACTTCTTCAGAATATGCAATTAACCTTGAGTTTCTAAAATTGTGATGTATTTCTTTCCTTGAAATACAGTTCCAAATGAACTGCTGGCATGACTTCAGAAATGTCCTTGAGGTATTTAATATATATTAACTTAACAGGTGATTTTATGTACAGGTGGAGAGCTATATAAATACCCAGGCTGAGTTATAAATATTAGATTTAATCTTCGTAAGGACACTTAAAATGAAACTGAAATATAGGTAAGCATCAATTCCCAGGTCACCTAATTAAGTGGCCTTCTTTCTTTGTAATTTTTATTGTGCTAAACAAGGAATATGTATACTAATTAAGATGACTAATAGTTCTGTTCAATCTAATCATAGCACTGCCAGGAGTCTTTATAATAAAGGGTCTGACAATGATTTTCCTACGAAATCTTGGTCTTGGGAGCATACAGGTTAGCTGTAATGCTGTACTTGCTGCCTCACCACGTGGCAGAAGATTTCACACTGTGTATACTGTCTTGATTTGAGTTACATGCGTTTACTTGAAAGGCATCTTTTTCAGATTGTTTGAGATAGAAGGTTCAAAGTAAAAATACTGTTTATTTGCTTTGAAGCAAACACAAGCAAACTTCAAAAGTTTAACATTGCAACTTGTTCCTTTTGCATAAACATCAATATGAGATTGCTGATTTGAGTGGAATGTCCTATGTTAGCAAAACTGAATGGGAAATCCAGCAAGATCTGGGCAGAGGTTTAGGTTCAGTGTTTTAATCAGAGATGATTCAGATTGGCATAGGTTGGAGGATTTACATTAAATGCATAGAAGGTGGTGTGCTTGTTTTTACACAGAGGACTGCAAAATGTATCTGAGGCTCACCATGGGGTGTAGGTGTTAGGTACAAGAGGGAATGTATTGAAACTGAACTCATTAACAGCTCAGTAGCTATTATGTCTTGTCCTGCCCTGAATGGAGAAGCTTGTTGTTAGAGTGAACTTTTCCCTAACTTTTTTTTTTGTCAGTCTTTTGAGTTCTCTAAACATTGACAAAGACGAAATAGATTTGATGAAGAGTAGTAAACATGAATCCAAAGCAATGCATTTAAAAGGTAATAGCCTTTTCTTTAAAAAGACATATATGAGATGCTTGTTGTTATGATATTTATTATCTCACATGTCTGAGGAAAAAAAGAATATTTTGATTATGGATGCTGTATGTCTGGGAAACACCAGAAAGACCAGTCTTCTCAGAAATTAATTTGAGAGAGAAGAGTTTCTTTTGATTGGTTTGTGGGAATTTTTATATGGTGAAAATGCAGGACAAACTGTATACATTTCACTTCAAAATAATCTAAAGCTACATTACTTGGTGCATCTGTGGTAGAGTTGCATTTTCTCTCTGGTAAGAATGATTTTTTTAATCTGAATTTTCAAGTTAACCATTGTACTGGGTGACAGAAATGCTGATTGTCAGGTATGCCCTGGTGTGCTTCAGTACTATGCTGGTAAACTGTCTGCAAGATAACATTGCTCCAAATGAACACTGTCTCTGTAAATACTGTGGGACTCATTAAGAGCCATGTCGTGGCAATTAACAGTTTCCAAGTGGTGATGGTGAGTGAGGATGTTTCACAGGATGAAACATCCGTAGGATATTTCATGAGCTGCCAGAGTAAGAGGGACGTGACAAGGCTGAGGCAGAAGCATTTTCCTCTAGGCTGAGATTCACAGCTCAGCATGGTCAGAAGATTAGTAGAAGGATTTACTTTTTGTCACCAAAATGCTCACCTGGAGCATCACCATGCCAGAATATGTTCCAATGTGAATCGGACCAACTCAGTTTGTTTTGTGCTCTGACCTCGTTGGTTGAAGCCAGGCATATTCCTTCAGCCTTCGGCTCTCAGGGTGCTCTTTGAAGTGCCAGTCCTCCTTCTATCCATTCTCTGAGAGATTCAGGCTCCGGTCTTCATGTTGATTTTCTTCAGACCCTAACACAACTCATCCCATCCAGTGAGCATCTCTGTCTGCTGCCCAACTCCAAGGCAATTTTAAAAATCATCCTTTATTGCCTCCTCCTTCTCCTCCAAAGAGAAGCTCCCACAAACCCAGAAAAAGCAACTCATTGGCCTTGGTTGCTTCCTTGCCCCAGGTGTGCTGGGGGTGTCCAAACAGTTGAGGGACTGTGTGAGAGGGCTGGGCACCAAGCCCTTGCATGCTGAGCAGTGTCATGGGCCTGTGCAAAACCCTTCACCAAGCTTGAGGCATGTGCCATACTTTAAACCATTCTCTGAAAGTAATGTGACCTAAGGCATGACGGCCAAGGGTGATTGTTAAAATCTTCCATCATTTCACAGCATCTTTTCAGCAATGTAGTATCCTCAATCCGGGAAGGACTGATACTTAACAAGTTAACTCCTGCTTTGGCATACACTCCTTGCTCTTATTGTTACAAACCACAGCAATCTGGTCATAATATCCCTGCATATACAGGTGATGTTGGGCAGCATATTTTCTGATTTTTATGTGCCTGCATTAAGCTCAGGTTGGTCTGTGCATTGGACTGGAGAGAATTTTCTATGATGTGAAAATCCTCGCTCCATTGTGTTTCAGAAGAAAAAGATCGAGTCATTGGAAATCCTGCTTGGATCTTTCAAACAGATTGTTTTAAGTGTTCCAAATGAGAGGTTTAGGTATTTGAGAGGTAGGTGTTTTCACAGCCCGTCTCAGTGCTGATCATTTCACTCCTGGATTTCATTTGACATGCCTCACAATTAAGTACTGTGAGAATGTAGGTCAGCACTCTCTTTATTCTAAGTATGATTTGTTTTCAAGGGGAAAAAACAACAACTTTAAAGGAACTGAGAGAGACGAAAGAGCAGAAAATTACTTCAAAACAAACTTTTAATGAAGCTTTCTATTACACACTTAAAGAGCAGTTATTATGTTTCCTGGGGCAGTATTAACATAGCTGAATTAGCCTTTATGTGCTGCCTCTTCATCCTGAGATTCTCCTGACTTTGCTGTATACCAGTAAAAGTCTGCTGGAGAAAAAGGTCCCAAGATTTTGTACTTTCCTACAGAAAGTGTCTCTGCAGAATTTCAGGTCCAGTGTTTATAGTCATCCCACTTCAACTGTGTGCACGTCTGCATGATCTCTCTTTCATGTCCCTTTAAAATCCTCAGTTTGGCAGAGTTGTCCCAAGACACATCTGTGGTGGGTTTACCTTCTGTCTTATGGAGTGTGTGGGTGTGAGACTGGTATTGAATTCCCCAGGGTGTCTATTTGTCTCACACACCTGAATCAGCAGAAATTGCCTGGCTGATGAGGCACTGAATTTAAAATTCAGTTTCTTCCCCTAAGACTAAGATTACTCTGGAGGCACACAACTGATTATTTTCCCATTAGAGCAGCACAAGCCAACAGAGAATGGACGTAATGGAAAACATGAAAATGCTAAACATTCATATTTAGAATGTAGAAGCCCATATGAAGTCCCTGTTATGCAAGCCAGGACTCAGAACAAAAGCATGTTCCTCTGAAAAAACATTGTACTTTAGATGTGAGAAACAAAAGATGACTGTACCAAATAGAAGAAGGGTTGGAGGTAGCAATGAGACAACGTTTACTACAGTAAACAACAGCCACTGCACACCAGCTGCCTGATACCACAGCAGGAACAGTTTTGTGTATTTTGAGAGCAACTTCCAACCATTTGCTTCACCAAAAAGCCACATTCTTGCATCTTAATGATTAGTTGGTGAGTTTTTAAATTCAAGGTACGTCAAGCTACTGATTGTAGAAATTAACCCGAGTAGCTATTTCCCTGGTGCCTGGCTTGATGCTAGAACAGAGATTTATTATCAGAGATTTAGAGATGAGGAAGCACTTTGTGAGGAAGGAAAACCAGCATGAAAGCTCATTTCACTTTTATATAGGACTTACACCACTCTGCCCCATCCCCCCCAAAAACCCAACCAACCTGTGCTTGTATTAAAACAAGCTGGAAAATATATATAACTGATAGAATACAATATTTGAACAGCTGATTACTAGATTGATTGGAACTGAAATGGATTTGCACTAAGATGGATTAATAGATTTTCCTGCGTTTGGCAGGAGAAAGGTTTGTCATAACAATTCTTAGCACTTGACAAACATTAACTTATCATTCGCCCACTGGCTGTCAGGTAGTAGTCTTGTGTTGTGTACAGATGGAGAAAAAACAGCAGTCAAGGATGAGTTACTTGCCTCAGATGAAGCATCCTGCCAAAAGTGGAAGCGGCCACCACTGTGTCTCAGTGCATGGAAGCCATGAGGAACTCTGTGTGTTGGTAGGTCTGGGAGGCCAGATTAGACCGAGGTGCCTGCAGAGCTCAATAGCTCTAGTTACTATAAATGCTGTCTCCTTTGCCATAGGAATGAAGCCTACAGCTACTTTCCTAATTAACAGCAATCTCTAATAAAGTATTATGAATCTATAAACACAGTGAGATTTATCTAGCCTTTGCATTTTTGGACAAATACATAACTAGTATGGAAACCAGATGTTTCTCCTACCTGTAATATTGTCTTTTGTGTCCTCTTCTAAACCGATGAAAAGAAGATTAAAATAGATGGCCTTATAAAACATTACAGCACTGAAGACCAGTTGTCCTGGGCAGTAGAGCTTATCTTTTTTTCATTGAATAGGGCCAATGTGAATTATCAGCAAGATCAAATACAATAGGTGTGCTAAGAGTCTCATCTCTCTGCCTTGCTTTACAGTCTTTCATCTCTTCGGGGCTGAAGTATTGATTAAAAAATGACAAGCTAGAAATCAGTGTTGAATAGAAAAAGTGTTTATTTATCTGTGTGAAAGCTAATGCTGCATTTCCTGCAGTGGCAGCGGTTGAGTGATGAGGCTGACATGTTAGGAACATTCTCTTGTATTGACAAGTTTGATTAGAGCCTTTGATGTGACTTTTATTTTTTCCTGGTGGATAAAAAAGGAAACAGGAGTGGCAGGCTTAATATATATAGAATTTTGGGGCATAATTACTGCTTTCTGAGAAATCCTAGTTTTTGTAAAGAAAAATTAATGAGATTAAGTAGCAAGTTTTCTCTTCAGCTTTTGGAGAACGTGGTAGAAAAGTGGATCTCTTAAAATAGCCCACGTGTCCACCAGAAGCATCAGCCCTGGCTTAGGCTCTAATCACATCCCGGATAAGGATCATAGATTGACTGAGTCTGGATGAGAGACACAGGCTTCTTATGATTTATTGTGATTGTCTGACAGCTAAAACTTCCAAATTTCAAACTCACGTACAGATCTGTAGAAAGTCCAAAAATGAAATGGTACAGCCTGGCATTCAGACTGGGGAGGCAACTCCACATGATGAGTCATAGCACGATTGCTTTTAATATAAGAAATGAGTGCGCTGCATATTATCTGCTTGTGCTTTTCTCAAGAGTTAATTTTTCTGCCCTCGTTTTCTCTTGAGTTTGTTCCAAGTTATCTTAATCACACACTAGAAAGTAATTAAATAATATAGGTCTTTAGATCCTCTCCTCAAAATGGCTCAGAAGGGAGTATGTGGGTCAGGGGAACGTCGACACTGGAGTCTCATCGGACTGTGACAAGATAAATTATTCCACCATTTGCAAGAGCAGAATATAATGAGGTTTGACATAGTGAAAACTGAAGCTCATTAGGTGACTGAAATTTTACATATAGGGGTGGTGGTTTTGAAACATCCTCAAGAAATGTTTGTGCAACCGTTTAATCCTGTGACTTTTCTCTATAGATGCTTAAACTGTCAGGCTTACAGAACTGTCTGGTGTAGCTCTGGCACAAGAAAAGTATCAAGATAAGCAGAGAGCAGATCCAAAGCTGCCTTTTTGTCCCCCAAATGTTAAAGGGATGGAAGAAAAAAACCACAATTCACCCACCCCCCAGCAAACCACACTGGTTTAGTTGCAATAACCCATAGCCCCTTGGCGGAGTAGAGGGGATTTGGATGAACAGCCTGATCAAGGGTTTCTACCCAGAGCAGAAACACTATGTCACAGCAGTGCCTTTCCCAAGATTGTCTGTCAAAACTGGTAAACTGTGGCAGAACATGGCATGTGAACATGTAACAAAAAATCCAGAAGCTGATTGAAAACATTTCAGCTTACTGCTGAGAAATGTTTGCTGCAAAGAAGAGCACTGATGATTTCGGTATGTGCCTAAGTGAGTAAAGTGCTTCCTTATGGGTTGGTATTGCCTGTTTCTGTGATTATGGAGATTTGGCTTCTGCTGATGGAAAAGATGTTTTGTTTTGGTGTTTTCTGACAGCGGAGAGCAGATGCTAATGTGTAGTTATAAAACACATCAAAACAATGTCTGAGTTGATAGACATGAGGTGGTAGCTGTATCAGCAGAGCCGCAGCTCCAAGGAGATGTGTGCAGGGTCATTGCTGCTGGAGCACGTTATCCCACGGAGAAGTCATTAGAGGGTGGCTGGGGAGAACCCCCCCAAAAACAGCCCCCACAGGCCCTGCTGCAACCTGGAACTTCCCAGGATCTGTCATACCTGCTGGTCATTTCTCCTGTAACGGCACCCTGAGCTGTGAAGACAAGTGGACATAAACAGTACTTTCCCATTTGATATGTATGTAACAGATACCCAAGAAATGTCCCGGCATGGACTGAGGATGTGGCATTTCTGGGGACTCAAAGCCTCCCTGACATGCTTGAGGAGAGACTCGGTGGGAGCAGTAGCCTTTTTTTATTAGGAGCAAAACAAAAGTCTATCTGCCCAGTCCACAATTTCATATCCTCATCAGGAGAAGATTCGGTGTGATACATCATCTCCCTCCCAAGGTAAACTATTACACTAGCAAGAACTGCTAGCAGCCCAAAGCTCTGGTGTGTTTTGTGTTGGACTGTGCCAGGAGGTGAGGATGCCTTCTTGTGCAAAACTGCATTACTCGGACTATGCTCACAATGAACTTTATGGCCATGAAGCATATGGTGATCTTTGAAAGGAAAAAATCCAAGTGTACTGTAATGCTAGTAATGTGGATGATATTTTTCTGTTGTGGGATTCTGAGTATGGCTTTAGGTAATTTTCTGTTGTGGTGGCAATATGATTCACGAGCTGACTTAAGAGATCCTCAGGAAGCTCTGATAGAGTGTCCTTTAGCAGATGAAACAATGGGGAGGGCTGAGCCACTGCAGGACTGGATGCTGGGACCTTCCTGAGGAAGCAAAGAACACTTTCCCAGTGTGTCTGAGACTTTTGTCACCAGTTTGTGCCACTCTGTTCTCAGGGATACTGAAACAAAGCAGAGAAAAAAGCCACAGCCATTACCCTAGTAGCTTCAAACCAGAAGATATTACTTGCACTCCTCTGTCACTTCCCACAACACAACTTAAGAATGTTTTCATGATACTTGGATAAATAACAGCCAGGCTCAACTGCAGTTTGTCCAGAAACTTCTCCCAAAACATCCTTCCAGTGCAGTATGAGGACAAATTTTAAGTGCTGTTCCCCATACACCATTCTCCATGATTATTAACCATGGTTGCCTCCAAATATCTACTCCATGGTGCTATTTGAGCTGGGAAGCTACTGTTCTGTGTCCTGCTCCTCTGCTCTTCTCAGGGATATCTGCAGAAAGAAGTCTAAGAAATAACACCTATGTGATACTTTGAATATCCCTGCCTGGAAAAACTCTTTTCAATAATCTATCAGATGACTAATAACATTTCTACATCTTCAGCAATTCCAGAAATGTGAATTCAGATTATCATTCAGCTGCAGACCAAAACCTGGCCACACAAACCCACTACAGCCAGTATGGTTGCTTCTGTGCTGTAGATTTGTAGTTCCCTGGGAAGCAGCAATATAGCTGATAGAACTGTAAGTAAAACTAAAATACAGTGTTTTGCTCAAATACATTCAATGCTTCAGAAACTAAGTATTTGCCAAACTCTCCTATGCAGTTACTGGGTTTATTTTTTTTTTCCAAATGGAATGTTAGTAAATTAGCATTTTTTTTTTTTCAGATAGCCAAGCTTTCTTCTGAGGTGAAATGCTGAACAAGATTTACTGGTCTCTAAGGAGCATCGGCTGATGCTCATGTTATCTGATCCAGAATATTTCATGTGTTAAGGCTGTTGCAAATTACCATTTTCCAGTAGAAGCTGTTGCTTCGCCTGAGTGACTGGCCTTTGTTATCACATTGCTTTGTCTTATGCCAGAGAAGTAATTCTGATAGTTGGCTGGTGGGTAAATGCACGGTGAAGTGATTTGAGCAACACAGGTGACAAAGAAGAACCTAAATGGCATGATAAATAATAAAACCAAACACTGTCCATTGTTGCTGCCCTTAGTGAAAAAGTCCCCAGATCTTTCTGTCAGGTTAGATATTTTCTTTACATCTAATAGCACAATAAGTGTCAAAACAAAGAAGAAAAAGTCAAATTAATACCCTCAATAAAAGATCTGGAATAGTGTAATAATACTGGAATGCTTGACACACTTTTCTGGTTAGAACTCTGATTTAGCTGCCCTCAAACAAGCATGTAAACAAACTGTTTGCAATTGGAGCTGGTATGATGGGAAGGTCAGGACGCCAAGAGAGTGGGTGGGCACAGTTCCAGAGCATGTTGTGCTTGGGAGGAAAAGCAATTCTGAGAAGCCTGAGACTGGGAAGAAAATGAGATTGTAGGGGTTTTGTTGTTAAATAGAACTGTGACTAGCAGAATGATTGCCTTCGTCCCTTTCTCGCGGAAATGTGGCACGTTGAACTGCTTCCAGGTAGCAGATGGTAAGGATCCCACTTTCATGTTGTCTGGACCTGCAACTGCCTGGAAAGCAGCTTTTCCTTTGTGTTGTAGGATTTGTCATGGGAATTCTCAGGAAGACAAAGAAAAAAAGATACTGAAATTGCAAGACTAGTAAAACGATTTCTGTTATTCATGGGTGGATCTTGCTTCAGCGAGATGCTCCAGCCCATGTCTGCACAGAACAGCTCTCAAGTATCTGCTTCAACACTTGCTGATTTGGAGCTGATAGTTCAAGTGACCTTCTCATAACTTTCTAGGTGGTTTTTTTTACTTGGTTGTTGGTAAAGAGCCTTTCTTCATAGTTATACTACAAAGTAAGACAGGAATGTGTTAGTATTTCCTGTCTATTATCAAGACATTTACTTCTAGCTCATATTCCTTCCACTATTTATTAGTGATTGACCTAAGTAACCTATCTTCTTGAGCTTGCCAAGTGAGAGAGAATGGAAGAAATAAAACTATCAAACTTTTTGCTCGTCTCAGCTAAGTGTTTGAAGTTGTTATCTGAGCCAAGTAAATGTTGCTGACTGTGTTGTGCTTTGCGTACTTGATTTTCACTGACTAAGCCATGTGAGAGGATTTCCCAGTAAAAACTATGGTTGCTCACAGTCAGTTTGTCTAAGAGGTGTTTGCAGTTTGGGATTTGTAGTTCCCTTAGCTGTATTTCAGACATGGTGCTGGCAAGCCTGTGGTGCTGACTGGTAGCTGATGATATAGCAAAGGCAGGAGCCAAGGCAACTGGCAGAATTTTAGACGTGATGGCAAGATGGGTATGATTTAAAATGGCAAAATGTGTAAAGTGCCTATGGCTCTATAAAGATGCTGAAAGAATAAACCGGAACATCTGGCACTCACAACTTTCTAAGTAATCTTAGTTCACAGAAAATTACAACGTGGTAATATTGTCTCTCTTAATGGTTGTTAGGAGTGATCCTTGTGAAACACATACAAACACTGAACTAGAATTTCTGGAAACAGCAATGTATGCAAAATTGGCAGAAAATCAGTGTGCTCTGAGGATCAGAATAACTGGAAGGAGAGCACCAGTGAGCCTGGAATGACTGTTGGATCTGCGGGACAAGTAATGGCTAATGCCAAAATGCTGGCTCCCTGTGCCAAGAGGCTGACAGGGTGAAGTGCTGCTGGAGATGGGGAACTGCACTAAGCTGTCTAATTTCTTGCAGTCTCTAGGTTTTGATAGGGCTGAGTGATGTGATGCTTTGTTTCCAAATTGCTCACTGACATCCTTTACCCATCCTTCAGAAAGACCAGTTGTCAGAAGGCTATAAAAGATGATCTGAGTAACAGACTGTTGTGATTGTATTAGTAAACTCTTACTGTTTCATAAGTGCTAATGAGTAAATCATGGAGAGAGCTTGTATGAACAGGCATCTTATTTAATGATTTGTAACCTATTGACCACTGGGTTTAGTTGACTTGAAAATACATTTCTTCTCCTAGTCTCATTTTTAAAATTCTTGTCCTAGGCATAACAGATCTCAAATCTTTTTCTTCCATATTTGAACCTTTTCAAAACATCAGTGCCTTTTTTTAGTCATAAATGTCAGTTTTAGGATTGAAGAAGAGAAGGTAGTAATTCAAAACCTTTATTTGGCTTAATGTATTGTACTTAGTGTATTAATTTCTTTGTTCAAGTGCATGGAATTTATGAAGGATTGGAAAGAAAGCTCAAAAGAGTGCTGCCCAATTTTTGCTGAATGGGTACATTTGTTTTGTCACCTACTTGTTAAGTTTGAGACTAAACCTAAATTGTGGCAGAAACGGACACTTCTTCTCTTCCAGTCTGTGTGTAATAGATTATGATGAAGAGCCAAGCTTGTTTTTATCTGAGCAGCAACTTCATACGTAATGTAGAGCTCAAAATATATCAGTGTATTGATGCTGTATTTACCTTTACATGGGACCATTTGACTCGGAATATAAAACAAAAGGTTCAACTGTCATTTTAATGTAGACATCCATAAGGAGCTCAAGTAACATGATAAAAGAAAGGCTGTGAGACAGAAGAACTTGAGCTCCCTTCATAGGAATTAGAGGCAAAGTTCACTGCATGCCCACACAAACCAATGGGATGGAACAATCTTGCCCCTTGTAGTGAAGTTGTGGCATATGGTTGCACACTTTCTTCCTTTCTTTTTAAAGATGACAGTCATGACTGAGACTTGTGAAAGAACCATATTCTCACTGTGGATCCTTTCTGCACTTTGTGGCATGCTGAAAAACTTTCCTCCCAGGCCTTGACTGTGCAGGATCTAGAAATGCTTCTCGGCACTCAGAAATTGTTGCTCTATTTCTAAGCATTCCATTTTGTGGTTCTAAACAAAACTCTTTAAAGTATGATGAAAGCAATAGAAGTCAAGCTGATGCTTGCAACTGGAACCTCTGACATAAGGCCATGGGCACATGCAGAAGTGAGGAGAGCCAAGCTTTTTCATCCTGCTGGAGCAGTAGTAGTTGATATCCAGTGGTTTTAATAAAATGAATTTTTGGCTGGGATTAATTTAGTCAAGCTTTTGCTGCCTAGAATGTATGTGTTCTTAGCTACATTCAGTAGCCAGCAGAGAGAGCCTACTTCATTCCACCTTGTTAGACACCTGTCATTAAGCAAGCTGAGAAGGCCCATTCATCATCATGTTTTCTGAAGAATTAAACTGTTGATATTTCAAGATTTGACTTAGTAAACAGGCTCGTTTGTAGATAACCTTTGACTGAAAACATTTCATTTAATGCAATGAAAGTAGAAGAAAATGATTTTTTGGAAGGACTTAAAAACATCAGCTTCCGTACACAAACTTAATTGAAACACTGATTTTTCTCTGTTCCAAATAAAAATAAGGTCCCATTTGTTTCTCCTATAGCAGGCTCTGTCGAAACTGGATGTGAGAAATTCCCATGCTAGGAAGCTAATGAAGAACCTTTTGAATTTCCAAAATGAATTGGCTCGATTGGGTTTTGTGCCTTTTTCTTTTTGTTTGTTCCTGCAGTCCGTCTAGTGAGAATTATTGACAGGACAATATACTGCTGAAACCGTAGTCAGAGACAAGGGATCTGAAAGAGGGATGTTTTATTCAGCACCAGGCTTCTGCCTGCTTGCTCCTGGGTAACACGGGACTTTGGACAATGCTGTTGACAGTAGCCAACTAAACATTACATTTGAGGCTGAAGTGTAGAGTTCTCTACTTCAGGAAAAGGAACTCGAATATTTCTTTTTACAGGCACACAGCAACTGAGATTTTGTTTTCCAAAGTTGGTAACGTGGCTAAATTTGGATGGATATTCCAGGAGATGGCAGAAAATATTCTTGCTCCAGTGCCACTAGTTGCCGAAGATTTGAGTTGTGTTCTGAATTGCAGGGTGGGTAGAGCCAAACAAGGCAAAGGTTGAAAGCTGTTTATTGTGGGCAAAGCCACGTACTGTTTCTTCATTTTGAATTCAGAAATAGCTGTATTGCTTTAGCTGAAACTAAAAGAAAACCAAGATTAAAGAAATTGCTTGAGGCATAAGCCCAGCATGTAAACTTTCAGCATAAAGCTTGGCAGTGGCATAAATAACTGACAAAGGGCCTTACACTGGAAAGTGTTGGGCAACTTGGATAATGATGACTCTGATCCTTCAGACACATTTAAATGGAAACATCCAATGTCCATTGTTTTGCTGGGTTTCTTGCTTGCAGCTGGCATTCTTTCTTATATATAGAAAGAAGTCCTGAAGCATTTTGTTTGCTGGAAAAAATAAACTGCTCTATGCTGAGAGTTGTGCAACTTGGCAAACGTTGGCCAGAAATGCTACAGCAACTAACTCTGTTGAGCATTCTTTTAAGTTAACTTTGGTTTCTGTATCTCAAACATGACTTTTTCTGTTTGGACCTTTTTTCCTTTCCATACAGCTCCCAGAACTTGCATATGACAACAGATCATTTGCAGCTACCAGAAGATGCTGTTAGCTGATTGTGTCAGATTTTACTTTAACTGTAGCTAAAACCCAAGTCCTAAAATTGACCCTTGGATTTCAGTGGCAAAAATAATAAGCTACACATGAGGTTACCAGAGATGTGTCCCCAAAGCAGCAAAGGATTCAATCATTTCTCCCATTGTCAGGTAGCCATGTCATGCTGAAATACCACTGTCAGCCTGGTGATATTGCGCCAACACAAAACAACAGTTTCCTGTTTCACCTCTTGCTGCCTTTACAGTTTTATGCATCCTGGGGTGCTTTGACAATGCATCAGGTGCATCCTCAAGATGTTCAAGCTAATGACCTTTGTCTAGTGCCTGGTAATGGCCTGAATGGCAGTAATCTGACTGAAGTGGAGCTGTTGCCAGTTTTTGTGAAATAGGTGAGATCAGAATCTTAAACAGGTGGACGACTGATCATAATGTGGCTGTTGAGGACCTTCAGCTCTGAAGTGCCCTTTGCTACATTTAATTGTGCTCCAGGTAGCCATTCCTTCAATGCTGGCTGCTGAGAATCCTCTTTTTTCCCCCCATTCTTTAGAAAAGTGAGAGATTGATAATATTAGGGAAAGGTTAGATTTTATATCTGACAGGTGAGGAAAGCAAAGAAGAATTTGCACATCATTGGCCTATGCATAATTGATAATTGACTTTAATGGGCAGCTTGTTGATATTTTTAATAAATATTTTTTGGAAATACTGGTGTGCTATTGAAAACTAGAGCTGTTTCTAATTCTTGAGGTTGCATGATCTAGTTTCTCATATTTAGTTGTACCTTCTTGCTTTTTCCTGCTTCATTTACAAAGAGAAGCCGTACACAGCAAAACACTAATTAAATGTTTGTTTGGATGAGGCAGGGTTAAAATCCCAGCTCACGGCATGAACAAAAGCAACTGGGTTTTTGATTTAGCAATGTCTGATGCAGGGGATGTTCTTACTCCAAATTCAGTCACCATGGAAACAAAACTTCTGTAAGCATGCTGTATCTTTGATGGAGCAAGAGGCTTCTTTTTGGCAGACATTTTCCCATCATCTTTGTGGGTGATGAATACTTTTGGAATAAGCCACTTTCTTCTATCTCCTCTGAAGTGCATGAAGTTTCTGCTGTGCAGTATACAGTGTTTACCCTTGGAACAAAGGCACCGCTTTTCAGCAGGATTCTGAAACCTCAGGAAATTTAAGATGTGTGTCTCCTTCCAAAAACATCTACAAATCAGAAAGTTCATATTGTGTGTTTGTAAGAATTTCTATAAAAAAAGTGCTCTGACTCTCAGCAGTAGCACAAGTATCATGATGTGGAAATTGCTATGGTAACTACTTTTATTGTGTTCTTAACTACAAAGTGCCATAAAACCTGTGCTAGGGAGTAAGGGAAAACTTGACTAGGGCAGAGCTCACATAACCACTGTCCATGTTGTCTGACTTATTTCTGGACTGGATGCTGGTGCATGGTGCTGTGCACCTTGAGTGGTGACCCAACTGCTATGGAGCAGCTCTTGATGGTCCTGCTGAAAGAGATGATCATGAAGCACCAATTGAATAGTTGATATGAAGAAAGCAAATGTGTAATGCTAAGCACTACACAGCTGATAATGTGTGAGAATTAAATATATCAGGCCCTGCCTTCTCCCTCTCCAGATCTATGACCTCCAGACTTTGCATGTGATATGAAGAGAATCTGAAGAACCACTGACAAACTCAGCCATGTCCTTCCAGCAGTCGCTGTGATACCTGTAAGGGTGACATTCAAATGAGGACAGACAGTAATGGGGTTGTCCATCTTGAGAAGAGGGGGAAGTGGAAGAAAATCATGGAATGATTTAGGTTGCAAGGGATCTTAACCACCCTGCCAGGGACACTTTCCACTAGATCAGGTTTCTCAAAGCTTCATCCAACCTGACCTTAAACGTAGTGGGATGTAGGATGTTTGGAATGCTACGTGAATGCCAAAGTGTGAGTCTGCACAGCAGAATATCGTTCATTGACTAAACCACTTCAAATCAAAGCAGTACAGTATTTTGAGGTTCACAAACATTAATTCAATTTCTCAGCTCCTGAGGCAAGCTGCAGAGTCTGTGGGTCTCTCCCACATTTAAATCCTGAGGTGCAGATGAATGAGCAGCAAAAAAGATGTGTCTGGGTTTCTGGTAGCTGCTTGCTGTTTTCCTGAATCAGCACTAAACCAACTCATCAGCATGTCAGGAAGGAAACCTGTGAGCTGAAGTTGTCATCCCTCCTGTAACCTTCTAAATCAAAGCCTGTGCCTTCTCATGAGCTCTGAGTCCATGGTGAACATAAGCAGCCTTTAGTGGGTCCTTTCAGGAGGCTTCCAGATTGCAGAATATCAACTTTTCCCTG
The DNA here is from genome assembly GCA_013401255.1 of Urocolius indicus. NCBI lineage: Eukaryota > Metazoa > Chordata > Aves > Coliiformes > Coliidae > Urocolius > Urocolius indicus. The sequence continues at coordinate 283,649 of WBNH01000003.1, read as the reverse complement.
ATTTCCAGAGAGAATTCAGTCTTTACTGGCTCAAAGTGTTGCTAGAGGCTGTTTGAACATGTCCTGTTTCTTATGTGAGCTTGGACACTTGTCATTTACATGAAAAGGCTGCAATTTGTCACTGAGGTGTGGTCTGGCATTCAGAAATGCATGGTGTTGTTGGACCTGTGATGGTGAGTTTTCAGAACGTCTCTGCTGGTGCTTTCTGAGGTCCTTGTCAGTCTCTCTGCAGGAGGAGCAACTCCATTTCCATCTGTCTGTCTTGTAAACGTGCACATGGAAGTTCAGTTAATTCAGGCTGTGTTTGGAGACCTTAACTTGTTTGGATGAGGCCAGTGCTGAGAAGTAAGGCTGAAATTGTGGTCTGTCAGGTCCTTCAATTGAAGAAGGTCTGAGTATATTAGACTTAGACCTGAGTTGCTTCCTTTGTGGAAGGCTGGTCCACCCAAGCAGGGAAGGCTTGGCCCAAAGCAAGTTTGCAGCAAGACTTCTGGGTAGGTTTGTCCCAAAGTTTGGCTTGTTTGTTTGTTTATGTTTCTCAATGTCTCTAGCTTTTCTTTAATCCCCAAGCCAAGAAAGTAAGTGAACTTTCAGCCTCTCCATATGAGTGGAGAACATCCTGAAAATAATTGCTGCAAACAAAATTAATCTCGCACTGCCTGCAGAACACCCCTGAAGGATTGCCTTCTAAGTGCTTGGAGTTAGATAAGACGTAAGCTCTCTTTAGTGATGCGTGTGCTTTCTAAATGAACTCCTTTTAAACAGACTTGCTGCTTGAATCTGTTTATTTACTGTGGCACATTGTGCAGATTATGTTTTAAGGAGCTCAGCAACCAACATCAGAGCTTTTACATAAGTGAGATCTGAGGAAAAATGGGAGTGAGATTTCAAATATCCCATTAATCTTCTCACTTTAGGTTTGAGCCAGCTTCAAATTGCACCGAACTGCTGCCAAGTGTGAGTGAGTTTGAGTCCAAATAAAGGAGACTTGGCAGGTCTGAGCTGCGAGGCTTTGTTTCAGGAGCGTTTCAAGGAGAGGGGAGATCTGCCTTTTGGTTGAGCCTCAGCTGAAGCGGCACAGTGCTTCGTGACAGCCGTGTGCCAGTTGGCCCCAGCTGCACATACTGAAGATGCATTTCTGGCTTTTACATTTCTTTGCTTATGTTTTTAATCTGCACGTGCAGAGGTAGCTGTTAAAATGTTTGTACATGGGAAGCCTGGAGTTAGACGTGACTTAATCCTCCACACATGTGCAGTTCTGCCTCTGCCCGTCACAGGGATTTAAGACCATGCTAAGTCTTTACCTCAATGACAGCTGCAAGATTTCTCTCCTTTTGGATCAAGTTCTTCTGCTCCCATCCACTCACAGTGAACCTGAGTTCCTTATGTTGGTCTCCTGTAACGTGAAGTCAGAGAGGTTAAAAGAGAGTAACTAGAAACACGTGCTGTGAGCATTCTGCTGGCAGAAGTGCAGAGACATATTGTGAAAAGCTGAGGAGTGTTCTGTGTGTGAGGGGAGGGATGCAGCTGGTCTGCAATCTTACAGACTATCTGTGAAAATAAAAAGGCTATTTTGGTTTTGCCTTTCCTTTCTGGGCCTGTGGATAAAGATGCTCCTCTGAGATTGGTGGGCAGACAAGCCTCCTCTCTTTGTGGAGGGGCAAGCAGGAGCTGTCTGCAGGGATAAGCTCTTGAGTTCTGCTGTTACCAGTGCAGAATCTGTATATGCAATAACCCTGAAAATTCTTCCTGCAATCTGCCTGCCTTGTGTCCTGCTTGATCTGCTATTTGCAAAAACACCTGTTTCTTGAATTTTCCTTGAAATATGAGATGTTATGACAACATTAGCAAGGAGGCCATGACTTCTCTTGTCTCCTGCAGGCATAAATCAGGATATATGCTGCGTAAGTGTAAGCATTGGCTAATCTTGCCAGAATTTCAGGTATTAGTCTGGAAGTATTTGGCTGTGATGTGAGTGATGACATCCACCAAAGAATGCTCATTTGCTGCAAAGTACTTACTGCTTCTGTGAGGTTTGGGGTGTCGTGTCTAGATCTCTTGCAGAAGTGATGGATGAAACACGGAAGCTTTTGGAGTTACATCAGTCCTTGTTCCTCCTACTCTGTGTCATGCCTTTCCCACTGTGGTGAATGGTTTAGCTGTGGATATAGGCACTGTTAACAAAAAAAGTGATTGAAAATTACCCAGAAGAATGGTCTGATTTTGGCAGACACATTTTTTATTTAACATTTTGAAGTCTTCTGCTGGCTGGAAAGGAGGTTTCTGTGCATCCACCTTACCTTGACTCTGTGCTGCTCTCAGCCTAGCTGCTGACTTTGCTAAGCCAAAGCTATGAAAGAAACTAGACAGTTTGGTGCTTGCAGGCCTTTTCTTTTCAGTACCCTCTATACTTTAAGATGATCAAAACTTCTTTAAAAAAATGACAAAATTATGTAGCTGGATAAAACCTTTTTCCAGGAAAGCTTTTGTGTACTTTTCCAGTACTTCTGTCTTTTGTGGAAACGGAGCACTAGGCTCCTGCTGTTTGTACCTCTGTGCCTGGTGATGCTCTTGGCTGTCTCTGGACACCATTTTCTCCTCTTCTTTCTCCCCAAAACTTAGCGGAGAGGATTTTGTATGTTTGGATTTTTCTGCATCTCAAGTGTACATAAAGTGAGTGTGAAAACAGAGACAGGGTGGTATATTCTGTCACCCAAAGCTTTCCCACTTTTTATGTGTCTCTCGGATGCCTGAGACCTATTTCTGACATTAATTCTTTTCCCTTTCTGCTGACCTTAGCATACCTCATACAGAATTATTTTCTCAAGCAAGTTACCATCTCTGGTGCCCTTGGTACATGCAGACATCTGAAGTGCACAGCCTTTTCACACCTACACCATTAGGTGTTAGCCCCTTTGCATGCCTGTGAGGAGCCAGCACTGAAAGGAGGATGGAGACTTTGCCATGTTATCACTGTCTGGCCACTTAGCTAAAATCCAGTCCAAGTTTTGGCGAGGCAGAAACTTGGCCATTGCAGCAGCAGATGTTGTTCTGCTGAATTTCTGAATAAAATGTCATTGTGAGTTGGCATAGCAAAAGGCATGTTGTGTCTTGTAGACCAGCCAGCAAAGACAATATTTCTGGCTGGGTACTGTGCAATTCAAAAGCAAGCCCATGTTTTATGTTCATGGTGCCTGGGTCACTTGTCTGCCTCCTCTCAAGCCAATCTGTCAGTCTGGCAGGGCTGCCTCTGAGGTTAACCTGCTCTCAGAGAGATTCAGAGCCAAGCAGAGACTTAAATGGACAGCCCACAGAGGGCTTTTTCCACAAGATTGTCTTCTATTGATGCTACATGCTAACATCTGCTGAGGCTTGTGTTCCTGAGCTGCCGCCTTTTCCTTTCCAGTGTTTCTCCATATTTAATGTGACAGAATGGACACTCATTTAGTCTTCTGAGGGGGTTTTGTGGGGAGCTGTGCCTTCTTTGGTGCCAGTACAGAGAGGTTCTGCCATGCTAGGTAAGAAGCTCTGCTTCCCAAAGCATCCTTGTTGAGAAGGCACTTGCCTGTAGAGGAATTTCACCTTGAATGAAATGTAGAGCAAGCCACAGATGTCTCTTCACTCAGCTCTCCTTTGCAGTAAAGATTTTGTTTTTGACTAAAAGCTGTTTTATTCTCAGAGCAACCTTGGATATGATAGATTTGTTTTAAAAAAGGAAAGGATTCTGGGACTTTCCCAAAGTGTATAAGTTTCTGCACTGCACATCTGGTAATCCCTGGAAATCCAGCTGTCTGTGCTGAGCAGCGTCGCTGCAGGAAAAAACAAGGAGGGTCAGGAGGTCTGATATCTCTCTATCTTTTAATGTTTTGCTAATGCCACACGTAGCCGCTGTCCTTCACCTCCCTAGCCTTCACCAGCCCTCCAGCATGGCAATCTGCACCCATGAATGTGTGTGGGTGTGTACCTCACTGCTATGGTAGATCCTGAAAAGAATCCCAAAAGTAGAGTGTGAAGTTGCTGGGGAAGCAGTGAAAAAGGCATCTGTCTTCAGGGCAAAAACCATCTGCAACACCTTGCTGAGCAGGAAGGGTCTGATAAGGGCTGAACTGGTCCCCTCCTCTCCGACTTTTTGGTTCTCAAATGTATACTGAAAAGCTTCATTTCTTTCTCCATATTGGGAAAGGACACCCAAACAACCTCTCCTGAATGCCTGTTGGGAAGTTGTCCCTTAGCAGTGTCTCTTAGTTCACACTTGGCTTTCTGGCATTTATGAACAGCCATGTGCAATCCTATCCCCTCTTCTCCGACTTCAACAAGTGCAGCAGTCATCCTTGCTTCTGGGCCTGCAAAAGGTGAGATTCAGCCAAGTGAAAACATATTGTAGGCAGTGAGAAGTGTTACAAGAAGTCATCTTCCTCGTGTTGATTGATTTTTTTTTTTTCTTCTTTCACAGCACCACTTGTATGCTGCTTTTCTCCTGCTTTCTGAAGAAGACAGACATCCTTTTTTTTAAATGATAAACTTTAAGAAATGTGTTTCTTGTTTTGCTTGGAGGTAACTAAAAATTGCTACATTAATTTAAAATCCATCATTGAATAATAGCTGCCTGGAGGTTTGTTACTTGTGTAGAATGTTGCTGCCTGATGTGATTTTAAATATGACCAAAACACAAAACCTGGAGAGCAAGAATTTACAGAGAAGAGATAAGAAATTTTTTATTAAGAAGAGAGTGAGCTTGCCTTTCAATTTGTTTATTTTTTTATCCTTAATGTTATCTGGACCCAAAATGTCTCAACATTTGGATTGTCCTAAATATTGACGTTCTCTCAATAGCACTTTCAAGGTTAAATATCTCCTGAAATGATAAATAACAGACCTTGTACCCTTCCTTCAGAGGAAATCCTGCACAATGCCATAAATTCTCTCTTGCTCCACCATCTACAAAACCGGAATATAGGTTTCCAAATAAATATCACTGAATCTACACTCAGGACACAAAACACTAGAAAATGTGCATCCCTCATAATGACATTTGGAACTTTTTCTCCAGTGGAGGCCCAGTGGATCTTTCAGGGACATTGGTTTGGCCAGAACCTTACTGCAAGTTAGTACCTTAGATACTGAGAGTGATAAAGTCTATGTCCTGACCAAGCCTGTATGAAAAATTGTACCATGTTATGCTTCAAATCACTGGGCTTTGGGGGGTGCCCAAAGAGCCTTTTCCATAGCACCTTTCATGTTTCTGTATTGTTACTGATTATAAAATGAATTCTCTCTGTGATGGATGAAGCTGTAGTTTGGAAAGAAATCTATGGGAGCAGCTTCTGTGATTCTGTGAGATTAGAATAGTGTTTCTTTAAGATTAAAAATAAAGGGTTCGTTTTTGTTTTTCAGTCTTGTTCTGGAGTGCATCTGATCTTATAGGGGAGAGTTACTTTTGAAGCAGAAAGGGAAACAAATATGCAAATACCTAATGAATAAAACCACATTTAAATTCCCTTACAACTCCAGTAGTACGTTCATGAGAGCATTAGGCATATTCATATAAACACAGTTAAAATTAACTTGGTTGTTCTGAGGGCAAACCACAAGTCAGCTGAAGTGCTGTGAGACAGAGGCCTCAAACAGTTGCTGTATTTAGAAATCTAAGCCTGTGACTCTTGGTTACTGATAAATGTGTATCCCATACGTACTGGGGTTTCATGGGAAGGCTCTCTGCTGAGCAGAATGTTCTTTCATGCTTCATGTGTACAGCCCTTGTTAGCTGAGGCCAGGGATCTAGATGGTCTCTGGGGACTCTGACAAGCATTCTGCAATTATTCCAATTAAGTGGACTGATATTTACTCTAGTCTCTTTGATCCTTTTAAAAAATATTAACAGCAATTTAGATGTTTATAGAATATTTAATACACTTAAGCTGTTATGCTACTTCTATATCATGTCTGGAAATAACATGCATTGTATTGTAAGCAGCAAATGGTGGTATTGGCATTTCATTTTAAGTCTTGTGATAGTCTCTTGCAGTTCTGACAGTAATGAATGGCTCCATGATACCTCTGCTACTTATAATAAAGTGCTGTATGTCTAACTGAAAGCCAAATCCTTCCCAAATAGAATTTGGAGGCAATATTGTGTAATAAGCAGAAAGAAACATCATATCTTCAGAGCTGCTCAATTTACACATTCTGTGATGGAATGGATCCCTGTAGCTGCCATAGATCTGATAAAATGTCTTTTTAAGGTTTGAGGGAGAGAGCTCTTGTTTGCTGCTGTGGTGCTGCTGTTGGTCCCCAAATGAGATGATGACTGTACATCACTCAGAGAGGGCTGTATGTTATTCAGTGAGGGCTGCACAAGAGCACCTGCACATGTGTGAATTTGTTGGCATAGCATGGACGGGGTGACTGTCCTAGACCCTTTGCAGCACTACTTGCAGACCTCTGACTACTCAGACACCGCTCACAAACACTTTTGCAGTTGTCTGCAGGAAGTCCTGCTTGAGTGGATGATTGTCAAGGGCTGTAGGGCTCTAGGGATGTGACTTCTCACCAGGGACTCACTGTCCAAGGAGTTTGGATGAGAAACCACTAGAAGAAGTTGACAGTAAAGGATAGGGATGCAAGGGTTATGGGTGACTTCTGTCCTTCAGCCCAAATGAAAGCAGTGCCTTGGACTACTGTCTTGCTCTGCTGCCAAATGTAACTTGGATAAGAATTAGAAGTAGCTTCTTGATGGTTTGTAATCACATAAGATCTCACGACGGTTTCTGCAAGTGCGTAGCTGCTAACCCCAGCGTCCTGGCTGTTTTCCAGCTCTATAATTACCGTCTGTCTTCCTTGCCCCCTTTCCTCTACACCCCCATAGTTTCAATTAGATAAGTCATTCTTTACTTCTCTCCAGAATAATTCATGCACCTGTGTTCTCCCTACAGAGAAAAACCTCCAACACTCACAGTATTTTTTTTAGTTAGACATCGTTTGCTTTACGTTGCAGTTTTAGTGTCTAATTAGTACTATGTCAGTGTGGCTGATGCAATTTAACTAGTTCTGAGGCTTGGAGGTTTGTAGGTAGTGCAGTGCACAGTTAACGTATTAACTTTCTAATCTGTGGACCCAATCAATTATTTAGACTTGTACCAGGCATCTCAGTAGTGATTTTGGTCAGGAGGATGTTGGTTAACTCATTTGTACCCGGTAATATAAACATCAGAAGTTAGAGTCCTTCCTTAATGACTCATTTCTGGCCACTGTTTTGCACAGTGTTTTAAAGAACACTGTGGAGATGCTGAAACAGCATTTTTAAACTTAAGCTATTGGCAAACAAAAGTGCACGGCATAGGCTGAACTGGCTTTTGGAAGGCAATTGGGAGACAGCAAATATTTCAGAGTGGCTGTGGCAGTGCCTGGTGCAGTGACATGAGACTAAAAGAAGCTGACCTTCGTTCAGCTTCAGCCACGCATGTGGCAGCCTCAGCCCCGGCTCTGGAGCGGGGGATTTCAAAGTCTTTAACTGCTTTCGCTAATTTTTCCTGATATGCTGTGTTAGTGCCCCTGTGAAACAGTTTGAGCTCAGTGACTCTCTGGGAGTGACTGGCTGGATGTGATAGCAGAGGCATTTCTAGTGCTTTTTTAAACTCAAACAACTTCAGGTTTTCTTTCATTTTGGCAGTGAAAGCAAGTCCTTTCCCCTCAACTGTGAGCTGGATGCAGATGGCCAGTGATTTTTCATGAGCTAGTCTGTTGTTAGAGCAGCAATTCTCACTGACAGAGGAGTTAATAAACATAAGGAGGGTATTTCACAATTGACATCTCCAGTCCACTGCCTTAATACTGATTATAATTCAGCTCAGAACCTCACAGTATCTTGTGTTTCCAAACCTGTCATTTGAATGTGTCAGATGGAATTGAGTCCAGTCTAGTTCACATGTGGCAAAATTAATCTGTACTTATCTAGGATTAGTCTGGGACTGTACATTTTCTGTGGCTGCAGCTATGGTGAGTTAATGGTATGGTACATCCATTTGCTGTATGGAATACACAAAAAGTGTGATATAAATAGGAAATGACTATATGCAATTATGAAAGAAAATAAACTAAGAAGAAGATATTTTCCTTAGAATCTCTTAAGAATATACTGTTTACTTAAAGAAGAAAGTTTAATTAGACTCCAGGGGTGAAATATATCCCTAGGGAGAAGGCCAGCACAGCACATGGCTTACAAGTCAGAGTTGCACGTTAACCTGTTTCTTCTAGTTCATACACAGACAAATGGGATGAATGTTTGCTTGTCTGGTCACTGGGGAAAAAATCATCACCCCTTGATGTGGGCAGAGGTCTTCAGACCTTTGTTCTGCCCCTTTTCAGAACCCAGACCTGAGGAAATCAATTCATTACCCACTTGCTTTTGATGTTTCTCTTTTCAGTTGCTCAGGAGAGATGGTGAGCTTCGTTCCTGCCTTCTGGAAGTATGTGGGTTGCTCACAGCCCCATGGGAGACACTAGGCACCATGTGGTCGGAAGGAGGAGATGCAGAGGTAACTCACATAAGTGTTTGAGCTCCATAGAGGAATGGAGCAAGTGACCTACCTGTCCCAAGACAGCTATACAGAGCATGTGTCAGTTGGGGGATTGATCTCTGCCTCGAGAGAAGACAGGAGAAAACACATTATTTACACTGTAGAGAGCAGCATCTACTGTATGTTGCAAAGTGCTCTTTGTTTTCATGAGAGCTCATGGAAACGCTGGAATAAAACCATTAGAAGGTTGTATCTACTTCCTGCCTTGCTTTCTTGGGACACAGTCAGTTGCAGGTGTAATGAAAGCCAGCGTGGCCCAGTGGGTCTGCACGAGGGGAACTGTGCAGGCTGTGATACCCGCTAATGTAATAAAAATTGGTGTAAGGCAAATCTTGATCTATTGCAAAGTGAGCTCTAGAAAATGATGTGCTCTTAGATCTGCTTCCTGTGGGTTTTCAGAGAAGTGTCAACGCCAAGGCTGATGAACACAACTATTGTATTGTTTGGTGTAGGTGGAAGGACATTATTCCACTTCAAAAGTAGTTAAATAAGCACTTATGAAAAGTCAGTCCCTTATTAGTTCTGAGCAGTTTTGCTGGTAGGACAGACAGTACCAGTAGAACCGTGCTGGCTATGAAATATTGGACAATTGGACACTGAAATACTGCCAGTGAGAACTTTTATTTTGAAGGTGAAGAAGGCAGGCATATGACAGAGAACAAAATCTGACTGACTAGCAAACACTTCAGTGTAAGGACCAAAACCAGACCTTGAATTCCTACTGATCAGCTGCAGCATTAGTTACAATAAGCATTGTCTGATATTCAAGTAGCTTGAAAAGCTCTTAAAGTGAGTGATAAGGTTTTTTTTTGTGTGGCAACTGAGTGCTTTCCTGAGTTCTGTTACCCTGGGCTTTTGCAGGAAAAGTGTATTTGATGTAAATTCAACTCTGTGTGTGTGTGTTTATGAGTACACTGACTGTACAGTGCAGATCTGAGAACACCTGACATTTCTTTCTGGGTGTCCTATATGGGCAGAATCTGCAGGTGAAAGAAGAGCTCTAGAGCCCTGGAGAGACAAACCTGTCATTAAACCATAAGGTGTCCAACATTAAGTGAGATCTGAACAAGTTTATTAAACCTCTACTAGTCTGAGCTGAAAAATCACTGCATTGTACAAACCCACATTTAATTCACTCTGAGTACACATCATGTAACAACTTGACTAAAAATCCCTGTTTATTACTTACAGCTGATTTAATTTTTCATACAGAATGTTTCAATTAAAAGGAAAAAAATGGAGCAGAGCATTTTCTGTGCACAGGGGCTTTGTCAGTGCAGTATATGTGTGTAAACAAGTGCAGAGTTTGGCATTTCAGAGAATCAATAAGGCACGTTATATAAACTCAGAGCCAGGAGTGTTCCCCCATCCTTTGTGGACTGGTAAGTCTGGGAACAGATCAATAAGTTTATATCAGCATGCAACAAATACCACTGCAACTTTCTGAAGTAATTGGGCAATTCACAGAATGAAAGATGCCATCTGAGGGCAGTAATGTTCGTTTCTGTAAGAGGGACATTTATCTGGTATTGAGATATTCTGTGAAGACCAGGCAGCCATCCTTTTTTTTCCCCCTTATTTTTCTTTTTTGAGGTAATTCACTTCCTTTTAAGGTTGTAAGTAAACAGACTTCGAAATGACAACAGAAAGGAAAATGTCTTTTCATTGCTTTGTCAATATTGAATAGAGCAGTCTCAGGTTGGCTCACTTCTTTATGCTAGAGGACATTTTCAAAAGAGGCTTGAAGGTTTTGTACTCCAGTGCTTGAAATATGGATGGAACAAGGAATGTCTTTATGCTTATTATTCATGTCTTTCAGTGCTTGGAAGTAAGATGTGTTTGATCGCTAGTGACTTGTGGTTCGTGTATGATGAGTCCTTCACCGACATCTTTTAGTCCTGACTTTGCTGCTGAACTATGAATATCTACTTGTAAAGGGAAGAGAAAGAATGGAAGTGTTTGTGCTCAAGGCTTCCCAAAAGGTAACACACGAGCCCCATCTCTTTGCTGTATTAGTCAAAACACTGAGTGCTGCATCTCTGAGCATGGTGTGGGATCACTGCACCCCTATGAGAATGAAAGCTGCTGGGTTATGCCAAGCTTTTGGGTCATGCCACACTTGTGATGAGAAGTGGGTTGACATTATCCTGCTCTGTTAGAAGTTGTGTGACGGGCAACCATCAGAGCTGCTTTTGGCTGAGAATTGCCATGGATTTGTGGAGGGATGAGTGTGGAACAGCAATCATGAAGGCTCCTGAGAGCCTCAGGTCAGAGGCCTCAGGAGTTTTGTAGTTTTGTAGTGTGGTAAACAGAGAATTGAAAAAAATCTGTGCAACATCTCCTTGTTGCTTCAGTCATGCTCAATATTGTAAAAGCACAGGAGTAATCTCAGAAGAGTTGTGGGCTTCTCTGTAGTATTCAATGACTCTTCATTGCACCGTCACCCTGTATAAATTGGCTGTGAAGCCTGGGCCTGGGGAAAATTATTGTGCTAAAGGCCAAATGCTGGAGGTCTGTTTAAAAAAAGGTGTAGTTCATGTACTGAGTGTGAAGGGTAAAGCTCTAGAAGATTTGTTTTCCTTCTTTTGCCAAATAGACAGTGCCCATGCAAGTCCAAATGATAAATGTGAGTCTGTGACATGGTGTCAGAAGGGCAGCAAAACTCATGCTGTGCTCTAGTACAGTGATCTCTGGTCCTACTCAGAACAAGAGTGTATGGAAATGGTTCTTTCACCCTGAATTCATGTCTGGGAGGTGGATGAAAACGTGTCATGCTGGGAGCAAACTTGAATTCTTCAAAGCAAAACCAAGTTTGAAAGCCCACCAACTGGAAATGATGCTAAGATATGGAAAGCTAGTGTTTAAAAACCGAAGGAAAACCAAGTACAAGCAGTGGTGAGCACATGCAGTGACATTTGTTAAATGGTTTCTGTTTCCAGAGAAGGGGTAATCCAGAGGATGGATGATGTGTGTTTGTGGTACTGGGTGAAAATTGAAGTCAGAAACTGAGTTAACCTCTGGAAAAAATTCCTGTTGTGGAGCTGTTCCAAGAACTGCTCTGTCCTGGTGTATTTAATCCCTTTTGTGGGACTAGTAGTCCTTTCCTTCCTCACTGTATGGAAACTGCTGGTTTTGTCCTTTTTTTATTACTTCCACTTGCAAAGTGTCCCCACCATTGCCTTTTAGTGTGCTTAGGAATTTGTTTTAGAAAGTATATGGCACAGAAAGGAGATTATCTTCTCCCTCCTTCCTCCTCCAACCCTTGGACCATCCTTTCTTTCGTATCTTTATCTTGATACATATCTTCAATCAAATTATGTTTTCTACTGTTCTGTGCTTGGATGGGTAATTCTGGGAGGTACAACAACAGCACAGTGATGTCTTTGATTCCTCTTAAGTTCTTATAGCATCCTGTGCAAAATGTAACGTGAGCATGTGAAGCACGGCAATAGCACAATCATTGTCAGTGGAAACATGGATCCAGAAAGAATATTATTCATTGTGTCATTAGGGAAATTAAATCAAATTAAACCCTGTTTCATTTGTTGGGGTAGGAGATTATTCCTCATTGTGCCAGCAGGTTCTTTATTTGCCTCAATAAAGGATTCATCTAAAGTCTAAATTCTGAATGGCTCCAAAACAAAATTAATTTAAGCTGTGCCAAATACTTTCTGTCATTTCTTATCATGCAGAAGTGAATCCCTTTATTTTTCTCATAACTTACTTAGAACTCTTGCAGCTCATAATTTGAGGGGAGTTTGCTGCTTTGTTATAACACGAATTTTACCTTCAATTTCAGTGTATGTTTTGACATCTGCTCTGAGAAGTTAGTCATGAGTTCAGGAAACTGAAGCATTATTTCTTTCAACCTGATTTAGTCCAAGTGGAAGAAATTGCCTCTCTTATGCTACATGCAATGTAGAAGGAAAGAGCACACTGGGTCTTGGCTAATTTTGCTGAGGTTGCAACAGGGTGTTGCTTATAGTGCAGAGCTGGTATTTATTGTTCATCATTTTTCCAGAGAGCTTTATACATGGGTAGACATTAAAACAGAGACAAGAGAGGATGCTGCCAGTGACAGGTAAGAAAGATTTGACAGAGAAAATTCCTTATCTTGGCCGTAGGTAAAGCAATACTGATGAAAACAGTGCAAACCTGTCTAATGTACATCAGCCCCAGGTGAGAGAAGGCAACGGTGGATGTGCCAGGCAGTGTCTACTCATGTTTCGTAGGAGTGGCATCACAGCGGGAAACTCAAATTAGACAGGAATAACAGTGATGCACAATAGTGGAAGATGTGATGCAGCTTCTCTTAAGATGGACTAGGTCTTCGTGTTGTGCTTCAGGCATTGTTGATATTTGTGTTAACTTAACAGTAACAGAGGGAGTGGTGAGAACTGGTCTTCCTGTGGAACATGACACTAAATGTGGCACGGAAGCACTCTGCTGCTTGCTGACCTGCCCAGGGTGTGCAGCACTGCAAGGGCACATGGGCTGCTCCTTGCAGATGGAAAGGTTCTTTGGTTTAGGCTCTGATGTTTGCAGAGGAAGGCAGGAAGGAAGTCACTGAAGGTGAATGTTCACAACGGCTGAATTTGCCTGGCAGCAGAACACACAATCTTGCATGGGAAACCTCACCGTGTGACATCAACACAGCCTTTCCAGTCCTTTTGCACAGCAATACCAGCACCCTGGGGTGGAGGGGGGTTGCCTGCATGGCAGCTTCTCTCATAGAGGTTTTCACTCACACTGCTCACTGCCTGTGGTATTCAGGGAAATATTTTTTAAGTGTCCATGAGCTGGTTTTGTCTAGTGGAAACCAATTTGCTTGCACAGGTGTAGGGCACAAAGGATGTTTGGATAATCATTTCTGAAGTTACATTCCCTCCAGTGCAAAGCTGAAAAGCTGGAAGGGAAGCATCATGGGGCTGTGGTCCTGCTCCAGCCTCTATCTAGTATCTTCTCACACCAAAGGATAAGCAGTAATACTGGTAAAACCATATTGTGGTTTCATTTTCAGGTCCAAGGGCAAGCAAGAGGACTGTGGAGAGAAGGTATCATCTAGCAGTCACATCTAAAAAACATTATCAATATATTTATTTTATTCATCTAAAATTAGTGCTCTGCTTTCTTATCTCTATTTTCACCCCCTCCTGGCTTTTCAGTGATGGAGTGTTGGTTGGGTTGGGTTTTTTTAACCTTCCTCACTAACTGGGACATGAATTGTTTGAGCAATAAGGAGTTAGAGTGGGACAGATGGCAGCACCCTGCTGCTTTGCTACACGGAAGGCTTTTTAGCCACCAAGTCTGTTTTGGGCAACATGAGACTGTGTCAAGTTTATCTGCTTTCATGAAGTCCAGAGAGAGTAACTGTAGCAGGATCAAGTCTTCATGGACTTCAGGTTTTTCTGCCATTTCTGCTTCTACTTTCTACCTCGTGCTGTCATTTCTGTGTCTTTTTGTCTATCCCTTCTCCTCTTTGTAAGAGGAAGGCTCAGTAGTGGACTACGCTGGCCAGTTAGGTGAGAATGCCAGCCTGGGGAAGAGAGGAGGGAGGAAAAGAGAATATTAAGAGGCTGAAAATTGCTGTGGTGCCTTGGTGCCGTGAATGTGACATGTCCATCATAGCTTTTGGTCCTGGAAAAGAGGTCAGGCTCTCAGTGTTCACAGGGCTCCTTCCCATGGCTTAAAGTTATTCCTGAAGAAAATTTATAACTCCAAATTAAATATGAAGAACAAAGCATACTAAACATTATCTCAAGCAGCCCATTCCTCTGCAATTTTAGTGAACTTGGCTATGATTAAAAAAGAAAAAAACACCCCAGTTGTTCTTCAGATAAATGAATTCAAATCAGATGGAAAGATAACAGGACAGTCTTAGTCAAGCAGCTAAGGAGATCCTCGGCAGGTGGCGATTTGCTCAGCTGAGTCACACTCAGCTGATTGAGTCTGGCTTAAATCTCGGTGAGGATCTAGTCATTGTATCCAGTTACATGCAAAATCCTCAACCAATTGTGCGTGTATCTCATTAAGAGCCCTGTCAAAGACCTCAGGCAGACTGAGAGTCCAGAAGCAGCTATGATTAGTGAGGAAATGAACGGCAGTATCTCCCAAATTTACATGGGAGCAAAAAGCAGTCAGAAACAAATGAATTGTTCATAATTACAAGTGGTGGCTGACTTGTTGGGGTTTTTTTTTATCCCCTACTTGAAAATGGCATCTGAAGCTTCTAAAATGTACAGAGGCATCTGTTGTTGGAGGAAATGTGTTTAAAAATATGATGTTTTCTTTGCAATGAGCCAGAGTAATGGGTCTTAATGTAGCAGCACTGAGTCTTTATGTTCCTTGCTTATGGAGCATTGAAGAAAAGAGTAATTTATCAGGATTATTACGTTAAGAGAACAGCAACAGCACTTTGAAGGCAGGGCTTATTCAAATGAATAGCCATGGAAAGAGATGTTAATTCTAATGGATTTCCTGTACATGCCATATGGAGGCAGGAATAGTCATGAAGGGACTCACCTGATCATCCTTATCCCAGGTGCATTGGAGAAACATAACTTTGTTTTTAAAACAAACCAAAACAAGACAGAAAAAACCCAAAGAAACAAAAACATCTGAGGCTATGGTAGACAGTTTAATTGTTTTTTTCTAGTCTTAAAGGCATATTTACATCTTATTTCTGGTGGGCTTTGCTTTAGATGGTGTGCCTAGAACTTCTCTGAGTCAGGATAATGATTGCCACTTCCCAGTCTTTAACTTGCCAAAATCACTCACCTTGTGATTTCCATCAATAACTTGGTGGTGAGATATTCCTGGCAATTGCAGCTTCTTGTTGTTAGAACTACTTTGAAAACATTACATATGTATATTAAAAAACACCAAACTGCCCCAAATATATATATATATATATAAAAAAATATGTATCTCCTGCAGCATTTGTCAGCTAACTCCTCACTTTCTTCTATACTAATGTCTCTCAAAGACAGAACAAAAGACTTGAAAAGAATGGCTGATGTCTGGAGATGTATATTATTGTCACAAATCTGTCCCCCAGATACAAGTCCTTTTCTTCAAGAAAAAGTCTGGTATCATAAAAACACGTAAGAATGAAAGCTCTTCTTGTTTTGAGTGAGCTCGAGTTTTGCAGTGTGTATTGGCATAAAGCTGCAGGCTCATTTACTTTCCATCATTGCTCATAGACCTGAGACTCTTTTTCTTTCCAGTAAATTAACAGGAGATTTGGAAACATCCTAAGTGCAAACAAACTTCTGCTATGTACAGTACCAGTTACCTGCTCAAGCCGTGTTATGTCAGTCTTGTTAAACTCCTCTGTAAGCTCTTGTTCTGACATAACATTCACTTAATCTTTGCCCTATTGATTTAATCTAAAAATACATGTAGGTTCATATCTGTTTAAACCTGCAAAGAACTTGATGCAAAAAGACCTGTGTTTGAAGAGTGCAGAAGAAATGCTGCTTAGGATGAATCCAAAAGGCAAAGTCCAATTTTGGTGAAGCTGTAGATTGAAAAGCCGGGCAGTCCATCTGGAGGAGGCTGCCTGACGCATTCATTTCCCATTTCAACAGCTTTCTCCACCTGCTAATGATGCATTTGACTGTTAGAGGCTGCCCTGCTGATTGCACTGCTCCCAGGAGAGGGCAGTTCAGCTCTTTTTGATCGTGAGCTGCATCGAGCTGCCGGCACGTTAGTTGTCAGCAAGTTTCAGGGTAATTATGACGAGGCCAGTAAGCAAATCGTGGGTTTGCATCCAGATGGCTGTTCAGAAGTGAGGGGTAGACAGAAAAGGGCTGTTACCTTGGAGGGAAAGAAGGTGTGTTCACAATTGGAGCCCAGCATTCATGATTTCTGGCATGTTTTGTCATAGCTAAACTGCATGACTTCTGTCTGCTCTCTGTCTCAAAAGAAAATTATCTCAGGCTCTGTCTTTTAGAGTTCTTTGTGATGTCTGTCCTGCCAGGACCAAGAAAGCCATTCATCATGCTAAAGCAGGTACTTAAGAGTGTCTGAATGAGTACTGGGCTCATGGTCTCTGGGAGAAGGTGAAGGGCATTGCTGGAAGCTACTCTCAAGGTGGATGTGGATATGGTAGCTGCTGCAGAGAGATCATAGGCAAAAGATGCTGTGATTTATTTTTTTCCTCATTCAAAATATTTTTTAAACAGTGAAAATGTGCTTTTGTAACATCCAGGCTCAATCTTTCAGTAGAATCCGTGACCTCAATTTTCAGATGGTTAGAGGAAGAGTTAAGTGCTATTAGAAAATGCTGAATGCTAAAATAGTCTGCATCAGAGAGATATTTGGCAAGATCTTGCTGCAGTTCTTGCAAACTCTTAATTTTCATTTTCCACTTGGTATCATTGAAGGCAAGCTGGAGTTTTCTTTAAAACTGTGGTTTAACACAGGGTTCTGAAAAAGTTACTTTGTCATAGAAAAAACACCTGAGTTTGTGACTCTGTCAACTATCAAAAGAGTGACGGTAGTATCTCATGAAATGTATTTTGTGCTTCAACTCATATTTGACTACAAAAAATTCTTTGCGCACTGACAAATATTTTAAGGGCAGCGTGATCTGCACTGTTTGACTCATGTTTGTCTTCTGCTGTGGACTTCAGTCTGAGTTAGCAAAGGGTATACCAGTTCCACTCTGAAACAAAACATGAGCAACACTGAGACACAAACATTGATTTAAACACTAAATGTTGTTACTATTATTAAAGCATTTTTCTTTTTCTTCTTGTTCCTCACAGTCTAAGTAAATATGATTTATTGCTGTGAGAACCTTTTTTATTGCTGGAAAGAAAAAGTCACGTTTCTCTGAATTTTAACAAGTACTTGAAATAAAACAAAGCAGAAATTGATTTGGATCAAACCCTCGACTCTGTCTGGAAATCTGTCATTCCCATTTTTAAACATGACTTCAGCATCAGAGAAGCAATGGAAATGAAGAGCTGGATTTCTGCAGAGATGTGATGGAGAGAGGTGGAAGACAGTGCAGATACCCTCTTTGTCATATACTGTACTTTGGGGTGATGGCCTTTCCTGAAGATGTGACAAACTCCTACTTAAGAGGACCTCAGCAGCCAATGTTCAAGCCACTATGGTAGAGACTGTAATGACAAAGATGATCTGCATTAGGCCTGACAACATAACCCTGTCAGCCTGGTGCAATATTGTGGTATAGATATCAGGTGACAGATGAAGCAGGCAATTAACTTTAGTCAAAGATTTAAATTGTTCCAGTCCCATCCAGGTAAAACTCTAGAAATTTATGATGATAATTTTGTTCTTGAAATAGTAACCTGCACCAAATGCTGAAACACCTTGAGTAACCAAGACTTCAGGCTCTTCCCCAAGGCCATGTAACTCTTTGTTACTTTACACTTGACTTAAATTACTTCAGTTAATATATCTTTGTCCTCTAACCTTTGCTAGAAAGGTCAAAATCATTTGCTAGCACATGATAAACTTGTTTCCTATCCAAGGAGTCTCAGGAGTATAATGATTTCTTACAAATGTATTTCTGACCAGCATAGACAAACCTTGTAAAGGGTTTTACTTTCTACCACCTGCTGTGCCACATGTATTAATCCGCTTCCATAGGGACTATTCAGGATCTGAAGAGAGTAACTTTTGCCACTATATAAAAATAAATAAGTAAATAAATTCAATACAGTTAGATGCATTTCCATCTCCTTCCCTTTAGATGTTCTATGGACCCTGTCAAATTCTACCACGTGAAAGTCCAAAATAAGGAGGTTTCAGTCCTGCACCAGCACAGATTTTCCATGCAGAAACCCCAGTGCTTTCAAGTCCATGATCTTGTAGTTCTGGTTAAAAACTTCTTTTTTGTTGGAGAAAAGTCTCTGCATACCACAGCAGCTGGGCTTCCACTCTCAGCCATAGGAAGTCAAATTGGCACCAAACCCACCACAGTTTTCAGATGATTTGTGAGTGCACAATGCGGTTTGTGAGTTAGACTTGTGATCACTATAGTATGTGGCTTCATTTATGAGAATATGAAATAGTGATGACAGGACAGAACAGAGCTGCTGGAGCACTTTGATGTGGCACCTGTGTGAATGACGGGTCAAGGATGTGAGAAGTGGGAATCTTTCCCAGGTGCTGGTCCAGTTGATATTGGCTGCAGAACACTGGGGGCTCTTCTTTTGGTCTCTCCTCTTTCCACCTTCAGAATCTGTCTGTGATTTCAGAGTTTGGAGGTAGGATCTTATGTGCGTGACTCACCTTTGGGTGTTGGACTTGCAGCTCCCTAGGGCAAGTTTTGTGTAGGAGGGGGATTCAGCACTTGCTGACAATCTGGACTTTGAGACGCCAAGTTTCTTGGTTTCTATTGGAAATCCTTCTCCTTTGGGGAATTCTTGCTGTGCCTTTAGGGGTGAGAAGCGAGCTGCAGGATTGCCGTGAACTCATTGCTAGATGTACAACTTCAATTTGCTTTTCTTTGTGCAGGATGCATTTGTTTTGTTTTATTTGTTTTTAAGCTTTGCTGTAGTGACTGTGAAGTCATGCACGTTCCCTACACAAAGCAAGGATGAAAACATCTTTAATTTGTTTTCCTTTAGAAGTTCCACCCCTTTGGCATGGCTTTCATTTACAACTGCGGTGATAACTAAGTCATTTATCTTCAGTGCAAATCAATAAGAGAATCTTATTTCATCTCTGTTTCCTTTCATTTTGTACTTCTTTGCTATGCCACTTTTCTTCTGACTGTCTAATCCCTCTGCTTGATTGGAGGCTCAACCCTGCCAAGTACTGCCTTTGGGTAATTGAGTCACTCTTTTTCCTGCAACCTCTGTCCTATTTGAGCAAGGTTAGAGCGCTCAGCTGTTATTCACCTGTGCTTAAGTTTAGCTGAATGTAGCCGTGTGTATGAACAGTCATGTGAATAACTGTCTTCTTATTTCCTGAGTTGCAAATCCATCACTTAGCTGGCACATAGTGATTATCCTCTGATAGCCTTGTTCTCTAGTCACTGTTTTTTTCCTCTGTGGGATCTCTGCCTCTTTGCTGCATGCGTGGGATGAATCAGGGAACAAATCTTGCCTGGGCAGTGAGTGGATCTTGCCTCTGCGAGACCTCTGCCTCCGCTTTCAGAGCCCGAGGCTTCTGCAGAAAATGGGAAACACGTTAAGAAAAGATCCTGGATTCATGGTTAGTGATCACCTCAGTGTGGCAGAGTCCTGGACACACTGAAATATGGTCATAGGCGTTGTCTGTCAGCATAATCTCTACATAGTTGTGAAGACAAATGTCAAGGACTCTTTTTAATGTTCTAATTTACAGCCGAATGCACAATAGCTTTAAGGGTTTTTCTGAGTAGATGGAAAGCAGCTGTAACATCACATTCTGAACAGAGATACTGTATAAACAGCATTCTTCTTTGACAGGGTATAACATAGTATGATAGGTGGAAAAGAAGAGGCAGGCTTGCTTCTCTTTTGCCTGTCCAGAAAAGATAGGAAACAATAGATCCTCAAACCAGTGGTTTGCCACATCATAGTAAATATGTTATTTGGCAGATACTGTTGTTTTGAAATCTTCTGGTCAAAAAAAAATGTCCTTTGCTGCAAGTTTTTAGTGTTCTTAACTGGCTTCAGTGGGATTTCATTAGGAACTTTTTCCCTGTCTTTTTTCTAAGTGTGTTGTTTTCATCAAAAACTTTCAGCTTGGATGTGCTCCCAAAGCAGAAGCAGAGCATCTCTGAGACATCACTGGGATGTCTCTCTGCCTTCAGTCTGTGAGCAAGTGCCCAATTTGAACAGAGTCATAGAACAATAGTGTTTGGAAGGGACCTTTAAAGATCATCTAGTCCAATCCCCCTGCTAAAGCAGGTCCCACGTAGATCAGATCACACAGGAACATGTCCAGGCAGGTTTTGAAAACCTCCAGAGAAGAAGCCTCCACAACTTCCTGCAATAAACTTATGTGGAGCTCTGTAAATACTCTGTAATGGTGAACAGAGGGGAACTATAACCCACTTTATTATCTAAAATATATAGGTTGGCCATAAAGAAGAATTGTGAAGCCACTAGGATGGTTTAACAACCTGGAAGAGTTGCTAACACAATTTCAAGTGATTCGTCCAAGATGTTCTGCTTTTGCTTTAACTTTTCTTCGGAGTTTAAAATATCCTAGTCAGTCTTTTCCTAATGGAATCCAGTTGTGGTACCAGCTGTAAACATGATCTCCTTTACATTTCCTTCATGTTCTCCTGTGCATTATTTAAATATCTTTTGAGCTGAGGAGTAGAACTCCTGCGTCTCCCTTTTTCTAGGGAGCACTTCGAATGGGCAGCCAAAAGAATGGATTCTCCTTACAGTTTAAATTAACAGCTGTTCTGATGAAGTAACTGAGCTGTAATTAAACCTGCCACTTATTAGTCTCATGCCATTTCAGTTGTCGCTGACAGGAAGCAGAGGTATAAATTTTATTACTGTGATCTTCCAGATGGAGAAACTGTCCAGTTCGGAGAAAATCTCTACATGTTAATCACATCAGCACTGAGCATTAATTGTTTATTATCTGTATGTAAAGGCTTCATTAAAGTTTACAGAGACAAACTTCCAGACCTAAAAAACATTTCAGAGTACTTCAAGGCTTTCCACTGAGGGCAGGCAAAACTGTAAGTATGTGCAGAGCCTTTTATCCATCATTTTGGTGTGTGCTGTGCTAAATACAAAGAAAAGTCACCTCTGTAGTAAAACACTGGCATGCTTTAGTAGTTTGTTTGCAATAAAAGAGAAAAAAAATACAGTGGAAAAAATTAGTGACACTCCAGCAGAGGACAGGGTGTAGATTTGGCATATCATTGCATAGGATTCCAATGTTCAGTGTGTGTGTTTTTCACAAGGGAGGACTGCTGATGGATGCACTACTAGTTTGCTATTTTTAACTCATGGATGTATGTCAAATTGTTAAGGAAACAATAAAAAAAAAAACCATGCTGAAGTGAAGAGCATAACCAAGAGGAGATAAACAACTTCTAACTTTGGAAGTTAGCAGATGCTGTGACAAGCAAAAAATGTAAAGCTATTAGACTGTGTCTCGTAAGAGCTGCTTCAGCTTATGCAGCTGAATTTACATAATTTACAGGGACTTTGGGGGAGGGCATTATTAGATATCTCCTTAGCTTACTTTGTGGATACTTGGGCAAAAATACTCATCATGACACACTTCTAAAACAATAACTGTGAGAAAATGAAGGTGACGTGGAAGGAAGATGCTCAGGTGAACCTGAAGGTGAATTTTGTATTATGAAATAATCTGTCTACCATTGCCCACCAGATGTAGCTAAGGCTATCTAACATCACATATCCTGCAGTAATTGCTGGAATACTGATCCACTTGGTATGGGAGTGTCACAGCTTATCTGTCTCATTTTTGGATTTTCAAAGAGGAGGTTTTTATCAGGTTTCAGTGTAACATTTTCCTCCTAGCCTGGGAATGCTTTGCAGCCAAACTCTTGGAATGGCAGCATCACAAGTAAAGCTGATGCCATCGGTGATGGATATGGCACATAAATCTTGGTATGGCTCTTCTAGGACCTCTCACCTTTCAGCACTAGCCTCAGGCTGAGTGCCAAAGCACAGAGCAGAGCAGGGACCATGCATGTGGGAAAGCTAAAGCCAGTATTCCCCCACAACAAGAACCTGATTGAGCCTTTTAATTGCATTGGCAATGCAGTTTTAATCTCTATTACTCTTTAGAGCTTTCCACCAGAACTCGGAGCCTTAGTAACAGTTTTTAAACGCTCCTGACAATTCTTACATAAATGTAGGGCCTCTAGGAAAAAAAACCCAAAAAACCAAAAGCCCCACAGGTGTGAAAGTTGAGATAAAATGTTGACAATGGGCACTGTCGTTCTTTGTGAGAATACCTCTCACACAGTGTGGAGGTCTTGCACTGTCACTGTTCCCAGGTTGAGACCAATTATTACTGGGCAGGGAAGAAAGAATATGCAAGAATTCTGTTTAAGAGATGCTTTTGTAGTGATTTTTTTGTAGCTAACACTCTTTACCTCCTAGAGACCATTTCTGTAGAAAGGCCCAAGGCAGTTTGAGCTCTAACTTTTTGCAAATTCCTCTCAAAAAGACCATCTTCCACTTCTTATTGTCACCTCTTTT
Organism: Urocolius indicus; assembly: GCA_013401255.1. Classification (NCBI taxonomy): domain Eukaryota; kingdom Metazoa; phylum Chordata; class Aves; order Coliiformes; family Coliidae; genus Urocolius; species Urocolius indicus. The sequence continues at coordinate 260,905 of WBNH01000003.1, read as the reverse complement.
GCTACCTATTTCTCACTCCTTTTTTATGGACATAACCTGAGTTTTTATTGGAGCAAGTGAGGTCAAATCCAAACTTACCACCTCTGCTGTGATTTGAAAACTTCTTTCATGTTCAGGGAGCCATTGTTCTCCAGCCTCAGCTTGGAGAGCTCTCATAAGGATAATGCTATCTCATAAAATTAAAATCCATGCAGTCGATTACTGGGAATATTTGATTAGTAATTAACTATTTTGATTGACATCCTGTCTGGGTTTTTAGGGAGGTATCTTGCTCTGAGGAATTTGGTTTACACATTTAATAGCTTGGCACTGAGAAAATCTTGAAGTATTAAAAAGATATTTTAATGTAGGCTGTAACATGGCTTGAGGTATCAGAGCTTTTACAAAAGTGTAGCGTTTGGTTTTGTGGTCAGAAACTCAGAGATAGCCCATATACTCTCTCAAAACCTGTTCCAAATTATAAATAACAGCTCTTTTGCAGTTTGACTTTCTGTCCTGTTTTTTGGACTTGAAATGTGATTTTCATTAGGCTGAGAGGGCCACAATAGAAATCTCTTTTGCTGTCCAGCACATTCTTTACTGGACCCACTTGCCAGCAGTGGTGAGAGGAACTCTTGTTCACCTTGTGTCTCTGTACAGGAGGTATATCCTAGTGAAAAGTTCTCTAAAAGCTGGCATTTTCCTAGAGTGCCAAACACCATATAGTGAAGGCTATTTTGGATTAAAGATCAGGTCCAGGCTGCAGGACCTCTCAGAGGGCTCTCTGCTTGTCTTGCTCACAGTTTGTAGAGAAGGCTGTCTCTTGGTAGTCTGCCCACAGTGCTCACCTTTGCTTGGTTTTGTGCAAGTGACAGACAACAGTAGCAGGTCACTGATAATTGGATTTGACTTTTTTTGCTGTTTGCCTGACCATTAACATTTTCTCTATCTTGACAACCTGTAGGCACAGGTACCAAGAGTGATATCACATCATTTGGAACCTCCAAAGAGGGGTTATTTCTATGCAAATTTCAAACTGTCCAGTACAGAGTTTTCTGTTTTAACATTCCAAAGTGTCTGTACCAAGGAAATCAATGTCATCTTTTGCCTCTATTCAAGTACTTTTTAAGTGCACAACTGCATTGGTTAATCTTTAACTGTTTTGAAGTGGTGGGTAGGAGTTATCACAAGGATGGAGTAAGTGCCCCATAATGAGTGGTCAGAATTTACCTGAAGCATCGGGCCTCTAGGAAAGAAAAAAAAAAGTATGGAAAAAAAAGTTCAATTGACTTATTCCCTTGAGAAATATTTCTGAATGTTAGAAAAAGTATAAGGGAATTAATAATCTTAAATTATTCCATTCAACTCAAGATTACTCCATGTTTATTCCCAGAAAAATGAGACTTTTTAAGGTGTGTCAAGATGGCCATCAGGAGTGGAAGCACCTGCTCCTTCTTTAAAATGTTTTGGTTCTGGTATTATATTTTTTTTCAAGACAGAATGTGATATTGGTGCTTCCTCAGTGGTGGATAATTGAACTCAGCAGCGAGCTGAATCTGGTCTTCAGATGTGCATACCCTTTATCCTGTAAAAAGAGTCAGAATAGCTTTAACAATTCAGGGAATGATTGGGCTGGATGACTGGAGTGTAGAAAGAAGGACCATCTCAAAAGCTTTACTTAGATACAAAGCCCAAGGAAGGAACATCAGTCACTAACAAAAAGCCCATCATCTAAGAGTCCGAATATGATGCTTTAACATATCAGACCAACTTTACAAAGCAGGGAACAGTCAGCCCTCACAATTAAAATGTGGTTTGTATGTTCCCAGTTGTATGCAAAGAACTGAAACATCAAATCAAACAAAGGCACTATGTTGAGTCTATGAACACTGATTTTCTTTCAAGATGCAGTTACCTGCAGGTGACTTGCAGTGCTTCCCGGTTTGCCAGCTTGAATCCCACCACAAAGATGTCCCTTAAGCTTGATGGGTTGTTTAGCTGAGGAAGGAAAGGATATCTTTGTAGCTAGGTCTGCTAGTGAATTTTGGAGACATCAAGGATAAAGGGTGGGCACTTAGAGTTTACTGCAACTTTGGCAAGCAGTGGAGTGCAGACTTCCAGTGATTGCTCTGGGATCCATAGTGACTGCAGATGGTCGTAGAAGATTTTGGCTTTATATATATATATATATATATATATAAGGCATATAATATAAATATATTTTGCAGTATACAGTATTACATGCAAAGAACAACATGATGTTATTCTCCAGGGGGAAGCAATTGCCTTGAACAATGAAAAAATATTTTAGATTCTTTTTAAACTAAAGAGAGAAAGTTTTCCTGAGGAATTGCAACATGCCAAACTCAAAGCAAGTGTACATTTTATGCTAAGGTGTGTATTGAAAAGACTGAGTGACTCAATGTCAGCATCAAATGGAGAACAGCAGCTGACAGGGAGCAAGTGGGAGGTTGGGCTGTCACATCAAGGAGGAAATCAATGCATGGAAACCAAAATGAAGTAACATTTTATCAGCTAGTTGGATAACTTATAATGATGTTCAGCTTCTGGACACAATGCCTTAGGCAGACTGCTAATGTGTGAGGAGCCTCAGCGTAGATTTGCCAAGTCATATATATTTTTGGGTGTTTTGTAGATTCCAGTGGGTGCAGGGAGAAAGGAGAGGAAAAAAAGATTGCACTAAAAAGTGCTGCTGCTCTGACACTGTGATCTCTGGGAAATGAATGCCCAGTAGAGAGGAATAGGAGAAATATGGATGGTTGCTTCATAGGACAGCTATAGTTGCATCCGCACTCAGTCACTGCTCTTACAGAAAACAATTGCTGGCAAAAAATGAGTGGCTTAAAATCTGAATTTTAGACGTTTTCATCATCTTTTCCGTTTGCTTTCCAAGTTCCCAATTATCTGGTGCATGAAAACAGATGCTTATATATTCACCATGACCAGTTAGTGTTTTGCAGGTGCTAAACCCTCTTCTCTTGGCTCGATTTTTATCTGCTGGAAAGGAGAATGGTTTGTGACCTCTCCAAACGAGAACTGTGCCAGCATGTTGCTCTTATTTTCTTTTTTGACAGTTACATGTGCACCTGCATGAAACCTGGCTCATGATTTATTTGAAAAACACAGAAGTAGGTTTCTCTTTGTGCCCTAACACTGCTTCAGTCCAGTTTGTCTGAGTTTTTAAATTGTATAGAAGGATTGAGGAAAGGAGAAGGGGCTGCTGGAAGAGCAGAGTCAGCATGAGCAGCAAACCTACACTTGTAAGCATTTGAGTTGCATTTTGAGAATTCCATGTCTTATATTGGGCTTTAACTTAGATATGGGTCAGCTGTCAAATGAAGATCTTGTATTTAGGTTTGAATTAATTTCCACAGTTTCTTAAGAGTTCACATAATGATTACTGGTCCTTTCTCTTTATCTTGCAGACTTTGGAGGGAAATGTAAGTCCTGCAGCTTAGTGTTGCCATTTATTGCTTTGATACCTCCCTGCACTTCCAGATTGGGTCTGAGCCTGTAGCCCAAATTTCTTTCATCCCTTCAAGTAAATAATTTTCACTGTTGGGCAAGTTCACTGCAAAATTTGTGAATCTTTAAAATTGCTACTGTCAAATACTTTCCTCTGTGCTCCATGTGGGTCCTAAACTGGAGGCAAAGCACCACGTGGGTTTGCTTGCTTTTCTTCTTCACAAATGTTTCTGTGTTTTGCCCAAACTGTAGAAACTGTCATTGAGTCTAAAAGCCTCATAATCTAACTTGTGATCAAGTTTTATAGGCTAACAGATCATTTCAGTCAATGATCCCTATAGGCCCATGACGTTACATAAATATTTCCAAGTTCTGATGAAATGATACAAGCAATAACGTTACCAACCTGAGATTGCATTGGTTTTGCCAATTATTTGTGCTTAAAAGTTATCGCTATAGGTAGGAAGAGAAGTGCAAACCAATGCTTAGGCTGATATTTTCATACTGTTGTCCTTGGATTTTAGGAATAAATGTATGTGAGCATCAAGCATGTATGGGAGCAAAAAAAACCATTGAGCTGTATTTTATCAATGGAGTCCATATTTCACTTGCAATTAGTGTCCCGTGGGTGCTTGTTTTGACTGACCTCTTCTTATTTGCATTAAAAGCACATGGAGCAATTTCATTTCTGAGGACCTTTGCTCATGTGACCTTTGCAGTGGTCTTGCCAGGACTAATGCACTAAAGCAAGCTCTAGGCAGGAGCAGTGCCTCTGTCAGGAGCTTCCAAATGAAACAGAGGAACTGCTGATAAAATAATGATGTTACTCAGCAGATAATACTCATTTGCTCCAGTGCCAACTGAAGTGGAAGTTACATTTGGTATTAAAGATTACCAAGATGATGACAGATAAAATAGGGGAGGAAAATGAAGTGTTGTTTCTTTTAATGTTTCCCTTTGAAATAAGCATAAAGATGATTGTTTTGGAAAAAATACGTATTTGAAAGACAGAACGTACTGCTGCGGTGCTTTTCAAACCAAATAACTTTGTGTGCTTGCATAAAATGTTGATGAAGTGTCTCTGATATGAAAGAGAATGTGGTGTTTTAAAAAAGAGACTGTTTCTATTTTATCTTGCAGAGATGTTCTGGATTGGTTTTCTTTGTTGTTGACTACTTGTGAAGTGGCAGCTCAGGCTGAGAGGACACATTCCCATGGTGCTGCAGCCTTTGGTCAGTGTGGGTGGGAAATGATTGTCTGTCCGAATAAGCTCCTTCAGCAATTAGATATCCTCCTGGATGTGGTCTCAGCTGACAGATACAGCCGGTTCAGTTTAACTTGTGAAACCTAGCTGCATTTTCTGATTTCAGGTAGCAGATGTCTGTAGCTATAGTATGTTTTTGGTACACAGACCCATGAAGCAAAAGGCTTTTGTGTCATATTTAGAAAGTTTGAATCATTTTCACAGAAAACCCTTCTAGAATCTGTGAAGTGAAATATTTTGTGTGTGCATTATCTGCTGGATGAGATATTTTCTTAACACCAAAAAGAGAAATACCTCAAAAGAAGTTCGTTTTATCATACATTGCATTCATCCCAAAAGCTGTCATCAGGGACGACCTCCATGAGACCTCCATGTGGATGTTGTAACCCAGGTCTTGTCTAAAAGTCTCAGCTAAGAGAAAGTAGCTGGGAGCCAGCAAAATCTAAGCTCTTTCTAATGAATGGAGTATTCAGTGGAAGGAAAGCATATTTTCAGCTGGTGGAGTTTTTATCCGTGGCTTGGGGTCTGTGCACCACTAACTGCAGGATTAGCATCCAATCCCTCTTATTTTGTATGTTTATGCTTGTCTCAGTTGGTGACCTCATGCTCAGAGGGAGCTTAATTTTCTGGTGTCCCATTAGGAAGTGTAGCATGATCAGGTGGAAACTTTCTGGAAACCTGAGATGTATTCCAGTATAAATTACAATCAACAGTAATTATATACTTAAGAAATATTATCTAATACTATGTCCTGCAACCTGCTCTTCTCTCCTATGCAAGAAACCACTATTCACCTGATCAAGGAGATCTTTGTGTCTTTCAAATCCTCTAAAGGGAGGTTTTGTCTCTAGAATGTTTTGAAATGTAGCCATCATATATAGATGAACTGCGTGTCCAATCGCTTGGTTTTAAGTACAGCTGACAAAAAGGTGTTAAAAAAGGCTTCCCTGCTCTGGGACAGAAATGCTCTTCTAGAATAGTTAATTCAACCAATTGTCAACAGACAAATGACCTCATAAATCAAAGGAACCTATGGAGACACCAGCGTGGAAATTGCAAGAAGATATAGCTGTGATAAAAATCTTCTTACTGTGAGGTTCAATGTCCCCTCTGGCTGTTTGGAAGGAGTTAATGGTGTGTGGAGTTAAACCCTCTGCTCTTTCCCCCCACACCTCCGTGATTCCCAACAAGACCCACATTTCTCTCTCAAATGTAGAACTAGCCCAAAACTCCTGCAACACGAGAGGACTTGGGATAAAAAGAGACCAATTAACTCGATTTTCAAAGCAACTGGGCAAAATTGTTCAATGCGATCTATGTGCTAAGGACTGTAATTTAACTCCAAATTAAGAAAATCGTATGTAAAGGTAAGTTACTAAAAAAACAGAGAGGATAAAACAAGAGGGAAAGTACAGATCCTCAAAAGCTATTCCACCTGTGCGTATAAATCAGGAGACTGTGTGCTCAAGTAGAGCATTAGGCTGAGTTGCCTGCTGTGATGCATTTAAATTAAGCAGGAGCCTAATAGCTTTCTAAAAATCTGGCCCTAAGTGTGGTTTCTTTTTTTTTCTCAAGGAAGAGATCATCTAATCAAAATAGGGCTGTAGAAGAAAGAACACTTAAATACTGAACATGAGCAACGAGCTCTAAGAGCTGATAAAAACTCCACTGCTCAGGTAAGATTTGTTACCGTTGGTAAAAGGCTGAAGTGGCTCTTTGCAGCCAAGGTGCTGTTGGGGATGGGAGTGAGGAGAAACCATGCCCTAACGCTAGCAATATGAATGATGTTTCTGTCCTTGGGGTGGGTGCTGATGGAAGGGTTGTTTTAAGTTTACACACTTTCTTTGCCTTACATTCTCCTTCTGTGGAGCTGTACTGAGGTTTTTAAAACAGGTAAGGCCCTGGATGTTAGCTCAGCAGTGTTCAGTCACAAGGTTTCTCCCTGTCAATGTTCCATTTCCACATGAGATGGCATACGGGCTTCTATAGAATTTCTGTCCTTTGATCTTTTGAACTGTGTTCTAAAATAGGCAGCAGAAAATTTCCTAGAAAGTTTTGACCTAATTTCTTGTCTGTATGAAAAGATACAGTGGTGTTCAAATCGGCTGCTTTGAGGTGGTGTAAGGAAAGCAACCTTTCCCCAGTCTGTTTAGCAAAGAGATGGTGCATCAGGCACAGCACTACGGCTCAGGAGACTTGGCTCTGTCATCTCCCTGGGTTTCAGCAGTTTGTTTCACTGCCTTCAAACAGGTCATTTTGCTTCTTTATCAAAACATCTTTGCCTAAACATGGAATTTCTGTGTGAAGTGAATGGATTAGTGCATGTGCAAAGTATTTTCGGTACAAAGCAACTATGTGTGTCACCTCCTGTTGCTGTACTCTACAAATACCCGAGTGAAGTAGAAACGCTTTTCCTGCAGAGATCAGTTGCTGGTAGAGACTTGAAAAATGAGTTCAGTATAATTGCTGCATTTTGGAGCTTTACAGAGCAGCTAATTTTGCTTTGACTGTTGGGAGGTGAGATTAAGGTTACTAAGTCTGCAATTAGAAGAAGAACTGAAGGTGCCTGCACTGGCTCTGGGAAAGACAGGGATAAAAAGCCAGTCTGAAATTGAACCTGTATTCACTTTGCCTGCCCTTTTTGGGGGCTAGCATTTACTGTGTGTGCTGCAACTGGAAATGCCCTGACAGGTGGAGAGGCAAAGGATAAAGGAGAAGCAGAGATGCCGAGAACCTGCTACCTGAAGCAAAGGTCCTCCCCTTCCAATTCTGTGTGCACTTAGAAGAAGGAAGCTAAAAGGGACAGCTTTAATTTCTCTGCTTAGACACTTCTGATGCCATCAGGGAGTGCTGAGCCATGCAGGAAAGAACACGATTGCAACAGACAGTGGATGGGAGGCAGTCCTGGGAGTCAGAACTGGTTCAGGAGGGAAGGGCTCAGCATCGCAGCAGGCAAACATCTCAATACCTCCCAGCACACACAAACCTGGAAGCTGGTGCTGAGCTCTTTCAGACACTGAACACACTTTAAATTCTGTTGTGTTACGTTTGGGTTTATTTCTTGTGAAATGCACCAACTAATTGAAGTGAAAACTTCCCATGGAAATGTCTGTATCTGCTTCAGTGTAGGCAGGATTTCTGCTGTGCTGGATGCTCTGCATGTATACTGACTGGGAGCTCACTTGCAATAGGCACTGTGATGCACAGTGAGGCAGGTAGGGACCATTTGGTTTGTGTCCTTCTGAAATACAGCACAGACCTATTTAGGACCCTTCCTTTTCTTCTGCGTTAAAGAAATCTTCTGCATGACATCATGCTTACAGCAACAGCTTTACCACTGTTCAAACAAGAAAGTCATATCATAAACACAGTTTCTCGTGCTGCTTCTGTCTTCTGCAAAAAGGACTTGACTGTATGTGTAAAAATCACAGCTTCATAAGCGTAAAAGAAGACTGTGAAGGAAGCCTAAGCTCATCCAGACTTTCTCCACATGGACAAGAGTCTGTAGGGTTGGGGAAATATTAATTGACTTAGAGGAAACAATAAAATATCCCTGAGAAAATATGGAAGCCAATTGATTTCATGTGTCACCATTTGAAATCTATAAATATCCCTGTAGCAAGCTCAAAATATCTCAGCGTGTTTGTGACTGGGAAATGGAGACCAAAAGCAGCCTCATCTATAAATACAATGGATTTCACAGCCTCACGATTTATTGTGTCCCCTTCAGCAATGCAGGTTACACCACTGAAACAATACTGCAGCCATAATAGGAAAACTGTCCTCCCCGGGATTTATGAATTTATAAAGGATATAGTCAGTTTTGGTGTGTGATTCAACAGTAAATCACCACTTAGGGATGTCAGGGCATGCATCAGGTGGGAAGGTGCTTGTGAAAGGATGGGAAGTGTTTTCCAATGCAGCTGTTAGCACCAAACACTAATAAAGGAACCAATGACCTGCCCCAAAGCCAGACAGAGTGCTGATTGAAGCATGGCTGTAGCCAGCACTAGAAAGATAAAGCTTGAGAGCAAATACCTGGAGGATTTTTTTAATTAGGAAATTATATTCTGTAAAGCTGGTATTTACCTTTCTGTTTGCCTTACCCTTCCCTCACCTCTCAGCCTGCTTTCTGCCTGTGAGTAGATTAGGACAGGTCATAGTTATGTGCACATTGCAGCTTTTATTTTCCTGCACACTTAACTTTCTACCACTTTATGTCTGCATTGTGTAACATACAGTGTTTGACAATGTGCTGCAGCATCTGTAAAAGGGTTTTTCCTCTCTTATAATTGAAGCTACTACATCGAGTTTGAGAAGGGGAGGGAAGTGTGTTGTGATGGTGGAAAGAGAGGATTCTGCCCCTAGTCTGATTGTTGCAGAGAGAGTTCCTCTTTCATCCTTGCAGAGGATGTGCATGTTGTGAGGCATGTTTCTGAACAGCAGACACATTGCTGTATATCGAGGCTCAGACTTCAAATGGGGAATAATCAGGCATTTCAGGCCCCTACTTAAACTCCTGAAGAGCTGGCCTGATTTTCAAAAGTAACAAGCAATCGGCATCTCCTCTTGATTTCAGTGGGAACTAGTCAGACCTCAACACCTCAGAAAAATGGAACTGGTTACTTAGAAACCTGCATATGGCTTTCCAATCTACATTCTGGGACTGTTTTGGTTTTCTTTATTGCTGGAGCTAGCCTCTGTTTTCCTCTGCTGCATATGCTCTTCATATGCTAAGTAGTGTTTTTGCTTACTCATCAAATAGTGTCTTTTCTGGTGTGCTTGGCCCTTGTGGGGCATCGCTTGACTCCTTATAGACTGAGCAAAGTGTCTGCCTCTATCCAGGGAACTGCAGATCTATAGAGGCCTGCAGCTCCAGTGGGTAGACATGTGGATGGTCCTGAGCAGAAAGCAGCCCGAGAAATATAGCTCTGGAAGAAGATCAGTCAAGCAGAAGGGCAAAAGGGGATCAGCCCTTACTGGTGTGACTGGGGTGTCGATGGCTTTTACAGCTGGATGCTGGTTTCTGTCCATCTGACAGCTGGGAACGTCCTGCTCTTTTGACTTCTATGTGTCAGATAATTCACAGGCTGGAAGAAAGAGGGAGCGTCTGGGGATACTTGTCTTGCCTCTGCACCAAAGGGGCTCTTGGATGATCTCACAAGGCCTTTCTCAGCTCTCTGGTTTTATTTGCTCAGTGTAGTAACAACATCCATCAAGGCAGTAGAGTGACACTGAAACTAAAGTTTAGAACAAAGGCCAGAGCCCTGTAGGAAGCTTTGCAGGTATTCATCAAACCAGAGAGCTAAACAGAGCTGTTATTCCCACGTGAGCTTGGCACATGCTTTTGTAAGCATAACGGTAGAATGAGCTTGCAAGCAGGCTTCCGAAGATCTGGAGGGTTAGAGGTCCTGCCTCTCTGGCTTCAATCTTACAGCTTCCTACACTTTTTGTCAGAGAGTAGGGGAAAGAATGTCTTTTAGGACACTTTAGCAGCTTCTCACGCTGCCAGGCAGCAGCATGGGGCATGCCCAGGAGCAGAGCAGGAAAGGAAGCATTACTAGGTCCTGATTTCTCCAGGGCACCTCCTCAGCTGCTTACAGTCCTCTATGCAAAGCACTAAACAAAGGTTTTATGTAGCCATCATGAGACTAATGTTCTGAAAGATGCTATTGATATCATTCTGACATGGGAAGCATGTAAAGAATTAGAAACAGACTCCCCTGAAAGAAATAAGACGATAGGATATATTACAGTATCAAATATACTTGACAGGTGGAATGTATATATCACATACTTAAAGAAACAGTTTGGTGAGTGGCACATGTAATATTAAAAGATGCAAATCACTCACTTGGAGGAGAATTGGCCTCCCTGGGCAAGTAGCTTAGCTACTCCATCTGATATGCTGCCTGTTAAAACAGATGTATTCATTTCTGAACCTGGTAATCATTGCCCCTTTATTGTATATACTCCAGGTTAAAGTTCAGAACTAGAGACATCTTTCACAGCATCTGACAGTACTCGGTGTCTGTTACTGGCTTGATTGTGTTATTCCAGTGTCATGGTGTAGTTAGTAGTCCGTAGTTAATCAGTGTATCTATTGATTAATACATATTCCCATTACAGTAAATATATATCATAATAAATTAGATAATACAACCATAATAAACCTGCTACATCCCTTATATAACATACTAAATCAAAATTAGCCGTTACTAATTGAAATTATATCCCCTAGTATAGCGTTATACAAATCAAAGGCATTTGGTCTCAAATCCATGCATCATTCAGAAATCCTCCGGCAACTGGAAATGTTTTTACCACGTTCATTTGGCTAAGCTGGATGATGGTAATAGCCTTGAGGTTGAATACACAATACAGCACGTTAGAGCTGATACAGTGGTCATTGCCACATATATCCTTACTGCTGATCACACTGCACCAGCCACTGAGCTGAGGGGATGGCCAGTGAGTTGCACCCACTCTGTCCTGTGAGTTGGACTTCATCTGCTCTCAGGGTTGAAGGGAGGTTGTCTGCACAAGATATGTGGAAGCCTTTCATCCTGTGCCCTCAGACACAAAAATCTGGGACACAAAAACTCCATGCTAATTTGAAAGAAACATCAGTGATTTGGATGCTCCCCAAGCCCACTAGTGCTTTTCTCTTTGTTACTTCCCACTTTAAACTTGGAAGACTTGAAATGGGTTTTGTTTTCACTTTCCAAATCCTAGAGTGCAGATGTGAACATCACAGGGGCTGCTTTCACTAGAGGGTAGGGCAGCAACTGAATAAAACTGCAGTGACCCAACAGTCTTGCATGGATGATGTCAGGCCTGAGTGAGAGGACCCTGCCAGGGGACCATCTTGAGAGTCATGCCTTTTATGGATGATTTTAGAGTGTGTTTCTGTAGGGATCTTCATTGGCTCATCAAGAAGAGTCTGGAGGAGCTTCCCTGTACAGAGCATGCAATGGGGAGAAGTGCACATCACTCTAGGGTGAGGAAAGGATGAGAAGAAGCAGGTGAGACAGCCTGAGCTACCTTCACTTGCAGCAGCTTCACAAAATGTCCTAACCATGCATGGTTACAAAACTCTCATGCTTACTTTGCATTTTCCCCGTGGAAGACTGGGCATCAGTCCAAACTCACAATCTGCATAAGGGCATGTTGCAACAAATAGGAAAGGGATAATTAGAATTTTATGAAGGGTGGCTCTCTATAATGCTGCCTATTCTTTACTTACCAACAATTTTAGATTTAGCAACTGATGCATTTTAAGTAACACAAATTAAAACATAATAATAATTCTAAGGAGCTCATAGTTGCTCTTAGTTATGTGGGTTTTTAAAATAGCCCTGTTTCCCCAGTGGGACCAACGTGCATGCACACGTGTGTATCTGCTCATAAAATGGTACTGAAATGTGTGAGAACATAGAAATATGGCTTTCACAGTTAATAACTCTCAGTTTCATTGTTTCAAGTAATTTTTGCTTTCTAAAAGCCAAGGAAAACGCTGTTTGCTCCGGACAATAACTGTGAATGCCATTCCTGTGCTTTCTAGCAGTGTGTGAGAAGGTACGTGTTAGAAGTCTAAAGTCATCCTAAGAGGTAACATTTTTGTCATTGTCTTTCATTGAGGTTCCGTAATATAACTAGCTAGAGGGGCTGTTGTCTTTTACCCCAGCTAAAACTCTGTTTCAGTGATATCTAACATCTCTATGTTGTGTCCAGCAACATAATAATTTGTTATATCTTTCAGGAAAAAAAAAGAAGAGGGAAAAAAAAAAGATTCTTTGGCAAGACATTACATTTTCTGTTATTGATTTGTTGTAACTAATATAGCTGCATGGATATTCTTAACCATGGGCAAATCTGAAAGTATTAATCTACCCACAGCCTAAATTACACCCACTCAAAGATTTATTTTAAAAGTGAACACACAGAACGTAGCTCAGCATTAAGTATTTTTATCATCTTCATAAACCCTCTGAAATCAGCAAAAGAAAAACAACATGTACAAGCAGTTGAGTAATCTGAGAATTTTTCTCCATAAAATCAGAAATGCAAGAATTTTTCAATTCTTTATTGTTTAGTTACTTCCAATTCACATAATTGAAGCATCTTCTTTTCTGCATAAGTAGTCAAAACCAACCATATGGCTAATTGCTTTTCCCAAGCTGCCGTCGTTTTTGAGCAACTGGATCCTGGGCTGTATCTCCATCAGCGAGCACCCTGGTGCCATGGATGCAGAGGCAAGGCCACAGGTGCTGAGGCCCCATATCCACACTACAGATATTCCTGTGGGGACTCCTTCCCACAAGCTCTGTGAAGGTCCCAGGGGAGAGCATATGAGGTGCACAGCTCACAAGCACTTTCAGGTTTAGCTGAACTCCTCTGCAGGGCAAGCTGGAAGCACCATCAGTGAGGGGAGGCTTGCTCCCTCCTGATAAAAACCAAAAGGCTGGCACCCACTGGGTGCCACCTCCTTATGGAGGTTGCAGCTTAAAGAAATGTCCAAGCAACATCACTTTTGATCCATTTTTGCTATCTGATCAGCATTAAAGCTTTAAGTGTTTCACAGTAGTCCCAGAGTCCTGCGAGGAATTCACTCCCCTCCTCTCATCTTAACACATCTGGACCTGACCACCGCTCTCCACTTCTTACAACACATGCAGGACCATGGTCTGGGAAGGAAGACAGGAAAACTCTCTGTCACAGGTAAAAGTACTATAAATCATGAGGCAAATTATCCTTGATCACAACCTGACAGGTATATGAGGCAACTCAGCCCCACTCTCTGTCTGATTTTGCTTTGGGTATTTAAATCCAGATCTCCTGCCTATGAGACGCTGCTCTGAAAAATATTTGCTCTGCTTTCAGAAAGACTTCATATGTGCTTTCTTCCTGTGATGATTGCATTACTCTGCCCAGCTCTGGATCATCTGTCAGTGCACGCACCTCTTGGCTACCTCATTATGCCAGTGCTAAGGGTGGGTAATTTAAAGAGCTGACATGCATGTAATGGTAATGCCATTAGACGTCATCAAAGTCCAGTTTGTGCATGTAAAAAACCCACACGTTGAAATACTGAGCTACATGATGCTGCAAAATCGAAAAATATTACTTTGTGGTGCTAAATATGTTCATGATGTGGACTGGGTGAATGGCAAAATGGATTCAAGTCTTTTTGTTTTCTTTTCAGCTTGTTATTATCTAGAGAAAAAAACACTAATTACAAGAAGCTAATAGCTACTGTGCTACTTACCCTCTTAATTAGTACCCTAATTATTAAGTGCAGTGATAACCACTAGTTAGAACATACTTGCTTTTTAAGACTTTGTTTATCTGTCTTCCCACTCCCTCTTTATAATGACACTAACACCAGCAGAGTTGCTGGCAAGAGAATACCAATAATTTCAACTTGGGAAATGAGGGGTTTTAAGCCTCCCGAATACTCTTCTGATTTTCATTCTTTTGTAAAATGCTTTTCACCTTTGAACTGTTGGTTTGTGTTAGCTTCTGATGTTAAAGCACTAACGTTTGAAACTGAGAGGATGAACTCAAGGGAGCAGAAAAGGTCACCTCAGCAACACAAGATCTTGCTCAGTGTCTGCCATCTGAGACACAGGAAGGCACCCAGAATACATGGTCTTTGGCTTCCCATCTCTAAATCCTGAAAAGATTCGGCCAAGTATTCCTCACCCTGTCTGTTTAAAGTCATGATGTCATTTGGGGATGTACTTCATGTAGCCCCACCACCACCGTCTCCATCCTTTGGAGTTAGGAAGCTGTGGTATCTGAGTGCTGGATGCTGCTGGCTTGTGTGTCTGTGCTGAGTCCAGGAGTGCAGCACCCACTTCAAGAGGAGGGGGTGTCTGTTTAAAGTTCATCCATGCTAAAGTGAAATGTCAAGCAACTATGTGTGGATTCTTAATAAAATAGCCATTTACATAGAGAATTAAGCAGAAGTACCTGCCAAAAATCCTGTGTTGAGGTGATTGGTATATATAGGCCACTGCCAGAAGTTGTAATAACACAGTCTTTTTATATAGTCTTGTTAACTCTTTCCAGGGAGCAGCACATTGTGACTGAAGCCAGTGATTTAAGGTGTATGGCAGAGGGGAAGAAAGAACTCCTGATTACGGAGCACAGTGTATGGCCATGCTTCAGTTGGATATGTTGTAGCACACTAGAAAAAAGTACTTTGTTAGCTGTAAAATCTTAATGGAAGGTGCAAGACATCCATGCTCTTTCCACCCTTGATTCTTGGCAGTTTGGATTACAGAACACTTAAAGGAGGTGAATTAGAAAAGATGTGTGAACTCTATGTACAGTTACTGTTTCTATAGCCTTATTAGTATGTATGATGCTTCACACTGATTTGACATTGTCTCTGCCCCGGGGAGCTTGAAATCTAAAGGCAAAACCCTGTGACCGTCTGAAATCTGAACATTTCAAGCAAGCCTCTGGAAAAAAACAGGATGTGTGAGACTGTGAAGAGACATGTTTCAGTTGACATGTCAAAAGCAGGGAGCAGGTAGGGAGGCAGAGGTAAACAACCAGAGCAGAGGAGAAAAATAGCAAAAGAGTCCTAATTGTCAGCTTGATTCCAGCCTTGTTCACCTGGACAGACCTCGCTGCCTCTTTGTCAGTGGAGATGTTCCTGATTTACTCTGATGCAAGTGGGAATATCTTCCATGCTTTTATCCAATACAGCTGCTGCTGAAGCGGTTTTAACCCCTTGGTCCCCTTGCCTTGGTCAGTACACAGGAGTGCACATAGTCCTTGAAAGAGGAGGTAGCAGCACAACCAGTGCCAGGACAGGCAGGCAGCTGGTAGTGCTTCTCCACACTGGGACACATTTGGAAGAGTTACAGGGCTTGAGCTGTACTCACACAAAGCAGCCCCCTGCATCTGAAGCTCTTCCCAGCCTTTCCAACAAAGTGATGACTTTCTATAGGATTTTTTTCCCTTGTGCCTTTGTGGCCCTAATCCTTTTGGTTCATCAGATACAAAAAGCTGCAGCCTCAGTGTGGCCATTTTACAAGAAGCTGCTGCCCACAGTGACTGTCTCTCATCTAAGTGCTCCAAACTGCTTTTCTTTCCTTCTCCTTATAATTGTGCCTTTCCCCAGGGTCGAATGCCAGCACTCAACACTCCCACCACCACTGGCTTAGTGACCTGCTGCTGTGCCTGTTAAGTGACACACGCTTAATCTCTCCTGTGGTGCCAGTTGCAGAGGCCTCAGTGGCATCTTGCAGGGCATTAAAAGCCAGTGCAGTTTCTTTCCATACGTAATCAGGAGTTGCAAAACAGACTTGTGCAAACCAGGATGCTCACCAGTCTCAGGGTGTATGCATGAGACAACAGTGTGTGCTATTGCTTCAAGCCTGCCAGCCCGTGGAGCAGCTGGATAGGGACTCTAACTGATCACAAGCTGTTGGCATCCTGCAAGCCCCTGTCTACATCTTGCTTCCATGCACAGGCCACGTTGCACAGGCTGCTTGGGCATTTGCTCCACATGTCACACATTCAGAGAATCATGGAATGGTAGAGGTTAAAAGAGATGTCTGGAGATCATCTAGTCCAAACCTCTGTTAAAGCAGATTCCCCTCCATCGGTGGCACTGGAACGTGCCCAGGCAGGTTTGAAAACCTCCAGAGAAGGAGCCTCCACACCCTCCCTGGGCAGCCTGGGCCAGGGCTCTCACACTAAAGATCTTTTCTTTGTGTTTAAGTGAAACTTTTTGTGTTCCAGCTTATGTCCATTACTCCTAGGTCTGTTGCTGGATGCTGCAGAAAAAAGTATCTCCCCATCCTTTTGACATGACCCTTTTTGTGTGTTTTGTAGACATACCCTTCACTCAGCCAGAGAAAAACTGTTATCTCAGGGGAAAGCCAGAATGCACCGAGGGATAAATGAAGCTTTGAGGGTGATTGTAACATGCCTGATGCTCTCCTGAGAACAACAGTGATCAGGGGGAGAGGCGGAAGAAGCTTTTTTGATCTGTGACCCGGTGGTCTGGAAAACAAAGAAACTCTCCACTTAGGTTGTTAATTAGGCAGAAAATTCTCCAAGGCACTGAATAAATGCCCCGGCTTGGGACAGAGGCACCCCATCGAGCTGACACACAGTCCTCCAGCTCTGAGCTGAGCCACACACCCTTTGGAGTGCTTGGCGCTGGGCTGAGCCGACGGCTCTGGGCCTCGTGTTCAGCTCTGCCACCACGTTTGCGGTCTGTTCCTGAGCCACGGAGAGTTTGGGCTGTGGCAGCAGCGCAGGCTATCATAGGATTGGAAAGCCTTTTCTCTTATTGCCTTCTGATTAGATGGAAGCTTTGTTATTGGTGGTAGAATGTGTTTGGTTTCCTTGAAAGGCACTCAGACCCTGGGGAGAGAAGTTTCTTTGTAGAAGACCAAATAAGAGCAGTCCTTTCTGCTTCCTTGCTCTTGGCAGTATGACGAGAGACAATGGGCTTCAAAACGAGCTTCCTTTTCTGTGCTGGGTTTATAAATGTCTTTATACCTACACTAATAGCATAGCTGTTGGGTTTGGTTTTGGTTTTTTTTTTCAGATGTGTTCTGCCAGAAAGGTGCTGCAGCAAGTGATGGAGAGGGAAGAAAAGTCTTGTTGAGGCTTTGGCACACGCTATTAGATGAGATTCCACTCCCCAAGCACTGGTCACTTGAGGCTTACAAGGATTCACCAGAACATTTTGTGAGGTTGTAAAGCATCCCACTGCCAGGTAAACGCTACTTGTCCATCTTTCCTGGGAGGCAGGGGTATCACAGTGATCCCACAAAATACATTTTATGTACTTTTACAAGCTTTTTCAGTCCTGCCCACAGTGGCTGAACTTTGGATTTCAAGTCTGGTTTTTTGTATCCTTACAACTGTTTATGTGCAGTGATCAAAGGAGCAATTTATTTATTATTATGCTGTAATACAAGACTTTCTTTAAAACGATGTACATTGGTAGGAAAAATCTGTAATCACTTAACCTGAAAAAATGCCTGTTGACGTTAGAGCATTTTAAAGAAACTAATGATTACTGGAATGGGGACTGATAGCACAGTACTTTCCAGTTTTTTGTCAATTTTTTTGCTTTCTAACACAAAAATCCTACATGACTCTAAGATGTTTGCACAGGGACAACATGATGTGCTGAAGCTATCTCTGGAAACATTTTTAGTCACTATACTGATGCATGAACTTTAGGAATAGAGATTTTTTCCAGCCATTATTTGCTCAAGAGTAGCCTGAAATTTCATATTCATAATAATGGTCCATGGAAGGGAGATAGTTTCTTTATGGGGAGCACCAAGAGACTACTCTCTGAAAGTTGTGCTGCTCTGTGCAGGCAGCCTTCCCTGGGAAGGAGCCTCATGTACAGGTCTCTTGTCCTTACTGGTGACTGACACAGCTGAGTTCATAGATGTCCTATACTTGGCACTGGGCTTCTTTCACTCCAAGCCTTAAAAACATAATGGAACCAAACAGTAAAATTGTTACAGCAGCAGGAGTCCAGTTAAATGGGTAATTGTCACACAATGTAATGGTATTTGAAAAGGTGGAGAAAAAATAATCTAACTGTTCTCCTTTTACTGGAAAAATGTATTGTTATTCATGAATGATTTTTGTTGTTGAAGGAAAGTGTAAGATATAACCAGAGAGACCACAAAAAATGAAATGTATGAAGTGTTATTTACATTATATTGGAGAAGTGGGAATCACTGTCAGGGAGTATGCTAGTTTATTTAAATACAAAAGCAAATTCTCCAGAATTGCATACTTAAATTGACTCTTCTGTACCAAAAGTAGTCCATAATTCTTCCTGCAACAGAAACATACATTCTGGTGAGTGCTGCTAATGGCTCTGTATCCCCAGACCATGCAGGAGTCTGGGGTTGGGGAAGTATTCTGTTGCAGTAAGAGCTGAGAAAACTTAGAGCTGAACAAAAAGCAGCTTTCTAGAAGGTTTCCTATCTTTATAACAAGTGAGAGAAACATGAGACAATGTCACCCAGTATCAAGCACCAGCATTTCTGATGTCAGAGCCTTTACAGACCAACAGTCTCCTATGCCTGCTGCCTTTAACTAAATTCCCAACATGTGTGCTCAGGCTGTGAACCTGAAAGCTTTGGGTTTAAGAGGTGTGTGTATATGTGTACATATAAATACTCACTGTTAATAGGTGGTGAGTAATTTTTACAACCTCTTGCCACCAAGGACTGTGAATTCTAATTAGTGAATGTGTTTATCCTCCAAAATCCCTGGCTCTTCCAGGCTGCCAGCCTCACATAGCACTGCTCTGTTGGAACAATTCTCCCCTTCCTTTCTCCCAGCCCTTTGTAATGCCCCTCAATCACTGACTTTGTAGCCAAGGACAGCTTTATTGATACAGAAATATACTCCCACTGAACAAACAAAACACATTTAGTGCTATAGATGCTGCTATAGACACAAAGTGGAGCCTTGTGCCTATTTCCTGAAGACATACCCACAGAAAAAAAGCTGCTTGCAT
The DNA here is from genome assembly GCA_013401255.1 of Urocolius indicus. Lineage (NCBI taxonomy): Eukaryota > Metazoa > Chordata > Aves > Coliiformes > Coliidae > Urocolius > Urocolius indicus. Next base: position 241,649 of record WBNH01000003.1, on the reverse strand, counting down.
TCACACTCACAGAAGAAGGAGCCTCAGAACCTCAGTTACTGGATAGCTGTGTGCTGTGGCATGGTCCAGAGGCAGAAGCTGTCCTTTCCGTTCTTAATTGAGTGACCAATTTTTAATGAGGTTGGCCAGTCATTGTCAAAATTCAAAGGTTCAGCACTAGACCAAGAGATTAAATTATTCCTGTAGATCTTCTTTGGACTGTCAAGCCTATGTAACCAGGGTTACATTGAGGGTGCTTTCTCATCTATTTGCTCTCGCTACAGTGCTAGAAACAAGACCTGGAAAATTCTTTTGCATGTTTGTGGAGTCAAAGATAGCACAGAAAGGAGAAAATTACAATGCTGACTTAGTTCTTCGGATGCATTTGGAGACTAGTGCTGCTGGACTTGTGTAAGTAGATGTTGCACGTGATCTGTAGGACTAGTGATCAGCAAGGAAGGTTTTTTGCTTTTAGCATTTCAGCTTGACAGTAATGGAGCATGAACAAGCATGAAATGTCCTAATCTCAGATTTTTACACACCTGCATTTTACCATGAAATTGATTGCTTTCTCAGATTTGAGAAACTGGACTGTGCTGAACAGATGAGGGTCTGTTAGTATTAGGCTGCCCTGCATATCCTTTAAACAGATAAGCATTCAAAAGGGGGTTGTACTATTGGAAATTCTACCCAGAAAAAAAAAGACGATTATGTCCATGAAGAGCATTTTTTCATTTCTTTGTGTTGACAGAAAAATAGCCCAAGTGATCCAAGTGATCGTTGCCAAGGGAAAAGCATTGCTTAAATTCAGCTTGAATCTGTTCTTTCCACTGGGAAAGGGAATTCTTACTGAAATGTAAACTTTCATGGGTGCTTTCTGCTTTTCACAAGAAATGACAGCTTCTGAGAAAAGGAAAAAGGCATTGAGCTGAGGGGTTGGGTATTAATAAAGACTCAAATATTTCGGTGAGAGCTGATGGAAGCTTTATGTTCTGACCCAGCAGGGCAGAAGTGCAAGGAGTAAACAAGGACTACGCCTCACAAAACACTGCTTTAGAAACTTCAGAAAGTTTTCTTTCTCCTGACACTATGTTCCATTTGCCATCATAATTAGCTGCTTCCTCAGTCACAGTTTTAGGCATCAAAGTGGAAATTCCAACTGCTGCTCTTGGTTGCCTGCAACACTGTGTGTGTGTAACTGTGCTTGGTAAAAGATACTTGGAAAAGAACATCAGAAGAAAAAGTACTTTTACTTTCGGTTTTAAGAAGAGTTCCTCCAACTGAATGCTGAAATAAGGCTGAGCATAACAAACAGATGAAGAAAAAATTCACTGTCCCAGCTGCCCAAGGAGTCTCCATCCTTGGAGCTATTTAAAAACCATGTTGCTGAGGTGCTGAAAGACATGGGATAGTGGTGGGCTTAGCAGTAGGAGGTTAGTGGTTAGACTTAATGATCTTACAGATCTTTTCCAACCAAAATGATTCTAAGATGCTGTCCCAGCCCTCCTGAGCTCAGATGTGCTCTCGATGCTCAGACCTCCCGGATGCCTGATGGCGACGTCTGCACAGGAGGCTGTTTGACATGCTCCCAATGTCTGTGCTCAGCTTCATTTCCCAGGAAAGGGGAATAATTACTAAGAATTACCTACAGGAAGCTCTGCTGCTTCCCTCCCATGGATGTAAGCTATTCGGAGGGTGTTTGCTAGGAATGACAGTGAAGCTGGGCCTTGGGGCCAAACTGTACGTGCCTGAGCTGACACAATGGAACAGTGCTGTGGTGAGTTGAGCTGGCTCAATCCCGGAAAGGAAGGAGCCCAGAACAGTTGCACCCTCAGCAGTGCAGTGAGTGTTGCAGTACAGCTCCCTGCAGCAGATTGTGGAAAGCCTCTATTTTGTTCACACAAGAAGCTAGACTCTTGAGTGGCCCATGTATAAGGTTGTGTATAGACTAAAGGACTGCACATGGCACATACAATAGCACAAGCTACTCTTTCTTACCACCACAACAGCCCATGCATAATGCATAGCTCATGAATAATTTGCACAACAATCTATTCCCAAATTTATGATATTACACAGGGTTTTCTTCACTCTACAAGTAAACAAAGGGGAAATGTTATCCGTCAGGAATAAGAGAGGACAGGCAAGCTCAGCAGACACAGGAGGAGCTGAAACAGTTTGAGGAAGCAGCTCTGGTGGATCTATTGGTGAGCCAGGAAGAAAATAAAAGCTTGCAAAGTGTTTAAAAATCATGAATTTTCTTACAGTGTTACTCCATGCCTATAACTTTGTGAATGAAATATTGTTTGGAAAGTTGATTGTTTAAATGGGAGTGGATATAAAGTCAAAGAAAAAGCTGCCCTTGGAGGCAAAACTGCTGCCCTTCTTTTCAGTCAGAAGTGAATAAATAGTAACTGTTACTTTTTAGCATTTTGAGCATCACTTGTGCTCTAAAATGTGTGACTGACTGTATAGGGGAAGCAGCAAGCAAAAAGCAACCTGAGGTAAAAAGTAAGTTCTATGCCTTTTCTCTGATAATTTTGACTCAAGACTCCTGCAGAGCCTGAAATAAACACTCTGTGATATGGGCAGAAGCTGAATAGTTTCTTTTCACACCTAGTTTTATTTTTCCTTTTGTCCCTTCTGGATTTTCTTGGAAGTGTTTCCTTGTCCCTACACAAGGTGAGGTAGGGAATTTCTTCTTTAAGGCTCATTCTTTCCAGATTTCAATGATTTTTGGTTATTTCAGAGACACAAGTCAGACACTGCCATGTGTTATTCACAGAATGCAGCCAGAACTCCTTAGGCTCAGAAGTTAAGTTTTATAAGGTCTAAAATGAATTAAATTCTTTGAATGGCCCAAACAAAAATAGGAGTTGGAGAGCTCAGTAGATGTGGGATTTCACGTGAGATTTAGATGGGCTGTGCTGATGCAGAGAGTCAAAAGGAACAAATGGTTTGTCATCCAAGCTGATAAATTCCAACCAAGGCATTCGCATCAAAGGTATTTGAAAGAATTAATTGATTTGGGGTTTTGGAATTTTTAAGTATAATTTCATTTCCATTAACTCATTTTTCTACCCTCTTTTGAGGTTTGGCTTTCAGAGAAGTGTAACTGCCATCTACTGACTGCAGCACCACTGGTCTCATCAGCTCCCTTCAATTACACGCTTCGATGGCCCTTAAAGGAAAGAAGAGCCGTAGGGAAAGGCCCCTCTGCATGCTGCCTTGGGGAGAAGGACCAGGTGAGTCAGGAGGTCGTGCTGATGGTTTACACGGATTTCACTCAGTAGATCTGTAGCTGCGTAAAACGAGCCTGAACAGCTCCATTTAGTTTCCCAGTGTTTTGTCTTTCTGTCTCAGAGTACCAGTCTTTGGTGTACTGAATTCCCAGTGGCACTGGAAATAAACAAGCAGGCTGGTGTGGTGCTTCCCAAGTTACTGCAGAGCCATTTGAATAACTGTGAAGAGGAGTAGTTGACTTGATGGGGGAGAAGGTGGTCTTTTTCTGAGACCACCCCATGGAGGAGATTTGCTTGCAAGGTATGTTGCAATGCTTTCTGCAGCCAGTACCTCTGTCAGGGACAACAGGCTCTAATAGCCATAATGACTCCTACCAGCAGCACCATGGGTCTCCTCTGGATGACATTATAGGAGAGTTGGTCCCAGCCCACCTCAGCCATGCCCCTGCCCAGACATCGATCCCTGCAGATCTAGATCCTGACTCCATCTCAGACATGTCATATTTCCAAGGACTGCTGATCCAGGACAGTCTCTGGTGACTGTCATTGGACCTGACCCTAAGCTGCAGTTTGACTGCTTAACTTCACTTTGGACCTTTCTTCATCATCATGATTTTTCCTGGACGCTTGGTCAGACCTGGATACTGACTCCCAGCCTCACTTGGGTGTGCTGAGCCATCCTGATGTTATGACTTGGAAATAATCAGTTAGGTTGGCTGGTTTAGTGAACTTAAACAAAATACTTACTTCTTCTCAAGTGTTACAGTTTAACTGACCAGCTGCTTGCACCACTCCTCTTTTGTGAGAGAAGCAGCCCACACAAACTCATACTAAAACACTCAAAAGGATTCAAATTATTTTGATGTCAACTTCCACATGGTATTTTCATATTTCATAATAACAGTCCTACTTAAGCAAATTTTCTTCCTCCCTTTGATGCCATTGTTTTCATGTTTGACCTAGCAAAATCGGAACGGGGCACTATAAAACTTCAGAGGAGGTGACTGTGATGGTAGAATGCACAGGAATTATAGGAGACAAGGTCTGACTGATTTGTATGGTTTAAAAAATGGTGATGGTTTGCAACCTTTGGACTTCTGAAAAAAATAATCAAAGCAGAACTTGGGGATTTCAATTTAAATCAACCTGAGAAATCATGAATTCAGTCATCACCACTGAAATGTGCCTTGTTTGTTTGCCAAAGCGTGCAAAGATCTCCCTTCTGTACAAAACCATAAATTAAGCAGTGTTACCTTTGAAAAACTGGCAGGTATCAGCAAGCCTTCCAGATAGCACCAGTGGAGAGTCGTAGTTGTAATGAAACCTGAAAGGTGCAAGTTGAGGCTGCTCTGCACTTTTCCCAGCGGCCCATTGCTTCACTTGCTCTCCAATATAATACTTGTCAGCATCATCAAATTTTCAAGTTTTCATCTTTAATGTTCAATCCACTTTGAGAATTTTCAAGAAGTATTTCTAATTAAATTAGTTTTTCATGTTCTGAGCACAGCAAGAAGATACTTTTCTGTAATAATACCATTTCATCTGATTGATGACTTTTTTACTTTGGAGGCTTTTACAAATCTGCCAACTCACTGCTTAAAAGTACAAGTATTTACATATTTAGGTGCAAGTCTGGCTATGATTTTTATTTTGCAGACTACATTTCAGAACCAAGATGTGACAGCAATATCTGCCAGAGATGTATTTCTGGGTTGCAGAGGCAGGTTGGTGTATTTCTTCCTAATAAATTTCTAACTCTGTACATATTTACTGAGATCTTCAAAAATACCCCTTTTTGGAAGGTTTTGAACATCTGTTGTCAGGCTGTATTTTAGAAATACAGTTCTGTACTACATTTACCCTCAGCCAAAATGGATGCTGCAATTTGAGCTTGCAAAAGAGCAAACCTTATTTTTTATGATTTTTTGGGGGGTAGGAGCATATAGTTAATTTGTCATTAAGGATCAATTTACATATGAGGAATGAAATCCTAGGTATTTAGGACTTGGTCTTTTTTTGTTCTGTACCAATGTAGGGGGGTGTGCATAAATGTAGTTGAAAAAGTAAATCTGCCTGCTCTCTTCCATTTTATAAAATTTCCACCCATCTGGATGTTTTTATCTTGGAGAAAATAGTAAGAAATATAAACTTTCCCCACTGAGCTTTAAAGACTGCTAGTGAAATAAACAGTCCCACTCACTGCAAAGCTTGCCGAAGTGAACGGCTACAGTCGAAAGGTTATGAACTACAAGGAAAAAAAAGCCAAGTCCTAAATTGGATTGCTGGCAGCAGCTCCTCATGTTTCACTTGAGTCAGTTTAGTTAAAATGATTTTTTCCTTTTTGTTTGCCAGGAAAAAACCAAGATGCTTTGTTTAAGTTCATTACCTCCAGTATTTTAAAAGTAGGTGAGTACCAAGCCATGCTCTGTTTCTGATGTACTGAGGTCTCAAATGAAAGCATCTTTGTCTGAGAAGTTGCTATTTTGCTCCTATTTGGATGCAGAACATCCACCATTGTGCACAGACTCAGAGAGATTTCATCTGTACCCTCTCATTAAACTCTATGGTTGAGTTTTCAGCCTAGGGCCTGTGCTGCTTAAATACAGAGGAAATGCTTTTCTTTTTTCTTCTGCCACTTGCTTTTATTCTTTGCTTCTCAACTTTGGGCATGACTGAGATGTTTCTCTCTTAGGTCATGAATAAGGGCAGACTTAAAGCACAAACATGATGTCTGTGCTTACCAGTCCAGATTCCTCATGCCTCTGGAGATGTAGGAGGTGGCATTAGGTGTGAACTACCTTTCCTACTGTGGACAAAAGGACAAAATCCTCAGTATTGCTCACCTGCATGATTAATGTGTGCACACAAATATGTCCACAACACATACTCTGCATTAGGCTCTGCCCTGTTTGTCTTCTGCCTGGGGCTGGCTGGCTCCTCAGTGCCACGGAGGACAACATGTACTTTGGGATGCTGTTTCACAAGGATTTATTTCCCACAAGAACAAGGTGCTTTCCTGGCAGTAGGTCAAACTCAGATGCTACTAAAGATCTCTAACTCATCCTGAGTCGTCACTAAACCATGGCTCTTCTGAGGAATAAAAGAATTTAAACTCTGCTCCTTGTTTCCTCAGCCACATCTGATTTAGAATGGGTTCAGCCACACTGAAAGCTTTGTTGTGGATCCCTGCAGCATTGCTCATGGGTAAAACAGTGTCAGATGCACCTCTACTGGCTGTGTGCCAAGGAACATTTAGGACACAAAAGAGTCTGGCTATTTTACATGAATCTCATTTTAAAGTAAAAGAACTGAGAAGACAGAGTGTCATGAGGAATGAGGGAGGGTTAAAGAACAACCTTAGTTAAAAGACTAATGAGTAATGTAAGGAAGCTACTTTCAAGTGCTCTCTTGGGCTAAGCAGCAGCCCAGCCTTATCCAGAGTCTGTAAATAAGATTGCCCCTGGGGTTGTGTTGCTCATGGAACAGTACAACTAGACTCTTTCTGCAAACCTCAGGGTTAATTTGGATGCTGGTATTATTACAACGTCCAAAAAGTCTTTGTAAGTTCTGCAAGGATGATGGAAACCCAACAACTTGGCTTCTTCCTGGTGCCTGCCCTGAGCCCCACACAAACACAGACTGCCCAGATGGGTTCTGGACTCTCCTTCTCTGGGGACATTCCAAACTCACCTGGACAAGTTCCTGTGTGACCTACTCTAGGGGGTCCTGCTCTGGCCGAGGGGTTGCACTGGATGATCTTTTGAGGTCCCTTCCAGTCCTTGAGGTTCTGTGATTCTTTGAAACACAGTAATTGATGCTTCACAGTCCTGTGACCGTAGGCCAAAACAGCCATAAATCCTCCCCAGTTTACATAAGGGCTGCTTCTTTTTTGAGTTTTGGGATTTTTTTTTAATAATGAAAAGTAAGTCTGCTGCTAAACTTCAGTTTTAGCACCCTCTAAAACACTCAAATGGACTTCTACAGCAAATCCATGTGTGAGGATTGAGCAAGCCCAGATTAATTCTACAAGGAGTAATCAAATGTGGAAATACCCTATTTTTCCCCCTGTTTTTAAATGGGCAGCAGTGTTCAGAGCAAGCTCTGTTGTTGGTTTGAGCCACCTCCTAGCTGATTTCCTAATAGCAATGCAACAGTTGATGCAATCCTGCCTATTAACCTTTTATTTTATATTCTGTGTATTTTTATTAGGAAAGACAATAGGGAGATCAGTGTGCCTGGGAAATCAGGTTTATTTATACCCACAGTGTTGCCATCGTGACTGGAACACGCACATGGTACAGAACTGGGATCTTTTTGGTTTTTAGAAAGAAAATCCTGGGAGTTTTAGGGAGCCTGTCAGAGGACACAGTGAGCAAGTTCAGCTTTAGAAACGCTCACTCTGTGCTGCCTGGGAACTGGACACATCCCTTCCAGGTATCTGTTTCAGTGTTTGGAAACCAACGGTCACCTGAAAGCTTTGACCCAAGTTTCACACAGAAGGCAAAATAGGTAACAGTAACTAAGTAGACACATGAAAAATGAATTGTCTTTTTCTCCCTGGAGAAGAGATCCATTCTGCTGGAGGTGGATAACATTTGGAAGCTCACAAAGCTCCTTTTCATTAGAGAAACGAAAGCCTTGTCATCCCTAGAGCTCTTAATTAGGCACCTTTTGCCATTCACACAAATCTGTGTCTCTGCTGTCAAGTCCTATTTGTTTTAAAAATGGAGTCATTCATTTCAGCTCCTTTGTTGGACAGCAAAAATGGATAGACCAAATGAATCCAAACACTTTGGAAATTGTAAGGGTTTTAATATAATCAGTGGGGCCACGCCAAGCTCAGAGAATAAGCGTCCACCAATGCTTTGGTGCAGAAAGCTCACAGAGCAATAACAAAAACCATGTTCAAAGCAGAGAGGGCTATAGAGGAGAGCAAAAAAGCACGTGTGGAGTATTAGCTGCCTACAGACCTATATGTTACTCTTGCATTTATGGTGGATGTTAATCTGCAGGCATCACTTACCAGTTCAATGAGAAAGGTCAAAATGAAAGTGCAAGATTTGAACAATACTTATGCTGAACATTATTTTAGTGCAGATTTTCTGCTGAGGAGTGGTTTAAATGTTTTCTTTAAAGGAGTTGGCATTTCTTTTTCACCATCTTCTGAAAAATAATATGTTCTAAGTGTAGGAAATAAATTTATACTGAAATCAACTCTGTAAGTTTTCCTTTGAAGCATTTCTGCCTTATGATAATGTTCGGTGTCTGTCTACAAGGAGAATTTTCTTTCATGCAGGAAACAGCTCTTCCTGTACAAACAAGTAAATGTATATGTTAATACAAATATTTGCATATAAATGTTTTCTCTTCATTATTTTCTTGTTTTAAAAAATCTCAACCAACCTTGAAACAGGAACAAAACAATAACCATCACTAGTGGGGCTGGTGTAAAGCTTCAGGGATGCGACGCTTGTCAGTGAGGACAAGCAGAGATGATGTGAGTCTCACCATGTGGGAAGCTGAGCTTTCCATGTGTGTGTTGCTGCTTTCCAGACAGAAAAGACTCTCCATTTATCTGCATTTTCAGGTGTGGTTGATCTTTTTGATAGGTGGCACTAAATATATGGAAGGGTTTTTTATCCACATAATTTTGTGCGAACATTTTAGGTTTTTGCAGAGCTTGTGTTTTAGGTTTAAAGCTGCTGTAAAGTTGTTCTTCACAAGGATAGACAGCTGGAAGGCCCATTATTACTCATTGTGCTGTATTTTGAAAAGAGAAGGTATAGGCAAAGGTAAGTATTTAGTTTATGTGGAGACTGAGTTCTGGGGAGAAAGGGTTTTAAATAAAGGCCAACATGACTAGAGGAAAAGAGTAAAGGTCATTGATTGGAATTCTTATAGGAGTCATTTTCACATTGGTTATCCGATTGTCTTTTCAGTGTATTTGTCTTTCTCCTTAAAAATGCTATCAATTTGGATCACTGTGTTTTGTGGCTGCACAGATGAGCTGTGCTGTGAGAAAGGTTGAAAGCTTTCCTCACGTGAACGTGGAAGAATACGAGCCATATGTCAGATGCAGGATGTATCATTGCAAACTCCTCTCAGCCAAATGGTACTAATGCTGGCATCTCAGCTGTCAATAGTGAGTTGTATTATTTAATTTTTCCCAATATGTTAAAGAACTCACTAACAAAAGTATGAGCATTAGAAAAAACTTAAGAAATTATAAAGATCCTCACCTCTTGCAGATTTCTGATAGGTTGTTGTTGCTGGTGATATTACATGAGATTCAGCTCAGATACCTTTATTTAGTTTAGTGCTGTATGATTTGCTTTTGAGTTCCTTGTTTTTCAAAGATAAGCAAAATCTTACTCTCATTTTATTGATTGAAAATTGAAATTTCCATAACTACTTTGAGAGTCTTGCTGACAAAGCAGTGTAAGCAAATTGTCTTACAGGTACTCACCTCCTAGAGGACTGATTCAAAAAGAATTTATCAAGAAGGAGCTTTGCTCATTCTCAGGACTAGACAAGTGCTTGAAGTGTCCAGTTCAGATTACTGGTTTGTATTTGAGGCAGATCAGAACATGGTCATTACCAGTGAGGGCTCTTCAATGGTGAGTGTTCTTCACTGCAGCTTTTCATACACCATTTTTGCCCAAGGCTATAGGCGTCCCCACGATCTATATTTTGCTTATAAAGGTGAGAGATGGTCCATGCATATATTCTGCATTTGCATTGCATGAACTGGGATTTGCAGCACAAATTCCCTTGAATAATCACAGAGAAAGCATTAAACATCAAGGCACACCGGAGCTGTTTAAAACCCATCAGACTCACCGTTAAGACTCTAACTTATTTAGTTTCCACTGTGTAAAAAATATACTTGGGTCTCCACCTGTGAGAAGTCAGAGTGAAACTCTACTCAAAAAAAGCAGTTTTATCTTGTAGTTTATCAGAGCTAGGCATCTGCTGGTGTCAAAATGAAAATGTGACATGTTGTGTTTAGCTAGACCTGAGATGAATTTCGAAAATTTTTCAAGCTTGGAAAGTTTTTCATGGTTCAGGAGGAGCTGCTGCAGATCTCACATATGTGTTAAGCAGCACATAACCAATAAATCTTAGACCTGAGAGACTGGGGGAGAATACAATGGACCCTGCAAAGCCTAAACTGTTTCTCTTTTGTTTATATCTGAGCATTGGACTGGTCCAGTAAACCACTGAGTAGCTGGCAAAACAGTATGAAAATCTGCAGCTATTCCCATTACCAGCAGGTTTGTTTGACCACTAACAGAATCACTCCATTCAAGGTGCAGAGGCTTGCCAGAGCATCAGTTTTTAAACTTTAATCCCGTTTTGAGTATTCAACTCAAAGCTGTGTTTCAGGTCTCAGTAAACCACAACAGGGAAGGTTCAGGTTGGAGATTCAGAAGAACTTATTCACTAAGAGGATTGTCAGCCCCTGTCCCAGGCTGCTCGGGTCGGTGGTGGAGTCCCCATCCCTGGAGATATTTTGTGATTGCAAAAATATTGATGGGGGAGGGTCCTGAAATTCTTTGGACCCATTGCCATCTCTATTTACTGCTTTATATCAGAGTCTCAAAAAATACCTGTCTGGAATTCTGTGGTTTAAGAGATTCTGTGCTTTAAGAGTTTCTCTGTGTTTAAGCTGAATATCCCTGGCAAAATATCATTCATTAGGAGAGCAGTTGTTGAACTCACATGTGTAAGGAAAGAGTGAATTACAGAGGTTTGCAGCCTCACATAGAGAGAAAATTGCAGGATTCATAAAGCAGTAGGTGGAGAAAGTGTGTACAGATTCTTTGGAGACCTCTTGTGCAAACAAACATAGAAGCAGAATTAACTTCGTCCTTCACCACTATTTCACATAACTACTTCACTGCCATCATAAATACTACTGAAACCCTCTGGGATTAATCTTTTGTAGAACAGAGCCTATGATAGGTATTACCTTCCCCCAAACTAAGCATCTCTTCCAGCAACTCTCACAGGATTTAGTGTCTGGGCCCTTTTAACTTCCAGTATCTGGCAATTGATTGTTTTCTTAATATTACACTCTAAACCTACAGAGTAGTAGCTAACAGACCTGACTGGATGCACTTGATTTTACCCTGTTGTTTTTCAATTTAGAAACAGCTGACTCTAGGTGGGATTTATTACAGCATGAAATACCTGATTCAGCAGGTGTAGCATCATGTGGTGCCTTCCCCTCGGTAGCTGATGTTTCCTAAATTCATTTTGAATTTATAAAAAGCACTAAGCAAATTAGGAGACGTGATCGACCACAGGCTTAGTCTTCCTAAGGCATCACAGCACTACTCAGTATCAAAAAGTGACACAGAATTTGTGATCACTATTCACATCAAATATCAATTTGGTCAGCTTTACAAACCATGCAACATTCAGGTTTACTCAGGGAGCCTATGACATGTTTGCTTTTCATCTAGTTCATGCAGAATTCATTATATTTCAGAGAAGTTGACTTTATACTACTTAATGAAACATATTTGACTCTGGATGAATACTCCTGTGTATAATTTTTAAAGCTGCTTTCAGTCCTAGTGATGTTTGCATATCTACCATAGCCTTGCCCAACTACCACACTCATATTTCCCTCTCACCTGGGTGTTGTTGGCTATTCATGTTTAAAATGATAGTGTTTTGTATTTTTTAATTTATGTAATTACCCGATTATTTGTCGTGGAGCTGAAGGTAAGTCCCAGCTCTTCTCTTGCAGAAAATGGGCTTCATTAAGCATGTGCTGTGTATACCTATTGAAGCCCCTGGAACAGACCACCCTTGTGAGTCAATGTCTTACCATGGAAGTGCTGTCAGCAGGATCTGCCGATCACATTGGAAAGCCTCTCTGGAGCAGAGCATTTAAATAACCAGCTCTCTTGCTCCCTTGGGATGTGCCTGTCTGTGAAAACTTTCCAAATGGCACAGTCCTTGGAGGGCACTCCTCTGTTCTGCATGGAAAGCTGCTCTAACTAGGACTATGTTATAAAGGGTCCTGTGTGGGCTTGGCAGAAGAGAGTTTTGAGGAAAATGGTTTCTAAAATGTGGGGTTTTGAAGTTTGCTTAGAGACCTACTCGAGCTGCAATTGCCTCAGTATGCTCCTGGGGCTACTGCCTTGCAAATGCAAGGAAAGGCTGGATGGAGCTCTTGAAGTTGCTGATCACCACAGATTCATACGCTGTGCAGAACAGAGAGTTCTCATGCCCTACCTCAGCCATGCAGGATCTTGGGGCTGTCTCCATTGCAGTTCTTTCTCCTACTCACCCACTGCCTCCTCCAAGTCCTGCATCAGTCTGTCCTCACAGAAAGAACTGCTCTGGAGCAGCTCATCTATATGTACAGAGTCTTCTAATGCTCAGCAATGGCATCAGACTACTTGGCTTCTTCTGAGGAGAACAACAGACGATGAGAGCACACAAAATAGAGGCTGCTACAAACAAGTATCTGAAGAACAGGATGAGGAGGTAGAGGAGATGAGTCAAATGTGCCATGGGATGAGCACACACTTTGCTTTTGTTAGTAAGAAAATTTGTGTCGCTCGATGCATCTTCTAATTTTCTTTAGCCAGTGAACATGCTTTTATTCATCTAAACTAGATCACAGAGCTGGCTGAACTGAGCTAGGTGGTTCTCAGAAGGAAGAGGCAGTCATGTTCAAACACTTCCCCTGACCTGAATTCCTGGTCAATAGGCAAAACGGTTTCTTAGCTGAAAAGTAAATGTCAAAGGATATTAAAATTCAATTATTTCTTATTTGCACCTATCAAAGAGAATTAAGTGAGAGGGATTAAGGGGATAAATGTATCAAGTAAACCAGCAGTGAAAACAATATACTCCCTTTCTACAACTGTAAACAATTTACTACGATGTGATTTGGAAGCTGTCAATTAGCCCTAACCACAGTGAATCAGAGCTTCTTTCTGGTGTAATGAAAATAGAGCATCTTACCCTCACATCAGTATAGATTGCATTAACCTTAATGACTCCTGTAAGGCTAAACTTTGCCGTGGCAGGCAGATTGAACACTGTGCCTTGGAAGCTCTACCTTTAACTTATCTTTGGAAAACTTCAATTGATTCTACTCTAATTTAAACTAGAAACACAGAAATTGTCAGGTTTGAACAGACCACTGATGCAACTAATTTGATTTTTTTGTTGCTGACTGTAACCAATGATGGATGGACTGAGGGGGAAAAAAGAGTAATTCCTTCCCTGTCCTCTCCTCCTTTCTCTTTACTCTTGTATCCTTCCCCTAATTTGTTTAATTAAGTGTGATGTGATGCCATGAAGGAACAGATTTCTGTACCTCCCGTTGATGACAAGTTTATGTGCTGAAATGGAAATATAAACAGCTCTTGCATCTTCAAACTCCCTAGTATTACTGGAGAGATTACTCTTGCTAGTGTAAATGTCAAACCCCCATTTGGAAATAATTCTTCTGTATCTCCTGTATTAAATAGATTATTCTGAGAAGTTTCCAAATCCATTGCCAGGACCCTTCTTTTTTTGTATTGCTGAATGCTTCCTTTCAGTGGGAGAAAACGTGAAGAGGACCACGTTACTCCACAAGCACCACTGTCTGCCATATCTCCTCTTTCATTATTAATCCCTGGCTAAAGTTTATTTGGTGGATTCAATAGGAGCTCCTCTTAGGCTTATCCCAGTGTAGGAAAATCTATCCCCTTTCCCTTCAGCTGCAGGGAATCCGTCTCTTTATGCTGCACTTACATACTAAATTGCTAACTCCTCATGGGAAGAAAGATATGAGTTGATCTCTCAGCTAGAATAATTTCTTCTTGGTCTTAGGGTTGGTATAGCTTTATTGATTAGCTTTTCCAAAATACCTGTTGACTTAAGTTCCCAACTGACAACACATTGAAATGGTTCTGCCATGGGCAGCTGCCCAGCACTTCAAGTTTGAGCCCACTGGGGTTTCAAAATCAGGATTTGAAAATGAAAGTTCCAGAAGTTAATTATTTTTTGGATAAAAATATGATATAGTTTCAATTTCTGAGATAGATTCACTTTACTTAGCTCCTCTCACAGCATGCTTTGTTTTAGCTGAATCTCTACCACACTTCAGAACAGTTCAGCTATTAATAGAGCAAAGCCACTGTTCTGTCAGCCTTATTGCTGCACAGCTTTTTTTCCAAACCTCTGTTGCTCTGGTGTTGAGAGAATAAATATTATCAGCTTATTTGTTCCACACATTAACAAAAAAACCTGCTTAGGAATTAGGAAAAAAAGTTCAGAAATATCTTATTCCTGATGACTACAAATGCCCCAACCTGCAATATTGCAGGTCAGAGGGATGCAGCTGTACTTGAATTAAAGAGGGAAACGAGTCCTTCAAGCTGTGAATTTCACTGGGGATCTCTTGAGTAAAGGTGTTTTCCTGCCCACGTGGGAAGCTGGAGCATGCTGCTGGCATCTTGCCTCCCAGCTTTGAACACCTAGCTGTGATTGAATAGTAGCTGCACTGCAGGCAGTGCACTACAGTATCTTTTTTTAAAGTGGAGTTTAACTACTTATCTTTATTCCCTGATTTGGCTTTCCTGACATGCCACGTGCCCAACCCTTTGCCTACAAACTCACGAGGTCTCTTAATCCTGCAGCCAGGTACCACTAATACCATGTGTGTTCTTTTCCTGTTTTCATTAGTTAATCTGCTTCTCATTTTTGGAGCCTCACTACAAAAGTGCTGAATACCACAAACACTGACTTTGGTCAGCTGCAATGCTCGTGTTTCCTATTTTAAATGCCTAATTTATTACCTGAAATAACAAAATCTAGTTCTCATTGCTGAGGGCTGAGATGGCTTAAGCAGAGGTTTGAATTACTATTGAACACTACGTAAGAGACTTCTGTGAAGAGAGTTTATGTCATTGGTTGTAATTTATTAGTCTCCCGAGGCGTGCAAAATCTTCCTGTGACTGTTCAGCAGCCATTAAAATATGTGAAGAAACGCAACTGCCTCAAAAATTCTGCAGCTTCTTTTGGGTATGAACAGATTTCCATTTTGGAAATGTTAATGCAGTTCTAGGACATTTGTTAGTGAGGTACAGAGTACTTCAGTACTACCTAGAGTATCTTTGACTGGACTTGACTCCAGGTGCTTAAGCCCTAATTTAAGTAATTGAATTTTAGTAGCCCAAATTTATGAAGGAAACACATTTCAGTTATACCTGTGTACATGTAGAAGATGATTTTTCAGCTGTTAAATACGTGTTCACAGACAAGCTTGTGCACTCAAGCAGGGAGAGCAGAGAATCAATACCACCCCTGAGCAGCAGCTCGAATTTCAAATATTCACAGCTTGTAAAGTCAAACTTGTGAAGTTTAATTGACCAGGAATAATTTGAGCACAGAGTGATCTGTATGTGCTTCATAGGCAGAACACAACCGAGTTATTCGCTGGCAATTATTTATTCCACTTCAGAAATTCTGAGACACTTGCATTTGCTAAAAACTTTAATTTGCTCACAAATACCGTGTGATCCTCAACCATAAAAGGATCAGCAATTAGGAACTTGTTTTCATGTAATTCCCTCCTACCATTGCACTTCCAAGTAGTTTTTTACATGTCTGACCTTGATATCAATAAGCAAATGCTTCCTGCAACCGCCACGCAGCATTTTAGCTGTAAAGGAGATGATTAACAAGAGATCCATGATCCCTCTTGCTTCTGTGACTTTCAAGTTCAGAGCAAAAATTAACCTGTGTTTCTTCCCTCTGCTTAGGCCAGTGAACTAAATGCCCATTTTTCTTCCTCAGCTGCCAGTGAGTACTTGGTGTATTTTTTCCTATTGAGCCTTTTCCCTTCGGCAGAGCTCAGAGTTTGTTTCATCCAAGTTCATGATCATTTTTTTTGTAACCTACAGCAAAGCTTTGCTCCTCTGTGTGGTTGTTTAGTGACATGAGCCTCTGGAAATGCCAAGCAGGAAACAGGATCTGGTGGGGAAATGAGAGAATCTTCAAGCCCTCAAATATTGTATGTTACTTAAGGAGGCAAAAGTTCAGCTGAAGGAATCAAGAGGAAGAAAAGTTAACAGAACTTAGCAGGTAAGTGACATTTCAGTTCTGTTTAAAAGCTTAAACCTTGGCTTCATTCTGCAATTGCATATTGTTTATGAAAATTGCAGTTGGCAAAAAGTCATTTGGAGGAGTCTGTGGTGACTTAGAGATCTCATATGAAATACTTCGGTGTCAGGCATGTAACCTGTCCTTCTCTCTTGGTGTCCAGATTTACCATTCCTGTAAGCCTGTTAAATTAACCTCCATTGAAAGTCCCTTCCCTAGCCAACACACCTGGCTAGGTTTGCTAAGGTTTGGAGAGGCCATCCAGACACAGAACTGTCATGTTTGTAAATTTGACATCCTAACTTAGACAACGTCTTTACTCTTAAGCTGTAGATGTCAGGCAACTGGTGAGACTTACACCCTAAAAGGCACATGTCAATGAACTGGTGGACCCAAAACACAAAAAAGCATGAAACAGAACCAATTCTGATAGGTCTCATGCCTAGGTACAGGTACAGTTAATGCATAACTACATAGTGGCTAGGGAACACGTACAGAGTTCTGTATCTCACTGCTTGAGGAAGTATCACATGCAGACTTTAGGATTTAGATTTTACAAGAGGGCATCAGTGGCAGAGATCTTTCCTTTTAAAAGATAAAAATGAAAACGGAGCACATAACACTTCCCTTCTACAGGTCAACCTTAGTGCTAAGTTTTGAACTGTAGGATTTAAGTAGATAACTACGCTTGTGCCTATTAAACATGTGAACTCGAGAGTCCCTAATGAGAAGTCACAGTTGTGATGCATGGATTCCCCTGCCACGGGCCTGGCATCCCTGGCACAGCATTCAGCTCTTACTTCAATCCGATGAATATGAAGAACCTCTTAATGTTAGAAATCTTAATTGTTCCATTTCAGAGACTGTTCCACAAGGTTGTGGCATGTGGGGCTGCGAGTGCTGAGCACAGCTGGCTGTTCCTGGCTGGGCTGACCCTCAAACTGCCTCACTGTTGGTGCCTGTTCCCCTCCTTTCTCAAGTTGGCCAGTCTCAGCATTTTAATGTGCATCACCTCTCTGTTAGACACTATTTTATGTCAGCTTTCCTACAGGTGGAAGCTGAGTGACTGCTGCAAATTATAAGGAATCTGTTGTGCTTTGCCCTATTTTAAAGCCCCTTTGTCACTTAACAGTACATGGTCTCTCTCAGTATTTGAGCAACATGGTTTGGGGGATGTTTTGCTTTAATCCAGCTTGTTTGAAGAGTTATCAATGTTTGTTCCCTGCTGACATTCTTATGCAGATTTTACAGCTTGAGTTCCTTGGTGTAAACCATCCTGAGAAGCTCACATCTCCATTTTCAGGTCTGCCCCAGATCCTAAGGTAGGACATGCTTTGGCCAGACTCTGACCTGATTTATGTGATTTTAAAACCTTGTACCAGCACAGCCTGCTCAAAAACCGGCAGAATCCAATGTGTCTGTGCAGAAGCACACCACTAGCCTGAATAGCAGTGGTTAAACAAAAGACAGGGATCTACAGAGAACTTGTGTAATGGAAATGTGGAGGGGTTTTCATCTTTTACAGGATGAGCCTCCTAGTTTGGAGTCTTTGACAGCTTTATGCTGTACATGGAATGGGAGTCCTTCACCAGCTCCTAGATGTTTCTTTCATGAGAAGAATTACTGGCAGGAGCATATTTTCTGCCTGTCACTCCAGGTGAGAGGACTCCACTGACCTCTGTAGTCCACTGACTGAAACACTATCAGAAAGCAGATTTTTATGGGCATCAGGATTGCTAGCAATGTGAAAGGAGGCAAAATGAGGCAGATTTCTGTCTTTCCTTGTAGAGCTCACCAGAGACCATTTGTTCCTATTCTTTTTTCTTTTTTGTTTCTGGAGTGGACAAGGTTGTCTTCCTTGACACTGGCCTTGCATCCCAGCAATTACCCTACTCCCTGGTCAGAGCAGAAGAGCTGCTGCTGTCTGATACCTATTCAGCCTGATCCTAGACTTCAGTGGCCACAACCAAACTGATGTGTGATTACACATACGTCCTTCTTTTTGCCCTTGCTGTTGAGAAATGCTGAATGATGTTCGCTCAGTGGTGGCAACGACACTCATCCATGTGTTTCATTGTACTCCAGTACCTTAGTTTCCATGGCTACCACAGAAATTGCACGTTTGCTGTACAAATTGTTAGGAGAAATTCACAAAAACCAGCCCAAATGCTACAGCCTCCTGAACCTCATTCTCTTCTCTTGGGTTCAAATGTGTTTCTCTCCTTCAGGGGCTATAACTGGCCTCCATCAGGTAGAGCAGGTCTTTGTGACTGCTGGGCTGCTCCTGGAGAAGCTCAGGGCACGCCCCAGATTGCTCCCTTGTGCTACACTTGGTTGTCAAGTTTTTGAGCAAGGAGGATGATCTGCTTTTTGATGTACAGACAAAGTGCCTGGAGGGATATTTCCTCCCTAGTGTTTGGTTATTCTGCCTCTCCCCAGGTGTAAGGCAACTGAATAAAGGCATATTTTACCATGTGATCGTGGAGCTTTGTGCAGAAAGATTGCAGGTAGAAGATAAAAAACCAGCCAGAATAGGTAAGACAAAGCCAGTAGTAGCCATCCAGGCCAGTACCTGTTATGATTGGAGACTGATAGCAGGGTCTGTAGGGAAGATTACAGGAATGCAGAAGCATCAGAAATACTCTCTCTGTGCTCAAGTAGCTGCAGTTCCACTTTTCTGAGTCAAAGAGGGTATCTGTGTTTATTTGCTTGGTGATTTTTATTCTATTAATTGGCCGAGCTGTATTTGAACTCATACCCCATTTGCCCTCTACAAGAACACAGAAATAAGCTCTGCAGCTTAACTCTGCACAGAGTGAAGAAACCTGCTTCAGTACCATCTCTCTCACTGTTAGCAGACCTAGTTCATTCAGTCATTCACCAACCAGAAACCACTCCATAACTGTGATTATTGTTCATCTTCATATCCTTTCCATTTCTAGTAAATCCTTTCTGAGAGACACGGTGACCAGAAGTGATGGCTCATCATAGTCAAGATGTAGATAATCATGGATGTCCCTGTTCCTTTCCTAGTAAATCCCAACATCTGGATTATTCCTGACTACTGACCTGGCACTATCTGTCAGAATAGCGAGATTTCTTTATTCACTGGTAGTTACAAAGGCAAAGCCCATCACTCTGTGTGCTGACACAGTTGCTTTGAGGACTCTGCCAAACTCCTTCTTTGGGACCAGCCCATCCCTTGGCATGCTTGTTCAATGAGGTTAAGAATGTAGCTGCTTCTGTAGACCAGCCCAGCCCCTGGACTTGTGAGGCAGAAGGTTTGGTTTTACACTCAGTTTGAGGTTCCTTTCCATGAAGTGACTTGTATCAACATGATCTTTCTTGAAGGTCTTGTCTTGCACCAGCTCTCTGGGAAGGGGCAAGACTCATCTCCTGTTTGTAGCAGCCATGAGCTAACTGCTTGTCAAGGTATGTTTAAAGGGGGCACTTCTGCAGTGTGGATGACTTTGGTGTTCCTCCAGCTCTGACATCCCACAGTGCTTTGCCTACTCGACTACTGCATGTTTTCTGCACAGAATCCTAATTAAAAACTGAGGATGGGAGATCCCCAAACCAGAAATGTCATCCTCTACTCTGATTTAGTTTGAATTTTAGGCAATCTGTTGAGCACCGTTGATTTGGAGTAAAAGAAATCCCAAAGATGGCAGTTCTGGTGCTCCTGTAAAATTGGCCTGTTGTAGCTAGACATCAAAAATTGCACAAAGTGGGTAATTACAGAAGTAGACTTGTCCCGTTAGAGCCTCTGCAGTAATGTGGTCACAAAGCACACTCAGGCAACTTACCCTGAAATCACTCAGTTCCTTGCAGTGCCTGCATTATGCCTGGCATATTCAGCCACCCAACAAGTGTGTTTATCTGGTGATAATCAAATCAATAGAGTGTGTTATTACATTTGAGTGTGTTATTGCAGTTATTAAATAGCTTTCCCAAGGTTTATAAAATAGCTATTTTTCAATAACATTTTGCATCATACCACCATGAGAGAGAGTTCATGAGGATTTTTAAAGGTCTGTTAGCAACGTACCAATTTAGTTAAGCATTGTAGCTGAACTCAAAAAATCATGAATAAAACATGAAATAGATTAAGCAAGATGAATAGAGTGTTGAGAGAAGATCCCAAAACTGTTTTGGCTAATGCTCATAGTATTAGTTCTCTAGCACTGCCGCCTTCACACACTGCTGACTGAAACTGCTTCATCTATTCAAACATCTACACTGCCATGGAAAAGTTTCTTCTATATTTCCATTTTTTGCCAACTTGAAATTGAAGGGGAAGGCCCATCTAGGATGGCTTGTAAAGATACATAATTCCAGCATCTAAAGAAATATAACTGCCCTGTGAAGTCACACAGCACGTGTTTAAGGTGGATTAAGATTTTGCGGTCAGATGAGAATAAATTACAACAGGAATATGGGAGTTTCAATGTTTTCTTCCTTTCATGATAGATTAAAGTGTAAATGTCTCTGCAGTATTTAATACTTAAGCATTTATTTTAAGAGAAATTTTACTCTGACTTGGATCACTTGCATTCTCCTGTAAGTAATATAGTTTCAGTTTTAATTGTCTAGAATATTTTCTTTTGGCCCTCATGATATTGTTCTTTGGGTTTCTACTTAATTTTGTATATTCTGACTAAATCTGTTGAAACAGAACAATACCATACCGTAGACTATTTCTAGCAGTTTTGCCCGTATGTAACATCGACCTTGCAAAGAAACAAGGATGTGCACTCTCTGTTTCCCAAGATTAAGAGCATCACCACATTTACTCACTAGCATTACTGCTCCCTCCTCTAATAATGTATTTTGTGAATTTGTCCTCCAAGTTTAATGGAGGACAGTGCTAGCAATCTGGAAAATTTGGCAACATTACTCATTGTAAAAAGCCTATTTACATATATTAAATATGCCTTGCTAAAGTCTAACAACTAGACATCCCTGAATATCCTGGCAGCACTGAACCTCTCAGGTATCCACACAGCACTCAGCGTGCCTTTGCTGTTTGGCTAGGTTAATTTATGCAGCTGAGTCAGCTAATAATCACTGAGAAGAAAACAGATCCAGATGTTTACTGTAAAGCACTGAATTCTTTGGGCAGGGACATTTACCACCACTGCAGAAAATAATAAAGCATCGAGGCAGGCAAAAGACTTGTCTACTATAATAACTGGTCTCTTGCCTGTAGCAAATGTCAGGTGAGCAGCATGAAGACATGGCAAGTACGTGGTGATGCTACTCATACTGCTGTCCCAGTCTTCAGTCATTTGCAGCATAAATATTTCCTAAACTATCGATGATGTCTATTTTTAAGAGCCTTCACTGATTTTTCTACCAGTAAATTTTGAATCCCTTTAAACCTTTGCATTTACAACCTCCTGTGACAAGGAGGTCCAACGATGTGGCAAGGATCTTCTTCCAGTTAATTCTGCTTGTGTCCCTGAGCCATTAGTTCCACAAGAGGGATTACATGGTAAAAGGTGTACAGCATCTTTTACTGAGCAATTTGGGCTGCTTTTGGAGGCCCATAAAGGAGATGTCTCCATAGCAAGCCTTGAAAACAGGAGTAATTCATGTTCAATGAGCAAACTGTAGCTGGGAAGCAAACCTCAAGGTTTTGGATGAGCTCTAGTCTCCTCACTACTCTCTTCCACGTGTTTGAGGATTAGCTGGGTCTAAAGATGACACCTGTGGTAGTGTTAGAAATTACTCTGCCTCCTTTGGAAAATGATGTGAACGTTCAGGTAAGGCTGGACAGAGTACAATACATGAGAAAATTCTAAGCAGTTTTAAAGTCCAGGTGTTCTTCAAGTTGTCCTGCTCTGGGATTGACTCACTGCTGTATACAAAATCCTTTTTGGACACTTGTAGTTTCTCCAGCAGTTGTCACTCTCCACAGCAACTTTTACCTGTGCATGTTGATCCCTGTTATAATTTATAAATGTTACATCTGCCCCACTTGATACTCTGATTAAATTAGAATCCCATTAACCACTGTTGGCTGTCAGACAAAGAAAATGTCTGATCTGATTTTCCATATAAGACATGCCCTCTGCTCTGCTGCACGTCAGAAAATTTCCAGGGAGTGATAAGGCTGCAGTTTTGATGGGATTCCTATATTTCTCCAAGGAATTATGTTGAAATTGTGGCAGCTTGGTAGTTGAACATTAGACTATTAAATTGCACGGTGCGGTGTTGATGTGTTGTCTATGCCATACAAAGCACTACCTGAAGAGCTGCCCACTCCCTTCTGCCCCTTTCACAGCAGCCACCCTCCAGCAATGCCACAGCAGCAGAAGGACCTGCAGAAAGCCATTCCTTCGATCCATCAGACCAACCACACCAGTGGAAACTGTCCCCCATGTGTCAGGATAAATGACAAACCTAATTCAGTCGTCCTTTAAGTACTGACGAAATCTGGATTTAACACTTTCTCTGTTTTTCCTGTTGAAAGGGATCCTTCTCATTTGTCTTAAGGACCACATGCTGAATATTTCTTTTGGCTTTTCTAATATAGCCCAGAGGCCTTGCTGTGGCATTCAAAGGATTCTTTATGCGTGTTACCCATACCTGTATGTCTGGTCATGTTCCTATAGGGATTCTAAGTCTTTACTCATCAAATGTTATTTTAAATGCAACATGATTTGCTGTTTCACGTTGAGGGTATTTGGCAAATCATCCAAATGTCTGATTACTTGCTTTTGTGTTAATAGTTGCTCTTTTCTTTAAAAGTCAGTCTGTCTTCTGCAATCTTCTCTTGAAATCAGGTTGTTTAACAGCTTGAAGTCTTTAAAACAGTGTGTGCCCATCTCGTTCTCTTGGACCATTTTAAACTTTCTACTAAGAGTAATAAAACAAGCTGAAGTACAAGATTTATTTTTTAAATGCTCACTCCTTAACTGTGCATCCTCCAGATCGAGCTCACCTAATCTCTGGATTCAGCAACAAGTATCACGGTATTTATCTGGAAAACTCATTTGTAGTACACGACTCTCTCACTTGAGAAAATCCCCAAACCAAACCCTTTTTTTTTCCCCTAGCTACATTCATTTTCTGCCACCAAAGGAATAAAAAAGACCATCAGAACACTAAGCAGCTGCAGCCTTTTCTATAGACCTTATTTGTCTGATATTGGTTGAATTGTGCATTGCATTTTACAGAAACAGAAAGAAATCCCTGCCCTAAAGCAGGTGCTGGTAATGCCTAGAAATGTCTATCAGTCCTCTCCAGATCAGAAATTAATTGTGTAGCCACCATGAGAAAGTGAGAAGGTTGAAGCACTTCTGATCTTGTGCCCTATCAGGTTATTACATTTTCACCTCAGGAAATCCAGCTTCAAATGTCACATAACCTGGTCACTCTGAAGCATATATGCAATACACACCAAAAGTTAATAAAGCTACATCAGGCATCCCCCTTACACTGACAGCTATTTAATTACCAACTAGTGGCTGCTCACACAGAGGAATAGTGTGCTGTACTCGTGGGTGCTTCATTAGTACTATCCAATTTTGGCTATGTCAAGGTTGACTTTGTGGTCAGTCCTTTGAAAACTGAAAAATCAAATAAAATAAAAACATGACCTGTAATGTTATAACTATCAGAGTAGAAAATATTGCTCTACTGAAATCAGGCCTTCCAGGCTGGTTTTCACATGCTTATAGTTCCTTTTTTTTTTCATTGGTTCAAACTATTTTGAGGATAAGAAAGAAATTTCAAAACAAATTCAGGTGGTATTGTTCTTCAACAGTGTCATGCCCAGGGCTTTCAGCCACTCCATCACGACAGACCTGCAGGGGATTCTAGGCACACTAAAAGGATTAATCCCTCTTCTTTCATCTAGAGCACAGCTCACCAATTTATTCGGTCCCTCAGTCAACCCAAAGGTTAGTGAGCACCAATGAGCATTTCAGAAACCCCGTGTCTGCAGCTGATTTAAGATGGGAGAACAGCAGCTGCGATGCAGTGTTACCTTCTCTCTTAATTTAGAGCTCTGTTCCAGTCAGTAGCATTTAAATAACCAGATCCAATTCTATGTTCAGAAAGAATGAGATGAAAATGAGAGACTCCTTAAAAAGAAAAAAGCTCCTGGAGCACCTAACAAAGTCTTGGGCCTCTTCTGCCATCACATTTTGTCTCTGAGGCTGGATCTATTCTGAGCTGCCTGTTTAGTTTTGCTGGGAAGGAGCTGGGTGTAGAGCCATGTATTTGTTTCCTAGGATATGTCCATATGCCACTGCAATACCTGCAAACCACTGTGAGCTCCAGCTCTTTTCTGTTTTTTATTGAACAGCTGATCCTTCATTTCTGTTGCATCAATTTGTTTGCTGGGCAGATGTGCTGTCAGCCAGTTCAGGTCACCAAGAGCTTCAGCTGGTTTTACTAACTCTTTTATCTTACTGTATTTCCAGCCAAGCTCTCTGAACAGTCATGGACTTTTGTTGCCGTCAAAGCAAAGAAAGCTCAAGCTTTGCAGAGGTTCTGACACATTTCAGTGCTCTTCTAAAAGCTGCAGCCATCAGAGCTGAAGAATACTCAGGTCGATATTCCTTCCCACAGCTGTGTTCCCTTCACAAGCTTGGTGAAGGACTGATTCTAACACCAGTGCTCAAGCTGTGAAGGAGAAGCTAGCTCCAGCACACAAAAAATGTCCTTTGGAAAATAATCATGCTTGCGATTACTGCTGCTCTGTACAGCTGTTGCTGTGCACGAGCAGTAACTTTTCACATCTGGTTGAGCTGTTTCACCGTTCAGAAACGCATGGTACAGATGATGCTGTGGCGCTTTTGCTTCCATGCTTTTCTGTTGCTTGGGCTGACTCAAGATTGTATAACAGAAGGGATTCTTTGACTGGCTTCTTCCCTCAATGAATTTCGGTTCAGGATTTGTCAAATGCTTAGTACTCACTTTTAAAAAGAGTTGAGTTTGGTGAGTTTTCTGTACCCAGTGTTGATGTCTATATGTAGCAATAATTAGGTAGGGATCATGAAGTAAATTTTTTTGTTTAATCCAGAGAAAAATCATTAAGAAGCATTTTTATACCTTGCTTTATCAGTAAGAATGTGGACTCACCAAAGCAAAGTGTTTGTGGGGAGTTACAGGTTTTAAAGAGTAATTTCTTGTATCCAAGTCTGATTAAACCTAGAGAGCTAGATCAGCCTCCTGAGTAACCCACTGCTGGTACTTCAGGTAAAAGCTTGAGTTCAGTTTCCTCTTTAAGATCAGCAGACCAGGAACTTGAATCGAGAATCTTCTTTTCACACAAAATATGGTCTAATCATGTTGTGGCTGTTGGGCAGACATCAGCTTTTTGGATCTTATTTTGGATAGACTGCATTAGGAACAACTAAATCTTTACTATGGCCTAAGAATCACCTACAGAGAGCTCCAAGAACCAGGTTAATTGTACTTTCTACACTCAAACATAGTGTTATTGATTTAGAACACTTGTTTAAAAAGAAGATTGTTTTTATTTCCATACTACCAAGCTTTATTGCCCAAATAGTCAGACCTGTTTTCAAAAATCAATGGCTTTGGATTCCACTCATCAGTATAAATTAATCATCTGAGTTAATCCTGGTTTGTAGCAAACAACAAAGATCTATCCAGTAGCATATTCCTAGAAGTATTTCCAATCTTAGTTTGGTGAAACACTTGTGCTTTTAGTGGCTTGAAATCTTCTTTTAATCTTGTTGTAACAGAGGTGGTATGAATACAATCTTTAATACTTTTCTTTTGCTATATCTACTCAACTGCCCACACTATACTAAAAAAATATTCCTATACATGAGATTATTAATGGCATCTATATACTAAAGTAACAGCACACGTGTACCTTATAGATGCAATTAATCACCTACTCTCTTTTTTTCCCTCCATCTTTCATGATGAAAACAGATTCTAACTTTCTTCTCTGACTCTTTTCCCAAATTCAAGCTGTTAGGCAAAGATTCACCATAGGAAATAATGCCAAGTGTTTTCTCTGGGTATTCCTTTGCCCTGGCTGCCAACTTACATTTTTTTCCCTCAGGTCCGATTGAAAAAAGTCATTAATTTGTCATTTGCTAAATTTAAGAAGTAGGCAAATGCAAGGTGAGGAGGAAAAGCACTATCCAACTCATGCCAATAAATTTCACCGGTTTAAGAATTTGCAGCATCTTTTTGAGATATTTGCTCTGCTATAGCCCTTGTGGAGGAGACAAACGCTTTAGTTAAACCAGCTGTCAGGTTTAGTGGAGCTGGGCATTATATTACCCTCCTTGTCCAGCAGCAGGCTAGTAACTTCAGAGCTCTGCCACAGATCATGTATAAATGGTACCTTGGTACAATGTTATCTTCACACCTAGAGATACGGGCATCTGTCAGTGCCTGGTGTATTTCTTCAAAGTCTACAACAGCCAGTTCAACAACTTGCATAAAAATTAAAACAAGGATCTTGGCACAGCTGCTAATATGCACTTTCCAAGCTCTTAAGAAACTGTCAGATGTAGTTACACCCTGCATCCTAGTTACTCTTCTTCCTTCCCACTGAATACTCTAATAGAGATAAAAATCTTCACACAATAACGTATTTTTGACTGTGAAAGGGAACAAATACACATGCTTTCTAGACATTCAACTGTTTGATGATTGTGATAGAGCCTCCAAAATGGACGACATCATGTTCACCACAGCCTTTTTCTGTGAGAGATAAGGTATCCCTCGAAGGACCTTTCCTAAGCAAGCACAGGCCAGTGAATATCATGTGTCAAAATTGCCACCTTCTAGGATAGTCATGAATATGAAATCACACTCTAAAATTATTATATAGAAGTTGCCCCGCCTTGCTAAGTAAATGAGCTTTTCTTCTGTATTCAGTCTCTTTGGGCGAAACAGATTTGTAGCAGTGTTTTGGTTTTGTTTGTACTGAAGAGTCAACACAGGTCAGTGAGCAAATTGAATTGTCATTTGTCTGCGTGAAATAGAATTGCTGTCTACATCTTAATCGGTAGCAAGCCTGGGGAGTCAGAAAAACCCTCTCAGCCCAGCCCACCTTCTCTGCTGCATGAGCAAAGCGACTTTCTGGGTACTGGTATAAAGCATGCTGACTGTAAACAGCTCCTCAGGATAGCCACTGTTCCTTGGCTTGTCCAATCCTCGTAGAACCACTTTGCACAGTGAAAGGATTATTTTTTTTTTCAGTTTTATTTTCTCTAACAGACATCAAAAGTGATTTCCTGAGATTAGGGAAGTATAAAATTTTAACTTGCTTTGTACAGCTCCGCTCTTTTTAGACAGGAAGGTTTTTTTTCTCCTCCGTGGTGTGACGTGCTTTGGCAAAAGCAATCTTATTCTTTTATCAGCAGCAGTTTGAGATGGGCATAATATTTACAAATGATGCCATGAACAAGTTATGCAAATCACCCAAATGAGAACCAGTTAGCTTTTATATTCCGCCAAACAATTGTGTATTGTAGAAATGCCACATTTTACAGTCAATTTGAGACATATTTTAGAGACTTTAAAACATTAGTACCCTATTTTTCATATTGCTCAACATACACAACAGGATTCGTTAGTACCACGAGTCCAACAGTACAACCTTTGGAATATGAAGGAAAAAATAACCATAATAGATTTTAGAAACCTAAGTGACTTTGAAAGGCTCTTGGAACTTCATAATACTGCCAATTTTTTAAAGATCTTGTCTAAAATTGAAAACCTGTATAACTGCAAAGAGGCAATCTGTGCCTTTTTACTAGGATAAAAATACCGTTTCTTAGTGCATGTAAATGAGCCATTATAAAATAAATCAGCAAAAAGTAATGGATTCTCTTAACGTATTAAGCTCTCTAAAGGGCTCATTTACACTGCAGAATTTACTAGTGTCTGAACTGAGCTAAGGATGAGTGACTGCATGGCCACATGAACCGTGATTTTTAATATTATTCCATATTCGCTTTGGCAGTATGTTGAAGAGCCTAAGTTTTAGGAGATTCTGGCTACCCAAAGTAGGATTCCTAAAAGCCACATACCCAGGAGATGTTTGCAAGAGCATCCCATTCCCTAATTCACTCTGAGGCTACTACTGAAAGACCAGCACAGCCAATTCAACTTGTCAGCTTCTACGTAATCTCTTCCTCATTTCTGAGTGGTTTATCTAAATTTGAAGACACTACTGAATTATTTGTAAGCTTTTATTTTTCCACTTCCCAAGGGGCACATGTATGTTTTGTTTAAAAAACAGCTGAAGTTTTCCCTTGGAAAGAAAACTGCTAATCACAGTAATAATCTACACCACTCTCCTCCCCAAGTCAAAGGAAGAAAAAAAAGAACCATTTTTGGGGGAAAATAAGCAACAGCAGCAAATAATTGATAAGTAAAGATAAATTTGTGGGAACTACAAAGTAATATTTTTTTAATGTGTTTCCATGGGTTTTTTTTTTGCAAGCAAAAACGTTTTCATGCCATAGTTTATCTGAAATCCATACAACAGCTTTCTATCTTCCCTGTAAAGAGTTAGCTTATTTCTTTAAAACTGTTCTAAATCTTCATCTCCCTGACAGACTTTACTTAAGAGGTTACAGAGTGATGACACTTCTTTTCTGGTGTTTTACTCAAGTTTATATACTGAGCCCGATGCCTTTGTTTTGCGTTAAGGCTGGCGGTGTGTGTCTTTTTTCTTTGGCAGTGAACTGTTTGCTGCTGGGTAAGGGCAGAGCTGGTGATTTTTCTGAGCTTGCTTTTCCAGTAAGCCTTTTTTGTTAAGGCACGCAGTGATTTTGTTTTGATTGAAACTGTGACAGAAGCACCTCTACCATTCTGTGATCTGCGTTCATTTTCTGGACTGGATGAAGACCTGGCCAGGCCCTGTCAGCAGTGGGGACAAGGGACGGGTAAGGGAGGACATTTGAGATGTAAAAAGAAACGCAGAGGGTTAAGTATGAGGTAGAGAAGAGGGGGTAATGGATGGGAAGGAACTGGGGGTGGAGGCTGTCAGCACAGCCAGTGGGTAAGGGAACAGGCGGCAGCCGTCTTGGGCATGGGGCCCTGAGAGGTGTCCGTTGGCAACTGCTGTTCTGCTTTCCAGAACCTTCTCCTCTGCACAGCCTCTAGTGGGGCAGCGCAGATTGTGGCTCATCCGCACTGCCGGTCCCTCTCCTGTGCTCAGCAGAGCCACAGAGGCTAAGCGAGACTCCCCCACCGATACATTGCCAGACACCCAGAGCAAACATCTGCAGGGAGAAGCCGCCGCTGGGGCTGTGGGGTTGAGGCGAGCTTCACCTTTCAGTCCAAGCACTTCAGCTTCAGGCACCGGCAGGATTGGTGAAGCCTGGAAAGGTGAGATGGGTGTTGGTGTTTGAGTTTTCTTCATTTAACCGAGATGTAAAAGTTTTGGTCCCCTGAGGGGAGCACAGCCCTGAGTGCTGCTGGCTACAGACCAAGGGCAGCACACTGCTTGTGCAGCAACAAATTACAGGTCATTTTTTTTTTGGTGACAACAGGCCTTTGGAATGATTACTTTCTACACAAATCAAGTATCGTGTGTGCTACTACACCAAGATATTAAAAATTGTGCCTCCCTGTACCCTGAGGGACTGCAGAGCCTCTCTGTCTGTGTCTTCTTCCCTGCACTTTTCCCCATTCAGAAAATATCCTCCCCTACTACTGCACAGGAGTGTCGGGTGTTCTCTGTCCAGTCCGAAAACACCTCCTGTCCTAAAACAACAATGTATTTGGAATAATCTAATATCTTAGACCTAAGTGTGGAGAGTAAATGAAAATGTTACCGCTGCTATGAAGTGCCCTACAAGTTTTTGGCACTGAGAAAGTAAGTATAATACCTAGCTCTCCCAGCAATGTTCTGTTATGAGCTATTTCACCAGTGCTGCGGCATGTGCAATATATATTGCACGTTTTCCAGAGACAGGAAGGGATGATGAATGGGTCATACGTGGCCTGCTTTCTGCTTCTGTTGATAAGTGACTGATAAAGCTGACAAATAGCTGGATTAAATAAACAGAGCCTACATAACTCATTCAAAGTGAATAACTGTTTACAAATTATCAATTGTTATCTGCAAAATTTTCAATTAGGAGTGATTGATGCCATTCCTGCGTAGAAATAATGGGCCGGTGATTACGTGTATCAGGTACATGAATAGCAAAATTGGCCATCTGATGATACTCATCCTCAGGACAGGAACTGGCAAGAAAAAAAGAAGAGAAACAAATGCTCTTTGGACCAAGTGGAGCAATTTTTGTCTCCAGCAAAGAACAAGAAGGTGGATACAATAGAGGCTTTGGGATTTGGCTGCTAAATAAAATGAGAATAACGTGTAGGCTCTTTTAGAAGCCTTTGTAACTAGTTACTGCTCAAAGGAACACTTTCCATCTCATTCCTATGAGTGGCGTTGGCAGAAAATGTTGAATGCGTGTCTTTTTTATTAGAACAGGAAGAAATACTTGCTAATATAATTCTGCTTCATTTTATAATTCACTGCAGGGCGAGAATGGGATTTCAGAGCTGTCGATGTTTTAATCTCATGTCTCTTTGTCCAAAGTAAAAAGCTGCATACAAATGATGTTAAATTACACAGATTTAGTTTAGCAATGGCTATGTCATATTTGTACCACATGTTGAAGGTGGGGGAGGGTGTATGCTCAGCTCTTCGTGATCAAGTGCTTGCTTTTAATTTACTGAGTCCTCTCTGCAACATCCTGATAACAAAACATGGCTTCAGATTCCTGAGATAACATTGAGCGCCAATTGCACATCAGAGAGAAAATAACTTGGCTTGCAATAGCCTAGATTGATCCACAAAGTAAGAGGTTATAAACTGTAATGGAAGTGCTGACACAACCAAATGAGATAATACACTCCAGTACAGCTATCAGCGCAGATGGAACATGCTGCTCTGAAGTGCCTCGATGTGGCCTGACCATTCGTGTTGGAGTAGAGCTATCAGGGCGGGGGAGTTCAGATGCTGCATGAGAGCTCGGTGGGCCTGGGTGCTCTCCCTCTTGGGGGTTTGGCACCCTCTGCTGACCAGTTTATGAACAAAAAAACCCCCAAGAAATACGACTATACAGGTGACAGAGCAAAGAAAACTCATAGATCAGCAATTTAGCTAATCAAACCCCCATGTTCTTTCTTGCTGCAGCAAATTGTGAATGTCTAAAAGAAAAAAAAAAGTCTTTTTCTTGCTTCACAAGAGTAATTTCATAATTATGCATAATTGCATCACTGACTCTCTTTCTCCTAAATAAGGTGATCGAGTCTTGGTTCCCAGTCCCAGTGCAGGTCTTCCTGACCATTCACATTGGATGCAAAAATAGCACAAAGGATCTGGTCCTGGAGGGATCTCTGAGATGCTGTGGTACAAAGAGGCTCTCACTGCCTCAGCAAGGCCCCTGGACAATTGTCTCAGAGTTGAAACAACCCTTCCACAGGGGATATGCAGCAGAAACAAGCGGGTTCATGCCATATATCTGGCATGGCTGCTCTCGCTATGCCAGCATCTTGTGCTGCAGCTGATGCAGGTGAAAACTGTGTAAGGCACCTTATGCATGTTTTGGCTATTTAGCTGAATGTTTATTTACTCTAGGGTTTGTTTTTTTAAACAATTGACAAATGTTCTCCTGGACAGTGAGATGCAGAGCTTCACTTCTGTAACAGGAACGTGAAGGGGCACCTGGCTCTGCAGTAAGAGGAATTTAAACCTGAGAACTCTGGAGAACAGGATGCCCTGTTCTGTTGTGTAACTACCCCCACTGAATATTTGATTGAAAAGGTGAAGAATGTTCCATAGAGCAGGCATAGCAGCCTGTAGGAAACACCCTTTGTTTGTTCCTTATGTATTTTGCTTTTTGGATGTGCATTTACACACCGTATTCAAGATTGAACTGTTAATTTATCAACCATCTCTGCAATACACACAGTACCAGTCTTCCCTTAATAGGATACCAGGAAAGCAGGTCTGTGATTCCCAATGGAAGTCCTTCAATGGCTTCAGTTAAGTGGTTTCAGCTATGACTTCATCAGTTTTGAGTTATCAATGGCTCCAAGTATGAAACCAATTCTGGCTTGATAAGAGTAGGACAAAGCACCCTACTGAGGGCACAGAGATAGCTAGAGTCTGACAGACCTTGCTTCATTCCTTCTCGAGTTAGCTCAAGTTCTGAGTAACATTCCTCTGGCAGTTTTTCTAGAGTCCAGAAGGTCCACATAATCCAAGGCAATATATACCTATATCTGTGTAAGGCATGTTGCATGGTTTCTGTACATGGTGGGGAATGCCTCTTCCCATACAAGCAGAAGGGCAGCTACAACTTGTGC
The DNA here is from genome assembly GCA_013401255.1 of Urocolius indicus. Lineage (NCBI taxonomy): Eukaryota > Metazoa > Chordata > Aves > Coliiformes > Coliidae > Urocolius > Urocolius indicus. The sequence continues at coordinate 208,971 of WBNH01000003.1, read as the reverse complement.
TGCATGCCCTGGAGCTGTGTGGTTCTCAGGGTACCACGTTCAACTGGAGGCTGTTCTCTACAGGAGCTGACTGACTCTGCCTGTGCCTGCTAATGTCTACCATGTTCCTAGGGAAAAGTAATGTGAAGAATGCAGCTATAGGGTAGATTCACACTTGTTTCTCTTATGTTTCATTTCACTCTAGCAGAGCATCAACTGCTTTTCTTTCCATACCCACTATGCTTCTGCTTGCATCTTCTCAGGCCTGGGAAGATAGCTAAAGACTCAGAATGCTCATACTTGTTTCTATTATAAACAGAAGAAAACACACTGATTCTAAGAAACTTCACTTTTAGAAATAGCTTTGGTTTTCTGCTGCAACAACCATTATTTTTCGACTGTGGCTCTTCACGCTCAATCTCAATATAAACTAAAATGGAGGAAGTGCAGAAGGCAGCACTGACATGATTTGCATATAGTCTTGAAAACAAACATCAGCTACTGGCAGCTGAATATCAACTTTATATTAGGCTCTTGCTGCAAACGTTGTGTTCAAGTCAAAAAAGAAAACACAACCTTGTGGAAAAATAACCCTTGGTCTAGTACGTATCTGAAAAAAATAAAAATGAGACAACATCATTGTTAAAAGGACACAGAATTACAAACTTGAGTGGTGGAGGGAAAAAAAAAAAGCTAAATAAACCACAGAATCTTTATTTGAGATCTCCAGTGAGTGGCAGCCGTGGTACCTAGTGCTGTCTGCACACGGGCAGTCTATTGCTGAGCTGTATATTCAAGCACAGATTGGTTTCCCCAAGCATCAACCAAGACATTGTTTTTATTGATTTATTTTGCTATCTTCCCACTGCAGTGATAGGATGACAAAAGGGCCACCTGTGGGTATCCTAATATATCTAATGCCAGCAGATTTTCAGGTTGAATAAAAACAGTAAATCTTTCTGGGCACAAAGGGGAAGCCATGAGGTAAGTTAATTTGGGAAACTAAAGACCATGATTTAGGAATATTGGGTTTGTTAGAATGGATCAGACTGGTCCTCCTGGTTTACTATCTTCTCTCTAGAGATAGTTCCTAATGGATGGCACAAGTGCTCCAAATATTAGGTGGCATTTCTTAAAGAACCCAGATATAATGCAGATGCTCGTGGCATCTATTGTGGGATGCAGCCTGTATTTTTCCCTGTGGCAGTACAGTTAGATTTGTTGTACAACTTCCTGTTAAATTAAGGGAGCAAATGAATAAACATGTAAACCTGTTCAATTCCTTAATATATTCACAAATCAAGGCTAAACCAGAGGCTAGCAAAAGAAAGTGTAGAGCGTAGCACATTAGAAAACACATTTCTCTTCCTTCATGGCTCTTCCAATGGGTTTTCCCGTTTCCTCACTTCCATGAACAGGCTGAACTCATTGTGTGAGGTGCTCCTAAAAATGCATATGAAGCTGTCATACTAACATAAGGCTCCTCAGTTCTAGACTGTATTTTAAACCAGCAATTTTACACTCTTTGGAGCCTTCTGCTAGGAAAAGCTTCCGAAGTAACACACCTCTGAGTCTGTATTACTCTCCCCATAACAGGTATGGCATGGGCTGCAACAGATGAAGTTCCCAACAAGCACTGCTTTGCTAATGTATCTCAGCCCTGACCCACTCTTCAAGGTGCATCTGCAAAGGTTAGTTTTCACTTTATAGGAATTTCAACTCCTGGTTGAGGAGTTTCTTTGTCTATATTTTGATTCTAACCTGAAGAATCTAGGCATTTTTCTTACTCTTGGTCTGAAATTTTTAAGCTACAAGAATGATATATACATGACCACTGCAGTTTTGCATGATCTGGCAAATTGCCTAAGATACTCGTGCTTCTTTAGATTGCTTAGAGGGACATACATAAAGGCTCAGATAACTGTTGTAATCTGTACTGCTGAAGCCCCAAATAAAATTAGTACTGGTTGCCTCTGTAGAGTCAAAGCAGCAATATACACATGCCAGCTTCAGAGCTGCACCCTTCTCAGACACAGGAAGAAAAAAAAATAATCAAATTATAGTGAAGATATAAGAACTCAGGAGATATTTCAAAGGAAGCCAATAAAGAAGAAAAGCTAAAAACTGACACTCGCCAATAACAGGATTCTTAAAGCCTCAAATTCAATAAACCCACAAACCAAAAGAAATTAAGCAGGCTTTGCCACTTCAGGACAGCATGCTATGGGATTTTAACAAGATTCATAGGTATTAAAAAGTAATGGCATAAATTGGTTATTTAAAGTTCATATTGATTTGTTGCCAGCTTGTGCACATCAACTATTGCACTTGAGTGTCCATTTACTTTGCTCAGAAATAAATATTCCTGCCCAGCTGCATGCGTTAGTTGGAAGACAATCGGTTTTCACCACTGGCAAAGGGACAGGTTGTTATCTCAAGCCACATGGTTCATTGATTTATCAGTGGTAGTGTAAATACAGAAATTTATAGGGATGCTGTCAAGATCATTTATTTAAAAGATTTTTTTTTTTTGAGGGGAAGAAGGATGAGAGCATGTACCCAGGTAAGAGTGTGAGAGGCGTTCTGAGTATTTTGACTTATTAGTTGGTTGAGGTAAATTATCTCCATTTGATGTTTCTGGCTGGCAGAGTTAATTTATTTGTACAAAAGTATTTAATGATGCAGGGAGATTGTTATTGGTGGTTTAATTATTGTTTTGATTAGAGCTTCTGTATGGGTGGTAGTACTCCTAATAAGATAATCATACTTTTTCATCTGTTAATGAGTCTTTGGAGTATTCCCAACACAGTTTTAAGTCTTAGTTGTTTTCCCGCTCTTGGTTTAATTTCTGTGTTTCATTTGGCTTGCATAATGAAATGAGATGGGCTGCTTTACTGATGTTTATTATCTGTCTTTCTAATCTGGTCTTCTGTGCTTGGTTTGATTGGGATTTTCTGAAACTAAGAAACATTTCTAATCTGGAGGGGATCTGCCTCTCTTTTCAATCTGTATCTCTTAAAAAAAACACCCCAAATATTCCCTGTATCTCTTCCTGATAATACTTGCTTATCAATATTGGTAAGATCATAGTCAAATACTGCAAAATACTGACATGGGCAGTACTGGAATGTTACTCTTAGCAAGGGTAAGCCCTTAATGACATTGAGGGTACTTCAGTATTGAGTGCTGATGGTAGCTATCTTGTACAGATATTAAGTTGAATTGTGTGAGAAGCTGGAAAGTGGATAGAAATGTTAAGAGAAGAAACTTAAAAGATTAAAGTTAATATTATATAAATATAGGGTCTTTGCTTTTCTATAGAAGAGACGAATATTCTAGTTCATATAGTATCTTCTATATATACTCAACTTTTCACTGTTCTGTGACTCTACTTGCTTTCTCTCATTTCATTTTTTATTCTGAGTTTATTGGGCCTGGATCTTATTTGCTTTGAAGTCAACATTGATTCTGTTACAGTTGTGTGCATACAGAGATGGACCACACTGCAGAAATCTAAGAGCCATGGGGGACATGAAGTGGCTTCCAAATTTTCAGTGCGCTGCCTGCCACAAGCACAAATTGTATTTCAGTTCTCTGAAACGCTGGTGCCTACTACAGAAATTGTACTGGGAGAAGGTGATAGGAAATTCCACCTTCTCCTCTGGAATGTTTTTATCACCTTGATGCCAAGGAAAAAGAAATGTAAATACCAACACATATGCTAGAATCCAATCCTTTCATTTCATTTGCCTGTTGTGCTAACAGCACTTGAGTGAAAATGTCACAAAAACTGAAAGAATTACAAACCTTGCAGAAGTCCAAAGTGAACATCACTCAGTGAAGTCCAAGCCTGTTTAATCAGTCTATAATTAAAAATAAATCAAGAAAGCAAACTCAGGGAGGTAATGAGAAATGCAATCTGATTGTAATATTAGAATCCGTACAGCTGCTGCAGGAAGCCTGACCTTGTGGTGAAATGAAACAAATCTTTTCTATTCTCACAGAAAAAAAAAAGCTCAAATTAATATTTTCTTCATTAGTGTTATGTGAGTAGGTTTCTTCTAATGTGTGAGCAACACAGCCTTATGCACCCCTTTGTGAATGGCTGACAGAGGGGTTGAATAAATCTTCTTGATACCATTCGCTGCTCTTGGGCACTTTCTAATTCTTTGGATTAGCTTACACTACAGCACAGCCACCAGCCCTACTCTGCACCTCGAGTTTGTGCTGTGGTGACCAAAAGCATCTTTCTATCTCTTACTGTAGTCAGTAAGCATTTTGTAGCAGTTCACACATTCATTAGATAACTAGCAGCACGCTCAGAGCTCTTAAACCCAGGCGATACTTGTGCAGTACTTGAGTGATGTGACCATCTTCTCACCTGCACAACTTCAAAAGCATCAGCTCCAATTGCTGAACAATATTTTGCCTTTGACCAGAAACAAATCCTACTGCACATCAGCATGCAGTCAATGTATGAAGCAAACAACTTCCATTTGTGTTGTAATGTGCTGAAAACATGGGCTTGGGGTTTAGAACAGCCTGTGCTGCCGAAGTGCTTAAGTACTAAAGGAAGTGCCCCCAATCCAGCTTTACCTTCAGAGCTGGGTGAAGGCTTTTCATTAGGTGATTATTAGGATCTCTTTGGGATTGCTTCACTGTTTCATACGTGATGAAATGTTTCACTTGTGCCAGCTCAGAGAGCTTCCAGAGGCAGCAGGACACAGGAGGCCTGGTAACAATCTGAAGATTAGTTACCAAAAAAAAACCCAGGAAAAAAAAAAAGAAAAAGAAAGGACCAAAAGGAACTAGAGTGGAGGAACAAGGCTTGCTGTATCTTCTTGGATTTTACCAGGTATCACAGATTTGCAGAATTAGCAGTAATCTCCTATTTGTTACACATAGTGAACAGGGAAAGGGCATCAACCACATTTGACTTCAAGTAACTTGGGAAAACTGCAAGATTACTTACAGTTTTTTCCCCCAGTTCTCCCAGGATTTAGCCTGATAAGTTTTTCCCTCTGTTGTGACCTGTATAACGTGCCTTACATGTGCAAAGTCTTCAACTGTTTAACTGTGGGAAAAAAAAGAAACCTATGAAAAGCTGGTAAGTATCCTGACATTCAGTCATAGGAAGGATGGGGAGAAACCATGCCCTGGGGCAGATGTAGGATGCCATGGCACTACTTTCTGTGGCCAGTATCTCTTAATAGGGTCAATATTATACTAGAACTTCCAAAGATAGCTTCAAAGTTCCTTCTTCTGCTGATAGCCTGGAGGGAGAAAATATTTGTACATGCCCCTTTGCAGAGTAGCTTTTAAACTATGTGAAAGATTGTGTGCTTTTATCTCTACTTGCGTGCAAGGGGACTTAAAATAAGGATCAGGATCCCAGATCTGGACTCTCATAAGGCTCAGCTTCAGGCTTGTATCACTCCATCGGCAACTTGTTCCCTTTAACTTTCTGCCATTATTCAAGAAAAGCTGTGAAGGAGACTACTTTGTTTTAGTTATCTCCAGTAATTATTACCATATAAACCTGGGGAACCCAGCTAACCCTGGACATCAAATAAGGGGAGCTGTTGCACAAGTACAGAACGAAGCAAAACCTCTCTGCAAAGCTAAGTCTAAATAAACTTAGCCTGAAGCCTGCTCATGCCATGGCTGGAGCCTTGAAACAAGAAAGCAGGCAGGGAGTGACGGAAAGGTACAGAGCAAACCACTTGGATCTCAGTTTCTTCCTCCCATCCTACATCTGAACCTGATCAAACATATCTGCACAAGAATGAACTGCCTTTTAAAGAAAGCTGTTCTGAATATTTGAAACAAAGGAAATTGATGCCTCAATAACTACCAACGTCTCTGTTGTCCCCACCACAAATCTACTGGCACATCTGGCACCTGCTGCTAATGGTGGGAGCATCTTCAACAAGGCCACTGAAGGAGACTGATAGTCTGAGTTACGCTTTACCTTGTGTGCCAGCAGCACGCAGAGGAGTCTGAGTGGCTGTTCCCTTGTGTCTGTACTGTTGTTCCTTTGGGGATGAACAGATTGGCTTTCACAAAACTGTCTGTCAGCTGAGCTTTTCACCAACTTCAAAACTGACATAATTTTTTTCAGACTAAACAAAGACTGAAAACAGGAAGAGCAAAGCAGAAGTCCAGAGATGTCACTCAGGCACCCACAGAAGGTTATCTTCTGGGTTAGAGTTAGTCTGATTCATTGACCACAGAAATGGCAGCTGCAAATACTTCAACATATGGCTCTGGTTATTATCCCAAAAGTACGAGCTGTACATTGACACCCATGGGAACAGTGGAGAGCACTGAACGTTAAAAAAGTCTTTGGCAATTCTTGTTCTTCAGCACTGTAGTGAAATACTGTATATTTTGGAATGAGACATGCAGTTCTTAGCTAAGAGCTAAACATCAACAACATTTGCTGAGAAAGTTGAGGAAAACTTGATGAGTTCAAACCACTGTGTCAAGCTCCCAGTGGATTCAAAAGACTGACTCAGCTTGCTCTCAGCTCCCCTCTGAGCATCCTGAGCTGTGTTGGTTCGCTCTGCAGCTCTCAGAATGCCCGTTTCCTTCACAAACAAACGCTTGTCCCATTAAGGGACTGGGATGCAGATGAAGGTCACAAAGTGCCCCAGGATTTCAGAGGCACTCTTGCATTCCCCACAAATAGTAATTTCAGTAAGACAAATAGTAATTACAGTAAGTATATGGTACTCTTATGTCTACCTGAGGTCCAGTCTCACAAGCCTGAGTAACAAGGAAATCTTCTACTCCAGAAGTAGAGACAAAAAGTTTTAACAAACTTGTATTTAATTCTAATGAATATATCCAGAACTTAAAGCAACTGCCTCTGCATTTTGCTCCAGCAGACACTTGTGATGTTCCTGTAACTGAACTGTTCCCACTTCCCTGAAGGGGAATGCTCTGCTCTGTGAGTTAGAGTACAAGTGCAGGATTGCAAACGCACACCTGTCCTCTTCTCAGCACAAGGATGTCCATCTCGAGCCTGCTGTCTGTGCACTCAGAAGTTCAGTGCAGTCAGAGGGACTTCTTGGCACTTTCAGTCTGTAGGAGTGTGGTCCTAATTAACGTAGCAAAACAAAGCCAAGCTGAATGTTTCACTGAAAGGAGCAGAAAATCCTGCTTAGAGAACAATGGCCGACACTTATGCCTGAGTTCTGATTAGCTAACGCTGTTCACACAGCTTGAAAACTTCGCTTCAAAAAAGGTTTTCCTTAATGTGAGGGGATGACGGAAGGAACAGGCGGTGTGATGCTAACAATGTATGGGACTTGCTGATTCAAGTACTGAGGATTTAGAAAAAAAAACTTAGAATCCTTCTTTAATCACTTAATGTAAACAAGGAAAAGACGTTTTTAATGATTAGGAGGCTGATGATGCTAAAGGACATGTGGCTCATTTTGCGTGAAGCGTTCAGGTTTCATTTGGTAGAAGAAGTGGCCTACCACAGTGTGCATCAAAACAAGTTCCCAACAGTAGGAGACTGCAGGGAAACAGGCGAACCATCGTGGTTCCTGGAGATTAGCAGGTTGCCAGCAGTGGCTTTGGTTGAAGAAACGGAGCGTAACAAGAAATTTGTGGGCAGCCTCAGGCTGGGAGGTTTCATTGAGAATAAGGAGCAGACAGGAGCTTTACAGGAACAGTGGAATGGCCACCTCTACGACATGGCCAAAGGTGTGGGCAGCTGCACAGAAAGCGTGTTGCCATGGAAGAGGAGAAACAAGCGGGCTGGATGGTAAATAATCTTAAAAATAGGACAAGATGGGTTTGTTAAGGCATGATGTCTTCTTAAACTGCATTAGCACAAATGCTAAAGATGATCTATTGCCTGGAGTACCAGAAATGGGAGGGAATATAACAGCAAGAAGCCATGCACTTAAAGATTAATTAGAATAACTGCAAGTAAGCTCAGAGGTTCATCAAATGTGAGATTACAAGGAGAGGAATCTAGGTACATTATTGGTTGTAGGATAACTATGATGCCACTGTAATGTGGTCTTAGAAATGCTAATGTATTCTGGGATGCATCGAGTGAGGTATTTTCCGTAGATGGCAAGGTATTAATATCATTATAGCAGGCAGTTGTTAAGACCTTGTTTAGAAGAGTGCACGCAGGGTAGAAGGTATAGAGGACGCTGGAAGAATGGAAAACCTATCTAGAGAGAAGATTAAAAACCCAGCAGAAGGACTGAGAGATAATGATCTAATTGCTATTTATAGTGACATTTGAGGTAAATATCAGAGAGGCAAAATTATTTCATCTGAAGCATAATAATGATAAAGAACAAGTGGCTATCAGTCGGTAGTGAATACATTTAGACTGGAAAACAGACAGTTTCTAGCAGCAGAGTGGATGCTAGAAAAGCCTTGAAGACAGAAGGAAGGCACCTAGGCTGTCTGAAGGCAGGGTGTCTGTGTGGTGCCACAGTTACCCACTTCATCCTCCCAACTGGATAACGTTGTGTCGGGTGTCTCGTGCATTGCCATTCCCACAAAAGTGACAGAAAGAGATTTAATCCTGGAATGATGAAATGTGTATTGGTAGCATCTGACCCCTGTTTCAGGAGGTTTGTTACGACACTTAGAAGCTCCAGAAAGATTCAACTGCCTTTTTGGTGCCTTTTTAACCTCCTCTGAATCACCACCAATGACACAAGGCTGATGTATCGTGAAGCTGGACGGTTGGAGGCTTTGTACATAGCTACCCTTCTGTGACTGACAATGAATAGGACGTGGAACTCGGGGTGCAGTGGCAACACAAACTTTTTAGATGTTTGATGGATCAAACTGGTGCAGATCATGGTGGGTTTCTTTTCGTATGTTCTTTGCTGTATATACCCAAGGCATCAGAACCATGTGAGCATTTTGAAATGGCACGTTTCTCGCTCTTGCCAGTCTGAGAGCTGACTTTAGCAGTTTTCTTCTTGTAGCAAACTGCAGTTCGGTGCTTTAGCAGAAACAGTCCGCAGTCTGTTTGAGGCCGTGCTCTAGGGAAGGAATGTCTTTTGTGACTCGCGGTGCATAGACAGAAGTTCGTCGGGACCCACGGAGACAGGATGGCTGGCCGAGGTGACCCGGGGCTGTCAGGAGCTGAACTCGATTACGCAGCCGGTGTCTGCTGGGACTCAATCAGGCGGTAACGGGAATGGTTAATACCCCTTCGCTTTGCCGGCCCGAGGCGCGGCGGGGCTCTCCGGATCGCCATGGCCAGACCCCCCTCTAGCGGATGGCCCGGGCTTCGCCGCGCCCCTCGGCGGGAAGGGGAGCGGACGGGCCGCCGCCGCCTTACCGGGAAACGGAACCGCGGGCACGAAGCTCTCCAGCGCCGCGGGGGCCGAGCCCCGGGCAGCGCCGCTGCCGCTGCCGCTGCCGAGCGGCTCCTGGCCGGGCCCCAGCTACGCGGGCGGCGAGGGGCTGCGGGACGCGCTGCGCTCCCTCCCGAGAGCCAGGCGAAACGTCTCCGCTTTTTGCCTTAAAGCCCGCGGGAAGCGCAGAGCGCGTGGCCGTGGGTATCGTGCTTGGCATCGCTCCGCGTGGCGCGGGAGTCTCCCCGAGGGCACCGCGTACAGACGGTGTCTGTAATTTGCCCGCTGGATGCATAATTAGCAAGTTGATGGTTACATTTGTTTTTCCTGCCCCGCTGTTCCGGCGCTCTTAAGTCTATTTATTTCTTGGCACTTCTCAGAAGAGACAAACGATCGCAGCTCGCTCCGTTCCACCCCGCTCTCACCCTTCTGAACACTTGGATTTCGAGTTGCCAGCAACTGGTGTCCCACTACAACGCCTGGGGCACGTACGCACCGACGATCCCAGCCGTAGGTGTTCAGACAAGGACAAGGGGCGAGTGCTTGCCCCGCTGCGAGCCAGCCGGCCGAGCACCCGCAGCCCGGCAGCGCGTTCCTCCCGGCGGCGAGCGGACCGGAGCCAAGCGCGGCCGCAACGCACCCGCCGCCGTCTCGGGCCGCCGCTGCCGCAGCGGGCGGGCGGGCGGATGCGCTCCCGGAGCGCGCAGAAGCTTTTCCCCGCTCAGTTCCCGCTGTCCCCCGCCGCCGTTCGCCAGGGTAGACCCGGCTGGCTCGTTGCCGGCCGCCGCCTCGGTCTGCACTGCCTGGGCGGATCGGGGCGGGGGGGAAACGCGCCCTTCTCCCCCCTCCTCTCCGTCGCATGGGCAGGAGGAGCGCGGCGTTGCACAACGCGCTTCCTTTTTCTTTCGCTTCGCTGCGCCGCGGCCGGTGGCGGCGGGTGCGCGGGGAGCCGTTCTGCACCGGGGGCGGACGGGGAGGGGGGGGGAACGAGACGGCAGCGCTGCCGCCCGCCCGCCCGCTCCCCGCGAACTGCGGCGCCGGCGCGGCCAGCTGCAGGCACCGCCGGGCCCCGCATCTCGACCGACGGGGCCCACGTTATCTCCAAGGGGGAAGGGAAAAGGAGGCTGAATTCACGCCGGGGCAATGGGAGGATGGAACCGGGAACCCCGTATCCCGCGGGAAGCATCAGCCGCCCTCCGCTCGGTGCCTCTGCCCGCGGCGGGCGGAACGAAAGCGGCAGGGCAAAGGGGGAGAACGATCGGCTCGGCCCGACCCGGCCGAGTCGCGGCGGCGACGCGTCCCGTTAGCGGCGGCCGAGCCCGCGCTGTCCCCCGCCCGGCGGGAGCAGGTGTCCGGGGGCAGGAGCCCCGGGGGCAACGCGACGGGGGCGGAGCCGCCGGTGACCCCCGCGGGGACCGGGCGGGAGAGCGGCACGGGGGCGCGGCCGGGGCGGCGAGGCGACGGAGCCACCGCGCCCGCGCCGGGAGGGAGCCGGAG
>WBNH01000003.1:127045-197395 GCA_013401255.1 Urocolius indicus | reverse complement strand
CGCGGGGCCGGGCATTGTGTGCGCGCCGCGCCCGCCGCCACCGCTCCGCACCTTCGGCGTGTCCGCGCCCGGCGGCGCTCCGGCGAGCGAGCGAGAGAGAGAGAGAGAGAGAGAGCGCCTTTGTCTCTCGGGGGAGTCGGGCTGCGTTACCCGCCGCACTTCTGCACCTGAAGTCGGTATAAATCCGTCGCCGCTGACACTGCCCGGGCGGCTGCCGAGGTACCGGGGATGCCCCGGGACGCTAAACTTCGAACCGGTGCTGGGACAGCGTTTTGCGGGAGGGCTCCCGCCCGGGCAGCGCCGGCTGCGGACGGGGAGGGTGGGATGCCCGCATGGGAAAGGAACCGTGCAAGTTTTCCGTCTGCGGCTTTTGCAAACTTGTTACCGGGGCTCCCCCCCCCGCCCCCCTCTTCACCGGGGAAATAATGAAAGGAGAAGAAAAACAACGCGGGCAGTTAATTGTGAATTTTTAACTACGTTCGCTATTGCAGTTCCACAAGGCCCTTATTTATTCAGAAAGAGGCCAGTGATGCCCATTTCTGTCACATGTGTGCTTTAGAGGAACAGTTGCATCTACTTTGCGGAAACTTGTTGCCGTGATAAAATGGTTTTACACGGTAACCTTTGCGTCTAACATTTTCACCCTCTCTGACAGCAGAAGTCTGGTTGGAGAGCTTTTACAGCAAAAGAAAAGGCCTACCTTGCTATTTTTTTTTTTTTGCTGTCCCTTCCTTGGTGGGAGCTGGCTGCTGTCAGTAGCCCAGGAGGTTACCATAGCAAACATTTCCATAAGGCAGATTATAAGACACACGATGGAAAAGTCGTGCTGGAGAAAAAGAGAACCCATCTTGTAACTTCAGATATACCATTGTTGTGCAACTTACTTAAGGTTTGCAATGTATGTAAACTGGTTAGCAACGTGTGATTCCTATGACAGAAAGTTGTCAATAGGAAATTGGCATGTTCTTACTTGGCTGTAACTTGTAGTATCTATAGTACCCACGAGGATGGGTTCCTGATCTGCCTAAGGGCTGTGGTTGTTGTTCCAAAATAGCCAGCTTTGGGGGCAATGTAAATCTTTGTCAAGATGAAAAGATATCAATTAACTGAAAACATAAGTTTCCTGTGCGATAGGTACCACTGACACAGATTTTACAATTGAAAAAGGAATAGAAAAGCACGTATCTGTCTGAAAGATCATCTCTGGGATGCTTCTGCCTCAGTGGGCTTCCTGCCTTCCATTCAGACATTTCCTCTTTTACTTTTGGTTTGTGAATTGTTGCTGTGATTGAAGGAGAAGAATAAAATGTAGTTCTTCCCTGAACCTATGTTAGTGGAAAAAAAATGGGAAGATGCTTTTGGGCAAGACAGACGACAACAAAACTGTTGTGTCTCACTCTAACTTCTTGTATGACTCATGCTTCAGACTTAGGATGGAGATGTTGGGAGCATGGCTTTGCTCCTCTTTGCTGGATGTCTCTGCTGGGCAGTTACATTGGAAGGCTCAAGTATCCTGTTACGTTAAAGCTGGCACGTGCATTCTCCACAGGAGACAACAGTGCAAGATATATAGCTGAGAAACAGTGGCAGATCTTAGTAATTATTGATCTGTATGGTTTTTCCTTTGCGGGGTTTTTTTTTTCCCCCTTGTCTATTAATTTGCTGGTCTCGAATGATCTGATTCTTAAACCTGGCAAATCTCCTAAGCAATTGCTGTGCGGAAAATAAAGGTGGATTAAGTGTAAGATGACATGTTAATGACTGGTATAGTCTGCATAGTGTAGTCTTTATATTCTGGGAACCTTTTCACTGTTTGGTGCAGAAGATGTTAAAGAGTACTGCAAAAATGCATTTGTCGGGATATGTTTTGGTAACATGAAGTGGGGTTTTTTGTTGTTGTTTGATGGCAGAGCAGTGACAGCTCTAGATGTTAGCCTTTCCAACACCCTTACTTTTTGAATCCACTCTATTTGTTGCTGGAAATCGCTTTAACGTTGTTACCATGTTTCCACTTGTGAAGTTTGACTGGAGCGGGATCATCATGTGATGCAGACATCAATACAAGTCACTTTGCTGGCTTAAGTAATTGTCCTACAAGTGATGCACTTTACACACATGGCAACTTAATTACATGATCAGGTTGACAGGGAAATGACTCATGTTAAATTCCTGAATGTCCTTTTAAGTGCAGGAGAAATTGAAACCTTGGGAGGTGTTTAGTAAGGGGCATTCTGGGGAGAGAGCTTTTGATACATCTTGCAGTACATCTGTTGTTCCTATATTAACGTGGCAGTCTTAGTCTTATTGAATAGTCTTTCAGATTTGATATTTTGGTTTCTTGACTTTTTATGTGCACCTTTCTGTATCTTGTAGATTGATCACTGACTTAAAGCTGTGCAGCCTGTGTGAGTTACAAATGTTTTCTGGAACTGTAATGTCTTTGTTTTTTTGTGCTGCCCCTCTGACTCATCTTGCTTGATGATTAGCAGATTTTATGTGTAGTCTTAGTTTTAGTAGCTTTGAACACCATTGTTGCTGCTGGTAGTGGACTTGACTTTGTGCCCGTTTCATTCAGCTTTTGGGAAATGGATATCAGTTTTTTAGGTCATAGGTTTAAACGCCAAGTGGGTGTTCTTTAAAGCTTTTAGGATCCATCTTGTCCCTCCACCCCCTCAAGATTACTTTCTTACTTGAAAAGTCAGGGGATAAAGTGGATTCAAATACTTGCTGCTGTTGTCTTGAAGGCAAATGTTGTGTTAGCATGCAAGATCCTGCGAGTGAGATGTAGTGGTTTGCATTCTCCAAGGTTAGCAAAACTTGAAAGTGGGAGTAAATGTTAATTTTATAGTAATATCTTATTATTTTAAAGCCACGTCATCAATATAATGGTATTTTAATGTCTTTTTTTTGTTTTGTTTCTAACTTGAATCCATAATTATTTCCACTGTTTAGTTTTCTTTATCTTGATAAAGCCTGTGAAAGAAGCATTGAGATGTTACTTACTGCTCATTTGATTTGAACATGGTTTTGGCTCTAAGGGTACATAATATATCTTGTTGAAAAATGTAAGACCTGGTGCATGTAAGACAGGCTTTGTGTTCACTCAGTATCCACGTTGATTTTTCTTCCCTTTTCCTGGACTTCACTGACAACCTTTGTGGATTGATGATGATCATTGGAGAATTATAATTGTTCTTATTGTTACTATTAAAATGCTCCTATGTGTGAGATTGGATATTTTGAAGTGTTTTTTAGCAAAGACTAGTCTGCAGAAATTATAGTATAACAACCTGAATTCTACTTTGCATTCTTAAAAGGGCATCTCTTAGGGGAATCACTTGTTGAATATTTTAAATGTTCCCGTATGAGAAAGGAGGGTGTGATCTTAGGCTGGAGCAAGATATTCTGCATATTAGTTGGGACTCTCCAGGTAATTCTCCACATCTCTGGGAAATTAGTGTACTTTAACTAATGCAAAGCTACATAGTAGTTATAGAGTCCTAGATGAATGCTTTTAAAACACTTTGAAGATGAAAAGTGTGAAGTCTTAGGAGTAGCTTTATGCTTTGTTTTGGTAGTATTGGATTATCACCCACAGACACCATTGAGGAGGGTTTCACTACAAACTGTGCAAATAAACAAGACCTGGAAGCTACAGAATGAAGGAAGCCCTGGTCTGAAAGTCTTTTTCTTCCGCTACCTCTCTCTCTTCTTTTTACTTCCTTACCTCTTCTGAATTCTCTGTGATATCTGCATTAGTCTGTCTTTCAGTTGAGACAGCTTAGATTGTTTTTTTTCCCTTGTGAAATCCTAGTACCACATTTGTAGGATCAGGTTTTGTTGACTGGGTTTGATGAAGAGTCATGAGCAGATAGGCAGAAAACTGTGCATGCACACATTTCAGATTAATCCAGTGAACCTTGTTTGCTAAGGAAATCAGGTTTGCAATAATGTTAACACCTGAAGTAAGAGGACTTCATCAAGATTTATAGTAAAATAGCCGTCTCATAGGACTAGAGGATGTCTAAAGGTCCGTTCCAACTCCTACCATTCCGTGATTCTTTAGATGCTTAACTCTAGTACCAGGATTTTTGCTCTTTCAAGCTGTCTCTTTTTTTTTTATAAGACAGAGCAGCCTTAACTGCCAGTAGCTTTTTGATGCTCTAATTACTTCTTTAAACTCAAGTAGGAGTTTTTCCTTCACTTAAAGTAGGTGGGAGCCATGCACGTTTTGTTTTGGCTTTCTTTTTTTGTCACCTGTTTGGATTTGGCAAGTGGGTTGGTCACAGGTGCCTACCAACAGTTCAGGTGAGTTGCTAGCTTCAGACCTAATTTTGACAACTTGTTAGATTGTGTGGCCATTCGGGAGGTGATTGCTGTTCCCAGAGTCACCCTGAGCAGCAGCTTTCAAGGTCCTTGTTTATATTGCTGTGGCACTTCATATACGCTGGTTTATTTGCTGTTACACTTGAGGACACTCTTGTTCACTACAGAAATGATCTCTTTCTTCAAACAAATGTGTTGAGACGGAGACTAGGGGAGTTTGATGTTATCTAAAAATGATGCAGCTGTTAAAACAGCTTTGACGTTCTCTGAGAGTACTGATGGGTGAGAGAGGAGATGTATCTTATTTTGGGGTTTTTTTTTTTCTCTAAGAGTAAACTATGCAGGGCTGAGTAACCTCCTCTCACATTTTGGCTGATTGGAGTCTAGGGCTCTCCGCATTTCTCAACAAGTGCCCTGTCTTGCAGAATTGTGTCACTGGTTGAAAGTAATGGTGGTGGAGGGAAACTCTGCAAGGTTTTGCTGTTTATCAATATGTTTCAAGGATATAAAGGACTGGAGCAGTGATATTGAAGCAGATATCAAGTGAATAGAAAAGATGAACTCCATCTTGATGTATTTAAAGGCTGTAGTCTCTGTTTCTTCTGTGGATGGGTGAGAGAAAACCATAAATAGCACCTTCAGGTTTGTCATTGTTTCCAGAAGAAGCCGGTCAAGTCAGGAAGTGAAGGCACTTCCCCTCTGATGCTGGGTACACATTTATTACAAATGGCTCTGGGGATGTCACCTCTCTGTAATGGACTAAGTGATGCCTTGGCATTTCTTGCCACTTTCACAGTCTCTTGACCTGTGAAAATGTATATAAATGTAAGATTTTCTTTTTTTTCTTTTGGATTTTTCTTTTTTCTGTTTGTAGGTTGACTGTAAACAGCATAGAAAGCATTTTAAATCCTAGGACTATGAAGCTCCATCGTACTGCAAAGCTTTGTTGGAAACTAGGGTGGATTTTTTGTTGAGCATCTTTTTTCTCTTGTCAAAGCATCCTCTCTTGAAAAGAAGCTACCATTGGTCTTGGTGCCCATCAGCTCTGGTCCAAGAATGAGGATGTGGTCCTGAAGAAGCTGTGGTGTTTCTGAGCAGTACAGACAAATGCTGTTAAAGGCTAATGGGTGTATGTATTATACACACAAGATTTCTCTCTCATATATGTGTATTTATAAATATATATATTAGCAGTTATTTTTTCCTAATCACAGAATCACTACAGTTGGAAATGACCTGTAAGATCAAGTCCAACCACTAACTTAATGTTGCCAGGCCCATCACTATACTAACTCATATCCATTAGCAATATCAACAATTCAAGTTCCACATATATGCCCTCATCCATGTGTTAAATACTTAACTGTTCAAGTGATGTTTTAATATAAACAACAATATATGTACAACAAAGTAACTGAAGAAATGTGCGAGTAGGAAATGCCTAGCAGACAGACAGGGTGAAAACGGGGGGTGCTTCCTTGCAGTCGGGCCAGCAGAGCTTGCATAATGCACATCCTAAAAGAGAAATTATTGAAGAAGGCATTGGTTCCTTCCAGGATTAACTCTGCTTATTACTCTTTAAATTGTTACCATGAGGGTTAAACTAATGGCCCCAAGAAATAATGAAAGTGCAGGATCGGTCAGAAGTGTTACATATATAGCACTAATTGGCCAATTGAATTAAGCTAATCAACTCCTTTTAAATGAATGTGACCATGGGTACAGGCATATGAAAATCTTCCCCTCTTTCAGGGAATTTTTTCTCCTTTATTTGCAAAACAAGGCTTAATCAAGTTAGCAGTGAGGCTTATTGTTCCAGCGGCCAAGAGCAAAAGTCTGCTGTTGTGCCCAACAGAATCTTACTTTGTGAACACACTCTTTAGCAAATTTACCTTGTATTTTGTCATTCTCCTTAATGAATACCAGTGTATCTAGGGAAATGGCCTGGTTAAGTATGTGAATCCAGAGTTTATTGTGATAATAAACCAATTCTAGATAATTCTAGCCTCACTGCAAGTGTAAAGGGTCCAGCAGTTGCTTTGTCCACTTTTGATTTTTCAAACAGTTCAGCTTACATAAGTAAGAGATAATGACTGGAAACTGAAAAACCAGGGAAGATTGTCTCTTCTCCTTGTAGTCTTGGTATAAAAAAATAACAGCTTGGTACAAAAAATAACAGGAGCATAACAGCTGGAAGGAGAAGATGACAAGAAAAAAGATCATCTTTCTTAGTTGCAGTTAATGTTTCTTGTTTTAACTCTATGTACTTATTAAAATGAAAACCAAAATGTAATTTTCTTTGTATCTGTTTTCTCTGTATATGCTTTTAAGGTTAGAATATTACTTTGCTAAGTAAAATGAAAGTACAGTTTTCCTTTCTAATTGGAGTTCAGTTTCCATCTAAAAGCAACTTGACATAAATTATAATTTTTGTGATTATCCAGTAAGAAATACTGAAATTGCCTTTTATTCTAAAGCAAAGTTTCTTATTTAAATGAAAAGGTTTCTTATTTAAATGAAAGTTTAATGTTTTGCATTTATACTTCGTTTCCAACCAGTAGTTGAATCTTGCTGGGGACTATTTTCAGGTTAGTGAGAAATTGCAGTATTGCATATTCTGATAGTTTTATTTAAAACTTTAAATGCTTTTCTTTTGTGCTGTTACATAGATAATGACATCAAAATGTGCTTTGTCGATCCTGAGCATTCTTCATGTAAATGTGAGTGATAAATAATATGACAAAACAAGTTAGCAACTGCCTATCAACTGGTCAGGGCATCTTTATAGAAAGATAGCAGCGAGGATGTTTCTAAAGAGGTTTCTCTTCAGAAAGCTCTATACAGTGTTTGCAATGGTCAGGCTGCAAGAGTCTCTGAAACATACAGTGTGTTTTGGATAGCAAAGACTTGGGAGTATATGATTGCTTTATTATTTGCCCAAAAGGGAGAAATCTGTTCTTAACATAGGACAAGGGCTCTCTGACAAACAGCATGGCCAAATCCACTTCAGAGTATAAAATTTAACCCTTCAGAGATTCTACCTTAACAGTGGGATTTGAAAGATAAATACCAGCGTGATAGCTGTTGGGAAGTGGCTGAGAAGTTTCTCTGCTTTGCTGGGAGAAGAGCAGCTTCAGGTCTAGCTTAAGTTGTGATGAACATCAAAATTGCCATAATGTGTCAGATCCCATGTGTCACCTCAAAAACCTTTTCAGAGGAGGATAAGAAACAGCAAAGTAGAGCACGATCCTTCTCTCAGTTGGCGACACGGCTGCGTAGGCTGCATAGGAACTAGTGATTTAACCTATTCTCTGTCATTTTGTCTAATCCTTTCTGAATCCACAACTTCCTGTGATTACTAGTCTGCACTTTAATTACGTGCAAAGTGAAAAAGTGCTTCGGTTTGTGTTTGCTGGTGCTTGTGGTAGGAGATACAGTCAACAACCTTCGTTATTCTTTTTTTCTCATGCTAGTTTTGATTTTACACATCTGTATTGTACTCTTCCACAGTTGTGCTCTTTGAAGCAATTTTATTGTACAGAAGATACTGAAGCTTGTCGACAGCTTGTGTGTGTGCAGTGTTGGACTGGACAGGACTGCATTTTCTGGCTGTGGGCACTTTTTAACTTTCCTGTAAAACTGAATTATACACCTGTCTCTGTTAGTACAGAAGTATTTTAAGCCTCCGATCTTCTTTGATACCTTTTTTTGTGCATCTTCTAGTCTCACTATGGCTATTTGACACCAGCACTATGTGTTGTCTCAGGGTACTCTGGATTTCTAGAATCACAGCACAGTTGTTTTCTGTTTTCTTCAGCATTCCTGAAGGCTCTGGTGGAGTATGGAATTGGTGCTCCAGGAGAATTAGTCATAACATTTTTAAACTCCTGAGTTGCAGTAGCTCATTTAGATCTCATTGTATAGGTGAGGTTATTTCTTGCTCTGTGCCTTATTATCCTGCCTTTAATTTCATCTATGATCCTTCTGTAGTTCTTAGCAAACAACATTTATTATTCATCTCTTAAGTAGTTCTGTATCATCTTAAAACTTTGCACTTATTTCATATTTGTGTGTTTCTTTGGAAAAGCATAATTCAGTGCAAACTCATGAGTCCTCCTTGCATCGTGAAAAATCACTTTATATTTCTGTCCTTACTTCCTGTCTTTATAATCAGCTTTAAAGTATGAGTCTTTAAAGTACGATCTTCCATGAAGTAGTACTCCAGAATGGTTTAAGTCAGTGTGGACAGTAATAGGTCCTGGAAAGACAGTACTCTGTCTGTGGACATCGAACTTGTGAGATGTTTACTTCCCTTAACTTGTGTTGAAGACACTCAATGAGAAATTAATGATGCTCAGAGCTTGCCAGAGTTGAAACCTGAACAGTGTGCACTGGTCTGATGGATTTTCTTTTTTCTGTTTCAAGTAGGTATTTCTCTACTCAACTCAGGGGCAGAGGGCATGGGAAGCTGTGTGCCGGGAGCATGGGAGAGATGCGGGTGAGGCCTTTGGGTTTATGTGGCTGCAGCTTCTGTTGCTCTTGGCCTTTGAACACTCATGCAGGTATTTTGCAGAGAAGGGGGAGAAGGGATTAAATAGGATGGAACTAAATTGCATCTCTATAGCAACATTAGTACTGAAAAATGCTTCCATATGCAAAATACTCTTAAAATGGCACTTCTTAGCACTGACAATGTACAACGTTGTTTTAATTTTGGGAAGTTTAGTAATGATGGTGGAGGATGTAGAAGCCAGAAAAGCTGACAGCAATTCTTATGTGTTTCTGTTAGTTTTTGACCACCTTCTCACTTGAAGTGACCGTTAGACTGGGTTTTGGTCTTTATGCCCATCTTTTGTCAAATCCTTTAATAAAAACTCTCACTTCCTGATAAGTTACTTGAGGAATGAACTTCATTTAATGAAGTTTCATCATTTAATTGTCTTTGCTTTCTGGTGTGTGGTATGGAATTGAGCACCAATATTTTCAACATTTAGAAAGTCTTATTCTGAACTTCCCAGGTCGTGTACTTTTTTAAATGCTATTAATTCATGTATGTATTGCAGCCTTCCACATAGCCACCAAGCCGACATGCTGTGGTGTGACTAGATCAACAGTTACTTCAGTTTGGAAAGTAACAAAATGAACTTCTCTAGTCAAGACAAAAGGGGTCACATCAGTCTCCTTGTGGAGCTCCCTGTGTCTGACACCTGTGTGATGTCAGTAGGATAAAACAGGTTTTGCATTTAATTTTATTTTGGAGATTGTTGAATCAAGAAGCCAGAAAAGTGATTTAATTTTGCTGATAATGAGTGGTTTTCTGTTTGCTCTCCTAATTATTCCGTTCATTATTAATCTGTATCTCAGCAATTTCAATTCGTTTGATGGCCATTCACTTCTCAGTGTCCCCAGCCCTGGTACAGAAGAACAACCTTTTAATCCTGTGTTGAGAAGACTATTTTGTTTTTACCATAATGGCTAACAAAGAACCTTACAAGAATTAAAGTTAAGGTGCTGCAGAGTTGTTCACCTCTGCTTTGGAAAGCTTTTAGGGAATGTTGGTTTTTTTTTTCCCTAGGCCAATTCTTCACTCAATTTATGAGCTCATTTTGCATAGAGATCTGATAATTCATTTTTTTTTTTACATTCTTGTTACTCCTAGAAGTGATCATGGCAGTGCTCGTCTGTGCAATTTCCGCTTGCAGCTGAGGGCAGCACTTAAGTGTGAGATGGTATAATTTACATCCAACACTGCACTTTCCACTTAATGTTTTGCTAGCAACTCCATATCTGTATGGAGCAAATCAAAACAGACTTGGGCCGTCAGCAGAGATGTTTCTTAAACACAACCAGGCAAACAGTTTTCTTTTCCATTTAATCAAGAGTATATTTAAAATTGAATCTCACAGCATAAGCACATGATTCTGTTACATGCATGTACTTCTAGCAGTTTTGGCTCTTAAGAACTTCCATAGGCCTACAATGAGATGCAGAATACTGACACAGGACGAAAATCTAGGAGACTTCAGAAAAGAACTTTGGAAGGGACTGTTTTCAAGATGAGAGTGTCCTTTGATTTCTTTTCTGAGGCGCTGTTTTTGTTACATCCTGCTGTAAAATTAAAATTTGGATGGTAATGTTCAGAACTATTGAGTCAAAAATTGAAGTGGAACTTGAATAGAAGAGTGTTATTTCTCTTTTATATTTATATGTTAACAATGGAAATTGTGTTGCTTGTTCCAGGAGAGAGATGCCTGAAAAAATACACACTGAACTTTGCAGTAATGGGGCCACAAAAATAATTCAATGGAAAAAAAAAAGTGTGGATTTGGAGACGTTTTTTATGACAGTGTAAATATTCCAGTGTTGTCAGGATCAAGCTTTGAAATTGTACTCCTAAAAATAGAGGAATCTTTTTCAGTTGCACTCTGTCTTTTGAGCCCTTAGGCTCAAGGCTTGTTTTTCTCTCTCTATGAACAGAAGTGCAAAAAAAAAAATATCTTAAAATGAGAACAGATTTTCATGTAATTTTACCATTCCTGATGCTGGGGTAGTAAGAACATCATCACTTACTGTGAGCTCTTCACTAAAACCCTGTGCTGTCACTTATTCTTAGGCCTTTAGGCCTGTTAATGTTCTTGTGATTGGAAATTGGTATCGTTGAAAGCTGTTGTCTTTTTTTAATTCTTTTTCTTTAAGATTTCAGTACTTTTGAAAGGGAGGAATGGGAAGGAAGCGTGTCAGTTAATGAGCAATAACAAACTGCAAGGCAATATTTCTGTGGCATTGCCCGGAGAGAGAGAATTCCATGGCTTAATGCAGCTCATAATACTATAATTCCAAAGATATGGGAGAGAGCTGTGTTTTACCATCACAGTTTGTACATACTGTGGTATGAGTGGTAGAATCCTAAGTCAGATGGAGCTTTAGCAAGTTAAAACAGCACTTCACTGGGCAATGCAGAAACAGTTCATGAGCTACAGTGAAAACAGGCAACCGTTTGGCTACTCGTCAGGAGGTTTGAAGATGATGGTTGGTTGAACGTGTTCCAAGATCAAATGTGGAAACTTTTGAAGATTATTTATGTTGGTGCCTGAAGTCTCCCAGAATTAGTCAATCCACTGAGACCTCTACTGGCTTTGTAGGCAGCCCAGTTTCTATGTCTTTCCTTAGCTTTTTAGGCTTAAAGTGTCACATTTAAAGCCTTGTTGCTCTGAAAAGTTTTATCAGCCTGTTAGAAAACTTGTGTACCTACTGGGAAAGGCTTAGGTGCTGCCTTAACACCTGAAGTGTATTAAATAACCCAGTCTGTAAGGTAAAAAGTAACCATATGTCTGTGCTCTTAGCCTCTTATTGCAGCTGAGATATAATGTTAAGAAATGTGCTGGCAGGGGAACTGAAACAGTGGCCAAGTTCAGTGCTGTAAGTAACGATGTCATGAAAAGGATTTTCTTTTCACATATGAAAAGTTAAGTGTCAGGGCATCAAACAGTCAGGAGAGTGTATTAGTGATGCAATGGCAGTGTGTTGAAGCCAGCTCCTCTTTGTGAGATTTGTTGGATGTTACAGGTAGAACGAAGAACATGTTATGGTGCCTCAGTGTAAGTTTAAGTAGACTGTAAATAAGTCCTGTAAATATCTACTGACTGGATAGAATTTTTCTAAGCCCTTATTGTGGAGCTTGGGACATTGATATTTCTGAGATCTCTTCAAATATGAAAGATTATATATATATTTTTAATCATTATACTGTCCCTCCTTTAGATAGGCATTTATTCCCATTAAAAACATATTTGCTAATCTGAGCTGGAACCCTCTTAAAACAAAATGCGAGTGAAATCTTGGGAAGCAGTGGGAGACCTCAGGACTGTGCAGTGAAAGGATTGAACTCTGCCATTCACAGCCTCTTATGAATAAAGTTAGCCTTCTACAGAGAAAAGAAAATTCAATTACAAAGCAAGAAGGAGGGTGAAGGGGTATAATTAAAACGCATAATCCTAAAAACAACATGAACAGTGGTTTTTCATGTTAGATTTAAAGCAGTCTGCTTTGTGTGTGCAGTTGTTATTGCTTAAGATTATTGATTTAGTTTCCTAGGGGAAACACTTTGAGAGGATGCAAAAAGGATGACGTCTGTTGGTGTAATGGGCAGTGTGATTTCATGCAAGTGTTGTATTTATGGGCAGCTCGGTGGAGAGTTTTCCTTTATAGCTTGCTAATCTTTTTTTTAGGGGGTGGGGGGGAAGGCAGAAAATGAATTGCTGCTGCTTCTTTTTCTCACACTAATGGAAATTGACCTATCAGAGGATGAGTGCTTCAGCAGGAGAAACCAAAGGCAGCACTGGGACAGCTTGTTCTCTCCTGTTATGTCTACACTAGCGGTGATTTCCCAAGGTTTAGTAGTTTGGACCCTGATTATTGAAGCATTTGTGGTCCCAGCTCCTGTTGACATGGTCAGTGTTGGTGCCTAAAAGCCTTTGACAGGATATATGGCCTGAGGTCCACATTCATCTGGGAACTTGAAAATTCTCTTTAGAGATTTGTAATAAATACCAATGTTGTTTTCTAGTAAATACACATCTGCCCTGCCTCACTATTTCTCTGCTAATTAGCTACTTAGTCTTATGCTAATGTCAGGAGTTGGGTCAGAGCACCAGTCTTTTTGGTAGCAAAGCATTCCCTGCCTGGAGATAGAAGCATATCATTATCAGGACTAGCTCTTATGATAAAAATATTCTGATTCCATGTAGTGGGTTGAATTTGGACATACACGTGCTGACCTGCTCACCACAGCTCTGTGTCAGAAACGAGTACCTGTAGGCTGACGCAACTAACTGAATTTGATGGGCTGTCCCTGTTTCGGACCTCGTTCCTTCAGGAACCACAGCTGGTTTGATTTCACAAACATGGATGATGTCTGCAGAACAAATATTTGGGTCTTGAATACTGTAGGAGTGATTTTCATGTATTTCATTAAATATCTTGGTGAGAAATTTGAGTATTGACTGAGAACCACAGCAAGGGAAAGGTGCAGACTTCTAAAATATGGAACAAAGGTTCCCTGAGTTTTTGGCAAGTCTCACGTGTAATACTGAATATTGAATATTGTAGCAAGATTACTTTAACTTTGAACTTTAAATAGACTTCTGAGCATTGTTTTTTCCCTTGCATTAATCAGTAACATTTTATGTGGGGCTGTTCCTTAACCTGACTTTATATCAAAATAATCCAGTTTTGTAAAATGTTTTGTGCCAAAAAAGATAGTTTTGAGAGTTATCCATAGGAAGCTACAGTAATAACTAACATTCTCGGATAGTTTTTCATTATGTGTTTGTTAACATTTAGTTCAAAAGGAGAGTGAGCTTAGGCTAAAACTCTTCCCATCAACATAGGCGGTATAATCTCACTAGATAGATAACATTTGACATTGGAAAACCAAACCTTTGCTGCTTTCCCTCTTTATCCTCTTTCCACCCTCTCCCCTGCAAAATGACAAAGCCTTGCAGACTTGATATCAATTTAAAAAAAAAGGTGGAAACCATTTGTCCTGTCACAGAAATAACACAAAGTTTGCAGTAACATTAGTTCAGAGTTGCAGCAGATGAGAGGTGTAATGTGCCTCCTGGGTTTTTGTGCCTTGCCTGTCAGGTGTTAAAAACTGAAATAGAATGTTGTATTAACATAGAAACACGCTCATAGCTACCTGAATGCAAGAACCCCTTAAAAATTGTACGGAGTGACATGAGGAAAATGAGAGAGTTCTGTTTGGTGGTTCATGCAGTCAGTATGCTTTTGGGTGGAAGATGAAGAGTGTTAAAATGAATATCGTGGCTGGAACAAATATTTTGAGTCTTGATCAGAGGAAGGGGTGGTACTTCTACCTGGAAGGACCTGCACCTGCATCTCTGCTTGTCAGGGTTGTGTTGGAGAGTCTTATGTCCCAGAAATAACAAGATACTAGTGTGAGAAGACCTGGAATGGAGCAGCTGTGGTTTAATTTGTGCATGCTTAATGCACAAAAGGTAGTGATCCGTCTTTGTTACCTGCCAGCTCTTTGTTACTTAAAGACCTTCCATAATGATTTTTTTTTTCCTTGAGAAGACAAAGAAAGAACAATATTGAGAAATAATCTTGCATTTGGTTGTTGCAGCTTTCCAGTCATTGTTGTATGTATGTATGTGTGTATGCAATTGCATACATATTTGTCTCTGCTTGTTAAAGCAGAAAGGAAGCATATCTAATTTGTATTCATGCCAGTTAAGCCTGGTTTCTGGCCAATATGAAGAGCTCAAGGAGCACATGTGGGCTATTGTTACTGCCTCGTGGTACCTGCCTTGCTTCATATTAGGCCACTGTACAGACATCAATAGTTTTTGACCTTCCCACTTGAGCTGCCATCACACTGACAGCCTGTAGCTTCTTCACATGCAATGATTTCTCTATCAAAACTGATTTAGTAACAGGTTTCCTCTTACACCTTCTCTCTGCTCACCCTTGCTTACTGTGCAGCTCAGCTACAACAGCAGGGGGTATTCTTAACCTGCATTAAGTGTACATACAAGATACTTAAGGCTGATCAAACTGTGGATGGCTTCCTAGGTGAGCTTTAATGTCTTGCAAATCCCTTGAGCCATCCAGCTTTCTCAACATAAATATGTCCGGTGGCCTTTTCAGCTACTTGGCCGTGTCTGATTATTAGTGTGTGGAAACTTGTATGCTCTGCAGATTTTCTGTCTTCTCTTTACTTGATTGCAGTTTCTCCCTAACCATGAAGTTTCCTGTTCTTTCAATGGTGTTTGGGTCTCCTAAATTTCTTTAATCTATTTCTCTGATGTTATCATTATATATATATATGTAAAGCTGAAAGATATTTCACTGAGCAGGTGAAAAGCTAGATATTAGGTCCTGTTTAATCTGATATCTACGTCAAAGCTGTGGATAAAGATGTTTAAATAATTTAATAAACATTTTAAGGTTTATAGACTACATTTGAATAACTGAGATGGTAATCAGAACTTGCTGTTGGAGTAAGTGCTCCCTGGAGGTCATGTAAAAAAAAAAGAAAGGGCAGAAATTGTGAATAAGGAAAGTGTGGTGTGAATTACTATAGTGGAATTTCTAAGAAGTGCTGACATGTTCCACATGCTTTAAGTTGTGCTGAAATCTGATTGTTTTGACCAACTGGAGATCTGTAGTTACTCCAACTTTTTATTAAATTTTGATTTCCTGTGTGACATTACATCATCATAATGTCATGCTGCTGGACTTCTGCAAGGTCTCGTTCACTCTGGGGTGAATGTGTGGCCTGTGTGGATTAGCTTTGGTCATGGGCATCTGTGCTGTAGATGGAGTTGCTTTTCAAATTAATTTAGTCTCTTTTAGTTTTCCTTTTTAAAAAAAAATGAGCCTTCTTATTGTGTCTTTGCACGGATATGCATTTCTAGTGAAAGACTAGTCCTGCAAATTCCAGTAGCATCATCACTTCAGGTATTATCACAGAAGTTCCACACGACCTGGCACACCTAAGCCAAAGTCTCTGTTTTCTATTTGTGTTAGAAGGAGAAGGCTGTGGGAAGTACAAGTACAGTACAAACCAGCGATAGGCAACTGTCCTCTCTTGGGATATCTCATATAGTTGTTCAGCAATTTACAAGAATAGAGAAATTTGATGTGAAGGCTTCAGTTGTACCTGGGGCATTAACCAGCTCTGCCACCAGATGATTTGACTTCTTTTGCAGTTTGCCAGTACGGGGTGTAAAGAGTCGTTTCAAATGGGATGCTCAGAAAGCTGCCAGATGTTGTTTTGCTGTCTGCAGACAACACTCCCATATTAAGTCTTTAGTTTGGTACATCAGAGAAGAAGAAGCAGTACATGCTGTTAAAGTAGGAGGTTATTTTCAGCTTTACTGTTTAAACCAGAAGATCTGGAGTGGGAGCCTGGAATCCCATATTGCTAACAAAGTGAAGTGGCAGTGAAGAGTAAAAATGAATTTCTCATTTCCTCTTAACAACCCAAGAGTGTTTGATTTCAATAGTTTTTCTTTAGATATTGATAGTAGATTAATTTAGTTATATTATAAATTAATATGGCCTTGTGACGTTTAATTTAACTCCTAGTTTATTTATTCCTATTGCATTTATTGTCTTAAACATCAGTGCTGCTGTAAATTATGGAAACTAATTTTGTGTGTCCTCTGCCCACAGTATTTTGATAGCAAAGCACTACAGGATGTGCTACAGTGATGACTAAAAATCACTATAACAGAATCGTGAAGCCAGTCATACGCACCCTGATCAGGCATTGATGCCATTGATGTGTGGCACTGCCACTCCTTGCCTTGTTTTATTTGTGTTTGTGGTAACAATAATGACTCTGGAGGAGGGAAGTCAGGCAATTTAAGAGCAGCTCTGAAGTTAAGTCCTGAGCAGCATTTGGCTCTGACTTCTGTAATCTCCAACTGCCTCCTAGGAAGACAGTGGCCTTTGGGAAAGCTTTTCTCATCAGCCTCACCTATTTATCTGCAGGCAGTGGAAGTACCTGGAAGCAGCTAGCCTGAGAAAAAAGCCAGTAGTAAATTCTAAATTGCTTCATTTTTTAAAACATGTTTCTCAACATGTCCCACACTTGGGAGGATTGCATCCTTCTCTAGGTATAGATATAGCACCTTTTCTCTGACCTTTCTGATTTGTATTATTTTTATCTTTTCTACTGTCTAAGAAGGAAACCAAGACAGAGTAGGCAAACTGGTTGATACACTGTGGAGGTTTCATTCCCTTAATTTTAGAGCAGAATAGTGCTAGAAAAGCAGCACACTGCAGGAAAGGTGGACTGTTGGAGTCCCATCTCTAGAGCTTGGCAGCAGCGAGCAGGCAGACATGTTGCTGGTCTCCAGAGGCAGCAATCTGTCCTGACATACTGGGCAACCTTTGAACTCATAAGTCACTGCTCTTCAGATCTGTTCCACCTGTGTTACCCTAAGTTCAGGATAAAGTACCAATATTCACCAGTCCAAAGCAGATCTGTTACAGTAAACCAAAGGCGAATGGAGTGAGCCTCAATCAAAACAAAAGAGCAGTTGCCCAAGAAGAAATGTTAGGTAAAACCCACAAAACAACTTTTGTCATGTATCCTAAGCAATGAATGAAATGTCCAGACTGAAGAACAGACAACTTGCTCAGGTTGAACAACTGATGCTGTTTGTGCTAGGAGCCTGGCCGTGGCTACTGCATGGCTTCACAAATTGAGAGCACTAATTGCTGTGTCCATGCCACTGCCATGGTTTGTCAAATATTTTTTCTGCTTACCTTGAGCAGAAAGATCACAGATGATGCTTAAAGGCTGATGACATTCTCCAGTTAGGAGCTTACTGCTGTAATGATCCTGTTGTGGTAGATCTGACATCTTGAACAGAACATAAATGGTGGTTTTCTGGTATAAGCAAGCGGGTTTTTCCTTTTCTGAGTAATCATCTCCACAGATCTGCTCCAGCTGACTACACTGTGCAGAGTAGATGTCTAAAGCTTTTGATACGTCTAGATAAAGTGTTATTTCCCATTCTGGTCAGTGAGTGCTAAGAGAAGAAAGGAAATATCCACCGAGCCTAAATCGATAAAAACTAACACTGAGTTATCTTGACAGTGGGCTTTTTTTTTAATCTGAAGAAAACTTTAGAGGACGGGCACTGTGTTCTTGGCAGTGACTGATGGATGCAGCTCAGAGTCTGAACTGTAAACTGACTGTCATATTGATTAAAATATATTTGTGTACCTTGCTGAGGGAGAAGTGAAAAGTTTATTCTGGTGAGCATGGGTGAATTTTCATGTGATGCTACTGTGTGAATGAAACGTCTGTTTTCAATATATTTTGGTTTCAATTTGTGTCCTGGTCCATGGTAAATGAAGTTGTGGTACCTTTAAAAGCAGCTGAAGTAAAGATTTTAATATAACACTAGAAGCTGCAGTACATTTCTGCTCTTAACTGGGTGGTTTTTTTCCCTTGGAACCAGCATAGTTACTGTCAGATATAAGTTCACTTGAGTTTCGGAGTTACCAGACTGTGCTATAGTGTAAACACAGCTGCTATGGAGTAAAATAACTTCAGTCTTCTCTAAAGTATACAAGTTCAGTGTTAATGCAATAATAGATGCTTATTTTATTAACTGTTAGTCTGCCTGTCAGTGTTCTTGGCAGACTAAAACAATGAAGTACACCGTATGCCTGGCCTTCCATTAATTGATAAAGGATGCACGTGGAGACTACTGCTGTGGCTTAATTGAGAAAACCTTTGTGTTCTGGTCACCCAAAGGAATGAATAGAGGGGCTTCCTTCCTCAGATTGTAGTATGGAAAGAGTACATGTAATGATGTGCAAGCCACATTGTTTATGCTGGTTAAGTTAGTTTATATAACATGCCTGAATGTTGGGTACAATTGCATGTACTTGAAATACCAGCATGGATAAGGTCATCTTGTGTTCAACACTGAACGGGAAACTGGTCAAGAGCAATTAATCAAGTACTAGTGAATGCTGATAGATGTAAATGCTCTTGAGTGCCTGTCAGTACTGCTGTTGTCATCAAGGAAGCAGAGGTATCCAGCATATATATAGAGCTTCTAATGTATCGATTATTTTTTTGGGGTCACTGTATGAATGTCTGAATTTCCTGTGGATCTTTTCCTAATTGAGAGATATATATATATATATATATATATCTTTTAGTTTATCAAAGGCAACTTTACTAATATTGAAGTTAAACTACATAATGATACAGCTTAGCTAATAAATGCAACCCCCTGCATGGCTGTGCTTGTTTCACATAATCTGGATGTAATAGTTCTCACATCAGAACCAGCTCTAAGGAAACTCCTTCTGTAAATGGATGCCTCTCAGTTCTACAAGTTCTTAGATTAAAACTGTAAAAGTACACAGTGGAAATTTTATAGTGACTTAAATATAATGGAAATAAACCAGCTCAGCTTTGTGTTTGTGATCATACAATGACTGTGTATGTAGAGCTTGTCAAATATCAATGTTTAACATACTTTAACAAGACTGAATTCCCTTGTGCTGGTGATGAATTGGGGTTTTTTGTTTTGTTTTGCAGATTGTGGTGTGTAAATCTCCCAAAGCTATGTGTAACATCACTGGTATTCTCTTCAGTCCACAACATAGAATATGTCTGTAGAGCTAGTGGGTGGGTGGAAGAGGGGGAAGATGACTGCTAGGTGGCAGTGAGAAGTTGCTCAGCGCAGTTGATCAGCGCCTGCAAGCATTGTCACTGGGAGCAAACAATTACAAGGGGAGAAGAAGGTTTCAGGGCTTCCTGAACGTTATTTGGAACCTGTGCTTAAAGAAATTGGTTATTGCTGCAATTACAGTTAACCTGAAAGTATGATTCATGCTACTCTTTTGCACTTCAAAACTTATTAAAAGCAGCAGTGTAGCTCTTAAGTCTAGGAGTTTGCATGGACTGGCAAAGTCATAGTCTGACAAAGCATATGCTGCCTTCCAGTGGCTTCTCTTGCCATTATGCAGGGGGATGTTTACAAAATGTGGGTGCTACAGAATGCTCTGCCAATCTGGTGAACTGCTCAGTGGCATCCACCTGAAGCCTTGCTTAGTGGCTGTAGAGCAAGCTCATGTTTAAACCCCTGCTGCACACCGCTTCTCAACAAAAACAAAGCCACTGAGCTTGGTGCCCTGCTGCTTCAGGTGCTGGTGTTGCAAGTTAATTCCTGCTTGAGAAGTTTTAGGAGTTCATGTAAATGAAGTAAGTAAACATTTTGTTACTCTGGGCTCTCTGGTTTCTAGTTTGTGCTTAAATGTTTCTCAAGACTCCAATCAGAAAGGAGTCTTTGCTCCATCAGACTGTACCGTGCCAAATGGGTTCTGTTGTCCTAACAGATCACAGAATTGATGTATATTGTATGATACCAGGGTGATGTGACACTAACAGGTTTATAAATAACTGAAGTTATGAAATCTCATTCATCTTTGCTGCTAGAATTGGGTGCTGTACTTGACTGGGAAGATGAAGTAGTGTCTTATAAATCTTATAAACAGGGCAAGTTTTAGCATGGGCAAAGACTCCTCGTGGGTTTTGCTGTGTGAGTTTGCTCCAGTGGAAAATTCAGTGTGGGGCAGGGATGAATGAGTGGGTGTGGAGCTGTCTTTCTGGGAGTAGCACAGACTTACTCTGGTTTAATTATGTGTGGAATTGTAGCCAGATTGTCAAGAATGCTCACATTCACTTGGGAAAGAGGCATAGTCTAGAAGCAAACATCTTTTGGAGCTATGTTTCCTTGTTCCATGTTGAGGCTGAGCCCTGAGGAGCTGTCATTCTTAAAGAAAGCCTGACCTTTTCGTCCAGGTTCCTCCCCTTTGTGTAACATCAAAGCTTCTCGTAGCACAGGTTGAGGCAAGAACTTATTTGGACATTAACTGTTAGCGCTTTGATTTTTGCTCTCTTTGTTGTTATTCACTTGTTTGTGGAGGCACGGTGCAGGTGAGACTTTCTGTGGTGCAGACCGAGGGTCAGCATGGTGTTCACTGATTCTTCACTGAATCTAGGTGTTGAGGTGAGCAAAGCAGTTACATGAGTCTCTCTGTGTCAGGGTAGTTGGAACTGGAAGCATGAGACAGCTCTGCATTTTCGCTTCCCTTCACACTGAAAATCTAAACTCTCCATTGCATTTGAATCTGAAAGTGAGTGCTAGACTGAAATAAAACTTAGGAGAAGAAAAGGACAGCTCCGAAAAATTTACATGTATTCCAGTTGTCTCCTTTATGCTGATTTCTAAGAGTCAAACTCTCACTTTCCCTTTTTCTGCTGTTTAGAAGCTCTCCTTTTCAAGTTCTGGTGCTCAAGAGCTGAAAGCATGAATCACACAGAACACATCCCCAGCCTTGTGGATTGCCCTAAACCAGCAAAAAGCCACAATACGTAAAACCAATTTGAGCCAGAAACAGACAGTAGATTTCTTTTTTTTTTTTTCTTCTCAGTAACTGAATTTTATCACAGTAACTGACATACTAACGAACCAACTTGTAATTAGTGTCAGTGAAAACTGAACTCAGTTGATATTTAAATAATGCAATCCTCTCAGTAACACATGTGTAGGGTCTTGTACCATCATGTGGTGAAGACAGAGTGTGGAAAGTTAAAGACAAAATAGTGAAAATCATTGAAAGCTGACAATTTAGGAGGCTGTGAGGAATATTTACTGTGTTTTTTTGTAGTAATGCTGCAGAGTTCATGAATGCAGCAAGTGAATAAGCTCTTCGGGATGCTGGTCTCAGAGCCTTTTCTCACATCATAGAGTTAAGCTGTGATGGATTTGTTTGGCTGAAGTGAAGAAAAACTTCTAGTCCTGCAAGAAACTGGGTATGTGGGCCTGGGCTGGCTGTTGTCAGAGGAAGAGCAAGAGTTTTTACTTGCCCTTTGTTTTCGACAGATGAGACCTGGTTGGGAGTGGATTTTTGTTTTGTTTTTCCCCACTATTTCTTTAGATCTCAGAAGTGTACCCACTTTCACCCTGAAGTGCCAGTAAGTGGGCTTTGTGGGGCAGGAATTTTAAATGCAGAGGAGATTTGCTATATTAGTATGTTGTATGTCAGTAAAATAAATTACCAAGTCTTTTGCTGAAGCATTTGATTTGTTTGGTCCCCAACTCCTTCCTGGAGATCTCTGGATCAGCTAGTTAGTGTTTGTAAGAGAAAATTTTGCTTCTGAAGCAGCTGAATATTTTCTAGGTGCTTTGTTTTTTTTTTCCCTTTTGTTTCTCTGATCCTTAGGACAACATTGCAATGACTGCTTTCACTGACCTCGTTTTCCCTCTTGCTTCTCTGTCTCCCCTTCTCCCTAATCTTGTGTGTACCATGGACAAAAGACTTAACACCCTTCCTGGGGCTTTTCTTACCAAATTAAAGCTTTTCAGGTGTGATACTTCTTTAAATATTAATGTTTCTGCAGTCAGGGAACTGCGTGATGCTAAAAATGATCATTTTCTTGTTTTCTGAGAAATATTCTGATGTCCCCACTTGTGAATCCAGACAACACTAAGGATGAAACAGTGCTGTTTCCAAAACAATCAAGAGTGTTGAAAAAGTAACTAGTACCAATGAATCGTATAATCATTGGATCATTACAGTTGGAAAAGACTTTTAAGATCAAGTCCAACCACTAACCTCACACTGCCAAGCCCATTGCTAAACTAAACCATATCCCTCAGCATCTCATCTATGTGTATTTTGAATATCTCCAGGGATGGTGACTCCAGCACCTCCCTGGGCAGCCCCTTCCGCTGCTTAACAACCCTCTCAGTTAACAGTTCTTTCTAACGTCCAATCTAACCCTCCCCTGGCACAGCTTGCAGAAGATAATGTTTAAAATCCTATGATCTGGAAAGAGAAACTGTTCAGAATCTGCTTTGCTCAAGATTTCAGGATAATGTTTGAATGAGAAAAGCTTCTCATCTCCTTTACCCTTTGCATTTTAGTGTATAAAGTGTAAATAAATGTTTCTATATGTTTGGGCCTTAGCCACTGCGTTGCTTTGCCAGGCTGCAAGAGTATGTTAAAGGGTTTTTTTAACTAAAGTGCTTTGTTAGTAATACCAGCTCTAAAGCTGCCATATGGGCAAGCTCACAGGTGCCAATTTAACCTTCTAATTTGTGTATACATCTTTTTTACCTACTCTTTACGAGCTCATTCTTTGTGGGGTCTTCCACAAGTTGGTCCTTGCTTCAGTATAAAGGCTGGTTTACTGTCATGTCTGATCTCCCTATCTCCTCTCCCTTATCCCCACAGCACTGTCTTCTTCTCCTTCCCATCTTGATAGCTTGCATGTGAGAGTGGTACAAGTTATAATCTTGTTTTGCTTGAAGGGTGAGTAGCCTTACTTTGGCTCATTGGTGTCTTCACCTTTGCCTACTTGCCTTGGAGCACTTAGACTTTCAAAAAATTCCTTGTCCTCCTACAGCAAAGCCTCTTTTACCTGCACTCTAGGAAATAAAATTAATATGACTCTGGGAATTAGTTGACTCTTCTTAAAGTGCAAAATGCTGTTTTTCTGTGGGAAAGGGAAAAAAAACTTGCACAGATCATCTACAGCACAAAGCAGAATGAAATAAATTCTGCAGAATTGAAATTCAGGTGGGGGTTATGCAGATTGCCTCATTTGAATATTTAAATCTTCTGTAGCTTTCTTGATGACTGCTTTATCATTGTTTTCCATATATATGCAATGATCCTCATTTACAGCCTTCCCCAATCAGTTATACAGCAAATACCACTGCTATAAATAAAATGTCATTTGCGGGAGATGGAGTTTTGTAAGTTAAATGAGGAAGAAATGTTCCCTTTGAAGAAACGTTAGCTGTGATCAGTTGGTCAGGATTTTCTCTACAGGATTAATGAAACGAGTGGTTGAAATGTACATTTTCCATTCCTCATCTTCCCTGATGTTGGCCAAGTAGTACTTGGGAGTTTTAGGTAGTGTTTCAGAAAGATGGTCCAAAAGACAAAAGTCTGTGGATGTTCTCTCATGTTGCAGCTCAGTCAGTGCCGTGGTCGACTGTCAAAAAGCACCCTTGCTGCTTGTCACCGTCCTTGGCCACACAGTTGCACCCTCTTGTCTTCCATGGCTGCTGTCTTAATCCTGTGTCAGCTGTTTCTTCTCTTCAAGAGAAACTAATAGCTGGGTGGTTTGCTTTTTTTCCCTACCTTTTTTTTTTTTTCCTTGGTCAGATCATGCTTTGGCTTGTTTGGTGCATCTGTACTGTCTACTAAATAATTCAGCTATTTCTGTCTGGTTATTCCGTACCACTGGCTTTGCTGTTAACATTTGAGCAGTGTCAGTAAACTCATACTTGTCCCCACTGGGGAAAACACACTCATTTTTTTTGCTTTTACAATCTGAATCCACAGTTGTATCTGACAGATACACCACTCATCAGCTCATACACCCACACATCAGCTTTCTGAGATGTGGTTGATCCTGGTGCCACCATGGGCTTTCCTCTGCGTCTTCAGGGAATTCATGTAACCTCATCTGCAGCTTTATCATTTCTCATGTGGGAGTGATAGATCCTGCGCTGGGCTGGTGCATCTTGTTGAATCAGTTTTAAAGTAACTTAGATTAGATTAGTTTGAGGTCATTATGCTCAAGACTTCATACTTCTATAAAGACCATGACATTCCATCACTGACACTATCTTTGGAAGATGCAGAGCAGCTCATGTCAGAGGGCATCTCATGGTAACAGTGCTGTGGTTGGTTGAGTGCACAGGAAAGCTATGAAACAGGTTGGACATCAAAGTAAAGATCTGACTGACAAGCTCAAACTGAAGAGATGGGGTTTTTTAACACTTGATGGTAGTTAAAATGTAGATTAAACTGTCTTTGGTAGTCTTTTTGTTAAGAGATGTTGAATTTTGCCTCATCTAAAATTACTGACTTGAGATGACAATTTTTACTCAAATAGTTGAGACAGAAAACAAACATATTTAACAAAAATGTAATTAGAAGCCCTTAACATTCAAATTCGGAGATCTGAGCAAAGGGACATAGGCTTCGAGATGCATTCCCCATTGGATCTCACGCATGGTAGAACTGGGTTTTGATTCTTCCCTGTTATGAGATGGTAATTCTCAGTCATACTTTGCTTTTAAGTTAGGGAATACCTGTAATTAGGGAATCATAGTCACATCAAGGTCTAACATTTGAATGGTATAGAGGCAACATGAGCTGTTTGAGCTGGCCTATTGAGGGAAGGAGAAGAGAGTAAGTCCTTATGAAAGTGAAATCTGCCACTATTTAGTTTTCTGTTACTGTAACTGTGCTAGTTGTAGACTTTGTGAAGAATGGGTCAGTCACAGGTTGCAGGAGCTGCAAAGAAGAGGAAAGGAGTGTCCTCAGTGCTCTTTGAACTCAGGTTGGCTTAGTGCAGAGGAAGACGGTACCTTCTTATTCAACTGCTACAAACATCTGCTCCATCCTGGGATGTTGATCCTTTCTCCTTGTGTAGTACCATCATGTAATTGGTGATGCCGCACATGAGGCAGCACATGCTTTGCTTGGCCCCAGGCAGGAACAGCAGAGGCTGGAAGGAGGAGTGGAGGTGCAGCTCCTGCTCCATGCCTGGCTTGTGCTATGAGGCAGGAAGGGTATGTGCATGCTCCTGACTCCAAGGAGCGGGTGGGGAGAGGGAAGAGTGAAGTGGGGCTGTTGCAGATGCTGGGATAGTGCTGGCAGCTCCCATCTGCAGTACTGCTTGGTAGTGTTCCAGTACTTCTGTGGTAATGAGACATTGCCTTTCATGATAGTGAAACAGTGAGATTAAGCTATGAAAATAAAAACCTGAAGCACAGAAATCCTGAAGTGATGACGTACTCTGAAACACGGTTTTGTGAAGAAAATGACACAAAAAGCCTGGAGTCCCTGACTTGAAAGTTTGTAGTCTCGTTTATTCTCTGTTACATCTGAAGTGAAAACCTGCTGATTAGCATTTCTGACAGCAAGACCTTGAGTGCTGATAGTCTTGATGAGATGGCTTAGAGTGCATTAAATGAGCATTGGGGAGTGTTGTCACCTTTTAAGATCCTCTTTCTGTTTATCACTTGCCAAGTGTATTAGCTCCAGCACTTGAACTCACTTGGTAGGTTGAGGCTTAACTTCTTCATAGTAGGTGGCACAGGGACCTTGCTAAGGAAAATGATACTCGATTTTGCTCACTAAAGCAAATTTCTGCAGCCACAGGCTTTCCCTGGTTTATTTCCCTGTTTTGTGACCTCTGCTGGTTACTCAGGAGTGAGTTAATTGCTTCATAAGGAAAATTATGAGTTTCAAGTCTATTTTGATTCATCTTGATATGTTGTGGTGAGTACTTTTGATAAATCTGTGTCCTGATTGCTTCTGCAGCTTTTATTTGCAGTCATGTTTTGGTTTTTAGTGCTGCTGCTTGTTAAAATAGGTTTTATGTCTGTTCAACAGCAGTTTGATTCACGGTTGCATCTGTCTATGTAGATTATAGTATCAAGTATCGTTGGCATGAATGAAAACAAATACAGATTCTCCATTATTTTTTTAATAGAAATTATTTAAACTTGGAGTATTTAAGTTGGAATTATGTCCTTCCAAATCTGCAGATTTAGAAACCAGATATTTTCCATCTTAATTTTCACCCTAGCCTGCCATGGCAGTTGGACTGATGGTGTGTAGTTGTTTGCTCAGGGAAGAAAGCCAGACACTCCATGTCTGTACAGGAGTACAAATGAGATACCCTTTGCCATCTTCTAATACCAATGCCAATATTTTTAAAATAGGAACCTAAGGTTAGGCCAACAAGTCTATTTTTAAACCAAAATTTAGGAGATAGGCTATAATTTCACAAATTATATTCACTGAAGAGCACCAGTTGAGTTGGAGATAAGTGTTGGGAGTTCCTGCTTACTCTAAGGAGCAGTGGGATCTGTAACTAGATGTCATTGGGTTGATAAATAGGTTTAACTCGTAACATTTAAATTCCTCTATCGATGGGGTGGAGAGTATCCTTGTTGGCAATAAATGCCCTTGATGTTAAGTGAGCTTTATTGTAGATCTCAAATGTCTGGAGGTAGGGGGAAGCCTTCACTGGCTGATGTAGTCTGAGTTTGTCCTGTGATTGTGCTGGCATTCGAGTGAGAGTTGCCCTTTCTGTCTGTAGCTTGTGGTTTAGGAGCTCTTCTGAAAAAATGGGTGTAATACATTACCTTTTGTCTGTACCATGTACCATTTCAATGACATGACAAAAGAAGGAAACAAGTAGGAGTATGCTTTTACATATTAAAAGCATTTTATATGATTGCCTTTTCTTAAAATGTCATATTTGCAAAATACCTTCCTTCCCCCTCCATGTCTTCTCCTTTAATTGTACCATTGTCTGCTGCAGTGACATCCATGAGGTGGTTCTCTGGAATAGGAGTTCAATTTCAGAGAAGGATTTGGAATATAGCATAAGGTTTTTTTCCCTTTACATGACTTGAGTGCTGAGCCAAGTTGAGTGTCCTGCTCAGATTTTATTCAAATACTTTCCTATAATATATGCACAGAATATGAGTTGGCAAAGAGAACTTGTTTGAATAAATTGAGCCTCGTAGCTGCATTGTAGAGCTATTTCTTGTAACTTCCTTAAGCCTGCATTGACTTTCACACTTTATCTGCAGGACTGACAACCTTCACGTATTAAAATTAGTTTCCAAATCTGATGTTCTAACAGATGACTTTTTGTAGATTTTCCCAGTAATTTTCATGTTTTGGGCGCTTGCAGATGAATTTGTATCTTAATCAGTTGCCTAAAATGAATTTACTTTTTTGGTCAAAACATTTTTCTCTCACACAGTGGAGAGCTGGGAATTGTATCCTTAATTATCTTCATCTGTTGATGGACCACTTAGGAATGGAAGAGCTCTTCCTTGAGACCCTGGAAAAGGGTCTGATTTTATTTTTTCCTTTTGGAGTTCATAGTTGTTAAGCACTTAGGCAGTCTGCTCTGCCATCTATAGCTCTTCACAGGTTGCTCTCTAGGGCTCTGTGCTGCAGATCTCAAACTTTGACATCAGCTCAGATTTGTCTGTTGAACAGCATCTGAGCGAGTTCTGTGCACTTTTATTTTAAGGCAGAAGAATGAGACTGGTGGTGACTCAGACAAAAAAAGTTTAGTCATTTCACTTAAAAAGTTTAAACCAGGATCCTGTAGCCATTTATGTAACGCAGTTACTGTGGGGAAGCTGAGAAAACATATTTCATGGTGCTGTTTGTGTTGGTGTAAGTTTCATTTAAAGGTTGCTCAAACTAAGTTTGAAGGGTTCCTTAATCTATGGCTGTTACATTGCTGCTGGCAGTTCAACTCCTGCGTGTCACTTTCTGTCGGGCAGCCATCTGTATCATGTCATGATGTCGTGGGATTCGATACTTTAATGCACTAGAGATTCAGAAAGAGAGGCAGGAATCATTTTCTTTCCATTTCTGTGCTCTATTTTATCTCACCAGAAATTATACTACATGTTAACGGCAAAGTAATGGCAAGTAAATATACGTTTAATTTAATTTATACATTAAGTTTGAATAATTAATCTAACTCTGGTGATAATAGTCCCTATTTGTATTTATATACATACATAATGTTTGCATTCAATGGATTTTATCCTCAGAGGCCATACAGAAGCTGTCCAGATAAGAGGACTTGAGTGTGCTCCTGGCAGGAAAAAGAAGAAACAGATTGCAGGAATCCTGTGCCACGTCTCCTAGAAAGCTTCCTTTACAAGGTGCAGGAGAGAAACACGATATATGTTGTTAAGAGAAACATGATATATGTCCTTGCAAAGACAAAATCCAAATAAGTTCACAAGATAAGAGAGTAGAGAGAGAGAGACGTTAGAGGGGTTGAAACTGCAGAATTTTTGACTGCTTTTGCTGGGATAACGATTTCTCATGAAAGATAGTTGGTTGTGGGTTACTACTGTGGTCCTTGCTTGGTCAGAACTTAATGACGTAGGGTGCAGCCAGCAGCCAGAGCCGCTGAAGAAGGATCCATCACCAGGACAGGGCACCTGTGGCCTGTTAGAAAAGAACAAAATGGTACGATTTGACTGTTTAGAGGGATGATGATTAATTTGATTACAGTTGGTCTAGCAACTGCAAAAAATGTGGAAACATAACTGACCCTGTTATGTTGCAGCACTCAATGTGCTATATCAAGATAACCTAAAAAAAAAAAAAAAGGTTGGTAAGGAGACCTACAGTGAAGGGTTCTGGTTATTCAGTGATCTGTTTGATAAATCCTTACAGAAGCAAACAAATAAACTCCTGTTTACAGACCCACTGTTCCATATGTGTGTGGGGGGGGGGGAAATAATGCTTTAAAGAACTGCAAGTCAGCCAAAGGTTTCTGTTCTCCACATTGGACAAGGTAATTCCTTCAGCAGCTGTGACTTCAAGGAAATCAGAAGTATTTTTATTACTTTGTTATAGAAGCATTTGCCTATCTATAGTCTACTTTCTGGGCCTTACAGGACTGTCTTGGAAAGATTTGGAGTGTACTGACAGTGCTGAGCCAAGGCCTCTGTGGCAGGTCATTTTCTTTCCTGTAGAAGCAACTGAGATTGATTTTTGCTTCTTAGAACAGCAATTAAAATGGCTTGATAAATTGGAATCTCAGTGTAAATTGGAGATTGTGAGGTCTTCCACTTTGTCTTTTGATTGTGGAGGGTCATATACTAGGAAGGTACATGTTAGTGAAACAATTGAAAGTTAGAAAATATGTTAAGTGTTATCAGGCATCCAATCATTAGTGACTAAATAAGACAAAATTACAAGACAGATTTTTAAAGCCTATTTTAACTCTAATAAAAGGCTTAGAGAACTAGGAGATTGCCTGAATTATGAGGCTCTGGAGACCCTTTCTTGTAGAAGTAGCACCTCTGCTAAGGGCTCCACCAAGAAGAGTGACAGGGGCACGGTGCAAGAGGAAAGGGCATAGAAATAATTATGTCGTATAATACTTTGCTTGCTAAGGAAATAGCTTTGATGTCCTGTCTGATAGCTGTGTACTGTCCTTCTGGTACTGTGAGTGCAGTTAATGGGCACTTGGAGAGGTGTTGATGTGGTTGTTGAATCACAGAACATAAGAAGCGAGAATCATACTCCCTGCAGCAAATTCGACAGTTCTGTGCCTACCCTGCTCTTGCATGGCGTGAACAGAGTTAAAAAATCCTGGAGGCAGGGAGAGAAGAGAAACAAAGCATTGGCAGCTTGCATGCTCCTGTGGCTTGATGGGTTTTGGTGAGCTCCTTTATCCGAGTGTAGCAGAAGGGATCATGCAGACGTTTGTTGATCTATGAATACATCAGTTGCATCAGTAACATCACAGATATAGACTTTGTACACCGAGGGCTGCTCTGAATATTTGTTTGCTGTTTCCTCTCAGTCCTGAATTCATGACTGAGATTTTTTTTTTCAAAGGAGGCAAATATCTGCCATTGTGCCCTGATGGAGATGGTTGCTGATTTACTATGGCAGGTAATCAGCTGTATCCTTCCACTGACTTGGCAGCTGTGTCTAGCAGAAGTCTCTGATGTTTTTCCCTCAAAGGAAATGTCTGTTTTAAGGAAATGCACTGGCCTTAATATGAGGAGTTTGGGTGTTTCTGTACTGCAGGTGCGTTGCAACAGAAGAGTGAATGAAACTTGCACTGAACAGCTTGAAAGCTGATTTCCTCCAGCACTGTTGATTTTGGATCTGATTGAGAAATTTGTTTACTAGATATTTTACTTTCTTTGTGCTGAAAATACTAAATAAGTGTACTCCAAACTACTGTGATATGAAACTCAACAGTATACCTGCAATGGATTTAATATAAATGTTCATGAAGAATCAAGTACTGGACATTGTAAGTGGATCGAAAAGGAAGTTGACTTCTAGCTGAATAGTTTATTATGTTGGGTTCTGTTTGTGCTATAGAGCTCCTTCCAAGGGATGGTCCAAGAAAAGGACCTTAACCTTTCCTTGTTGCATTAGCAGTAGATTTATATCAGTACTTGGTGCAGAGTTGTAGATTTCGGGCACTGAAGAACCCCTTCCCTATCCTAATGGGTATCTGAAACAAGTTTTCTTGCCTGTCTGTGCAGAGTGAAGCTCTATACGGTAGACACAAGGTTTTGAAATAGATTTTACTGGATGCCTTTGCATGAAGGAATTTGTTGAAACCTGATCCCTTGTGTAGCTTCTTCCCCAGTCCTTAGGGGTATCTCCTGTCCCCGTTGTCTCATGCGCCTTTGTTTTGAAATAATATTAAGCCTCAGACACCAGCTGATTTACTTTAATTCAACATCCAACTTATGTTTGATTTCTTTTCATATTCAAGTGAGCCATCTGGCTTTAATGAACTGTAACTGTTTTTAATGCTGCCTCCAGTTGTTAACATCTGAATATTTCATGTGCTGGAAGGAGGTTTGAAATGCAGAAGTGAGACTGAAGAGTCCAAAGTATTTCCAAATCAGCTCTATTCCAGCAGTGCTTATGCTCCCCTCCCCTTGAGCTTTATCAAAAGATAATCTTTGGGGTGCCAGACTGTAAGCATCAGCCGTGGCGTGTGCTAATTACAAGTACTCTCAATTTTGTGTGTGTAAAACACCA
Organism: Urocolius indicus; assembly: GCA_013401255.1. NCBI lineage: Eukaryota > Metazoa > Chordata > Aves > Coliiformes > Coliidae > Urocolius > Urocolius indicus. Next base: position 165,901 of record WBNH01000003.1, on the reverse strand, counting down.
GAGCTGCTTAGGAAATCCTGAATAACTACCCAACTTGACTTGGGCAGAATATCAATCACCTTCAACAGGAGCTGCCACTATTTGGTGTCTTTTAAATAAACAGCCACTTCAGTGTTTGGTTTTGATGTTTTGGATTTCTTTTTTAATGGAAGGGGCTGATAAAGCTTAAATTTTCCACACTGCCAAAAAAGTTGACGTTAGTTTTACATCACCTAGTTTAGTAATGAAGTTAATTAAGACCTGGATCTCATAAACTGAAAATATCTTCATTGCAATTCTGAGGGGGCTATTCTGCCAGGGCTACACTATTAGAAACCAGTGGTACACCCTCAGATTTGTTAGACTGCATGCTTTGCTCAGCATTTTTCACAGCACTGCCTTTGCTGAGACTCAGCAATCTGACAGCTGATAGACTTAACGATAGGTCGTTACCAAGAGATATTTTGATTAATCATTAAAAAGTATTTTGTGGGTTAGTAATTCACCGTGTGCCAAGCATTATGCAGGTTGCCAGTGACATTATCTTCCAGCATTACCTCATAAAGGATGTAACAAATGGAAGCTTAGATTGTCTACAGAAGGAGTGTGTTCAGAAGAAGTAGTCTGGGAGCACGTGGTTGCATTGACTTACCCTGCCACTGCTTTGTCCTGAGAGCATGGGAGAAGTAAGTGAGGAGCTAGTGGAGACTGTGCTTAATTTCTCAGCAACTTTCTCATAGAGACAGAGCTGAATTGGGAGTTAATTTTGTAGGTATATGCTGAGCACAGTCTTTTTGAGCAGGAGAGGAGTAAGTTAGAAGCAGTATTGCAGAAATTGGCAGCTGAGTTCCCTTCCAGACAGGTTCCTGAAGCTATAATGAATAAAACTATTAGTGTCTTCTACACAGTAGATTTTTGTGGCATTAAGCTACCATTCAATAGGAGCTCTTGATGATACTTCTTGCTACACTTTAAATTCTTTCATTCTCACATCTAATGGCAATTTTTAAAGTTGTCTGCATTTTTTTTTTATAGTACTTGATTGATTCTTAAACCACTGAGCACTACTGGTGGATATTTAATCCTGTTCAGCTTTGTTGTTTATTTGTGTGTGAATGAAACTATCAGTATTGTGTACAGGACATTTCAGCCAGGCTTTTTGGTGCTTTGCACCACAGCTGCCTAAAATACAGGCAAAAAAACTGTAGCTCAGTGCAACTTTGGCATCTCACTTTGAGTGTAACTCAAGTTTGGTTTGACTTGTGTGGTATTGCCAGCTAGCAAGCCTGGATGCTCCATAGACATGCTCAGCACATTTGCAGCTTGAGAGACAGCATTTTATAATTAAGCCGTGGAAATAGTCTTCCAACTGGAATTAGGGTATTTCGGGAAGATTTGCATGTTTTTCTCTTTCTTTTTCTTTCCAAGTTCTAAGTGGAGGAGGCATGTATTGATTAACTTGCTTTGCATGGGGTCTTTGGGAGCCTAAAGATATGACTATCAGCAGGGACAGTGACACTGCCCTTTCCTGTCCCAGCCAGGGGCATCCACCTGCTCCTCGTGCCTGGGATTAGGGGAGCTGCCTTCTGTGTTTGCTCTGGGAGATTGCTGAGCAACTGGGCAGGTGAGCTGGCAGAACCACACACTCTATTACTAGCATAGAACTGCTTCTTCAAATACTTCTGTTTTTAACAAATAGACAAATTTTCAAAGGAGAAAAAACATTTAGTTAGAATTTTTCCAGCTGTAGTTCATAAGCTGCTTCTATGAACGGCAATACACTTGCCACTGCAGCCTGCATAAAGCTGCTTAATGTCTGCTGGCAGTTGTGGTGGGGTGGAATATGCTTCTTCAGAGAGAGGGGGACTGGATAGCGTCTTGGTCATTTATAGTTAGTATGTTCTGTCCAGGTATACCTTTAGAAGCAGTATCTAAAGCATTAGAAACCCCTAACCTGAGCAGACATTTCATAAGCCTCATTGTACACTTTTTGTAGCCAGTATCAGCTTGGCTTTCTTGACTTTAGACATTTTTATTGGTCCGGGTTACAAAGGAGCTAGATTCCTGTTTTGTCTTGTACCTAAGCCATGATTTGCTTAGTTCCCTGCTTCTTTAGCCTTGTGAAGGGTTGAAGGAGCTTTTGAAAGGGGTGGATTTGTTGAGAGACTGAAGAGATGTTGAAAGTCAGCTTTATAATTGACGGATTTCAGAAATATCATTTTTTCCTAGAGTCAGTGTGGTTTGCAGGGGAGGGTTGTGGAAGGGTTAAACATACATAGACACAGTTAAATACTCTAGTTTGCTTTAAGGTTTTTATCATATTGCTGAAGTAACGTTTTTAATGTATCTTAAAGATAGTTAAAATCTGATAAAAATGTTCATATCAGTTGTTATTTTCATGGTTTTTTTCAGAATCCCTTCTTTAATGTCCTGGCTGCCAGTAGTATTGAAGGCAGGAGGCAACTCATGACCACCAAACTGTGACAGTCTCGGATTCCCTTGCTTCTGGCTGCTTGAAATAACCACTGGGCTACTGTGGAGATGAATGGAGAACAGCAGTATGATGCAGGTAAATAGTGCAGCTGAGCTCCCTGGCTAATGATTCTCAAAAAGTTTGGCAAGCAAGATGGCACAAAGATGAGCACAATGATGTTTCATAGTGCATGTGTCTGATGTGTGCTGTATACAGGGAGAAACTTCAATGATTGTGAGTTAGGTTCTGGCTACAGAGCTTCTTTTTGTTATTGCTGTACTTGAAAAGCAGAGTGTATCATTGGCTTAAAGGAGAAAACAATCTGACCCACCTTAGTAACTGTGGTTTTAAGAAATTGGCTTTCCACTTTGTAGTGCCTCTGTGAGGTGGGCTTATGAAGAGCTCAGTGATTTTAACCACTACTATTTTAAAGCAATAGAAGAAAAAGTCTATCAAAGTGGTTAATATTATCTTCTTCCATCCTTCTGTTCATTTTCTTAAAACCTATTGACAAGATTTTGCTGCTGATTTTAAAAGCCAGATGTCTGAAGTTGTTTGCTGCCACTGAATCTGTCCTGCTTTTCAGATATATCTTGGTGTGCCCACTTTGATAGACTGGGGATATCAATTCCAGGCCAGCTACAGAGTGATGTATTATGATAAATTAACTAAGGTTTTGGTTCACCTTGAAACACCATGCTGGTGAGAGTATCAGTGTGGAATGGCTGGGCTTTCTGAAACCATTCTGGGATGGGAGACAATCCATTTTTCTGACTTGCCTGCCATGGTTTATTCAATTTCCTTGAGGAGGTCTTTACCCATAGCGTTAGAACAGTTGTTACAACCATCTGCTGTAATATGCTCATAGGAAAGCTCAGGCAGTGTGGGTCGGATGAGTGAACAGTGAGGTGGATCAAGAGCTGGCTGAATGACAGAGCCCAGAGGTTGGTGATCAGTGGCACAGAATCGAGTTGGAAGCCTGTGGCCAGTGGAGTTCCACAGGGATCAGTTTTGGGGCCAGTCTTGTTCAACGTCTTCATCAATGACCTGGATGAGGGGACAGAGTTGACCCTCAGCAAGTTCACTGATGACACCAAACTGGGAGCACTGGCTGATTCCCCAGAGGCTGTGCGGGATCTCGACCGGCTTGAGAGTTGGGCACAGGGGAACCTCATGAGGTTCAACAAGGACAAGTGCAGAGTCCTGCAGCTGGGGAGGAACAACCCCATGCACCAGGACAGGCTGGAAACTATCTGTAGTACTCAGATGAGTACAAAAATTACCGACAATGAATTGTCCTAGGAAAAGAGCTGCTTATTGGACAAGTGCCAAAGAAAAGTAGTTTCCATTAAGTGGTTTTTTTTCACCATGAGGATGAGGGAGCACAGGCTGCCCAGGAAGGGTTTGGAGTCTTCTCTGGAGTTTTTCAAAACACACCTGCACATGTGCCTGTGCCCCCTGATCTAAGGGAACCTGCATTAGCAGAGGAGTTGGGCTGGATGATCCCTAGAGGTCCCTTCCAACCTCTGTCTTACTATCTGTATAAGCATAAGCACATTGGTTTTGTTTGGCCCTCTAATATTGTTTCCTGAAGTGCTTTGAGTTAGACCAGTCCCAACTACTCCTGGAACATTTCCTTCGTGTTCTTTGGCTGGTGTCATTTTTTTCCACTTGATTTTTAGCATTTTTTTTTGAGATTCCCTTGTCTTTTCGGTTTTTGCATACAGGCTTTCTGCCTACAAGAACCCAGACAGTGGTCAAAGTGGTTGTTTGTGATGCTGTCCTGCACTACAAGGGAAAAAGACAACTTTCATTCTTGTCACAGTCTCTCTCAGCTGCTGAAATTCCAACCTGTCTTTATTTATTCATGGCATTGCAGCTGGTTTAGATGGAAAAGATTAACTGTTATTAAAGTCAGATTGAAATATGTCTAAGTTTCAGGGTAAGAAACCTTTAGATTAGTCTTAATTGAAGGTCTTGCAGACTTCAATGTGATGTACTTAAATGTCCAATGTGACAATCTTCAACTAAATCACATTAAAGATGCATGAAAATTATTTGCAGTGGGAATTTATCTCAAATCTAAAGATCAAAACAGTTTGGTGTAGGCTGTTTCCATTGAAGGTATTTTTAAGGGCTAATTTCCTTACCATTTCACTACCTTCTTGTGTCCGAATGGTACAATTCCATATTCTTTCTCTTCCTGTATGTGTTGGAGAACAGCAGGTCATGATTCATGGTAAAATTCAGAAAGGAAGAGTTAGTTTTCTCAGTAATCCCTTTAGAAACAGTGATAAATGGGAAGTGATACACCTATCTAGGAAACTTGTAATTTTCTTAGAGACAATTTTCTCACCTCCAGAGTGGATAAGCATTCTCCACAGAACCTCTGCAGAACACTTGTCAGATTTTACTTAAGGAAAGTTAGCTTGATTTGAAATATTTACTGACAAAAACTAATTGTATGATGGCCACAGAGATGAGTTGCATCTGGTTTCTTTCCCCTCCTTTGTCAAGGTTGTGCTTTTCTACTGAGCTACCGTGTCGCTCAGTCAGCCTGTCCAATACAGAAAAATGTCTCCATGTAATAGAAAGCAGAATTGATTTAAGACTTGTTACAATTCAGGATATGAGGAGAAAGAGCACATATGTGTACACTCATGCAGCATTACATTAATAAATTGTGCTTTAGGATTAAATGGATTAAATATGATTTTGCTTGTTGTCATCTGTCAAACTAACCTGTAAGTTTTCTCACAGTAGTGGGAATTACTCATGTAAGTATCTGAGGTTTTGTTGAGTAGTTTGAACTCAGACTGATCAGGATGTTTAATACAGACATATGACCTCTGAGGAATGTCACTTCATTAAACTGGTCCTCTGTGTATCCCAGAATGTGCTGAACTGTGAGAATGGGGCTGTGCAATAGTCTTACAAAAGATACCTGCAGACTACCTGAAAGACTTGATTTAAACAGGGCCTGCTCAGCTACAAATGACCTGCCAATAAAGCCAGAAGACCAGAGATGGTCTTTCAGCACACTCATAGAACGTTTCTGCATTCAGATGTCAAAAAATACATACTTGATTTCTGAGATTTTTTTCTATGGGTTTTGTAAGCCTGTTGCATGACACAATAAAAAACCTCAATTTCTTGTTCTCTCTATAGAACCTCACACAGCATCTTTTTGCTACGAGCTTTATTCCATAAGGTCTCCATGTTCCACATGGATCCAGTAAGTGCTGTGCTAAGTAACCTGGAATGCTGTGGCAGGGCAGCCTAGGAGAAGCAGCAGTTAAGATTTGTTCAATGCTACAGCTAAGCATGGCCCTTAGCTGTGTCAGCCTCCTAAAGGAAGGTCAGCACCTGAACTCCCCAGCTCTGCTTGCTCAGCAGCTGAGGTCTGAGACTCATCACCTTGTCTCATTTAATTGTCAAACTTTAGTAGAGTGTAAACACTAGCAGTTGAGCTCTTATGAATGAACACAACAGAAGTAGTGGAAAGTTTTAGAAAGTTAAAAAAAATCCATTCTCTAAACTAAAGCAACAAGAGAATTACATTTGCAGTGAGCGTTGGGCAGGAATTTGTGAGGGGTTTTGTTCTTTCTCTATGAAAATTGAGGTGCACGATTGCTTCTGGGTGTGCCAGTGAGACGTGGGCACTGTACAGCACAGAGCAATCTGAGCCCTTCTCACCACTGTGCAGACCTGAAGGAAACAGCTCTTTTGGATATGAAAACGTGCAAGCTGCAGAGGCTGCGGATGAGTGGAGTGACAAAGGACCTGTGGTAACTGATCCGACTGGGAAACTGGTTTTAACTGTAGTTAAGAGGCAAAAGGGTGGCTGGAGCAGCATGCAAACTGGCTTTCTCAGGAGCCCCTTGTAGCAATTAAGTGGCAACATAAGTTACTAATTGACCCTTTCAGTGTGCTAAGTGACCTGTGCCTCATTTAAGGAGCTTAACTGCCCCTTAGACAGTTATCTGATGATAACACGTTATTGAAGACTCCTTGCTGCAAGCGGCTTGGTAAAAAGCACGGCTGGAAAGCCTCGGGGTGCGGGTACTATTCCCTGGTCAAGCTACTTGGCTTTCAAACTGGTTAAAAAACACAGAGCAGTCACGTTGCTTTGTGTTTCTCTTCACACAGGAATGCGTTAGCCGTTGCATGCAGAGGGTTTTTTTTACATACAAAGTGCTTTTCGGAGTTGGATGAAAGTGGGGTTGTTGCTGCTGTGGAGCAGCTGGGTGCTTTTCCGTGGGAGAGGGTGAGTGAGGTGTCTGTCTTGAGGCAGGAGAGCAAGAAGATAAATTTCACTCTTGGTTGCAACTGTTCGTAGTAGTTGTGTTAGAGCTCACTATTCTTCCCACTTGGGTTCTGCAGCTATAGACTGAGGCATTTTAATGGTTGTATTAAAGTGAAACGTTCTTTTAATGAGTTAAGAAATCTTAATCTGTTTTAACAACATCTTGCAGTGAAATTATATTGTTCTTAGAATGACTTGCAGCTAAAGTTTTTATCAGCTCCACCCTCATTTGCAAACAGCTGTGGTCTGTACTTTAACCTCTTTATTCCCTCAGTTTAAAAAAAAAAAAAAATGAAATGATCTGCTTCTGCCCTTCTCCAGATCCATTTGCAGTACATTCAAAATTACCCCCTGAAAGTGATGGTGATATTCAAGCTCTGCATTTTTTGAGCTCTGAGGTTTATGAAAGGCTAATATAACCAACTAGCTGTTTAAAAATAGCAAAATGAGAGTGAATTTGGGAGAGATAAGAGCTGCCTTTAAAACAGATACCGTCACCAGCAAACAGAAGCCAACTGAATACACGTTTCTAAATTTGGGGAAATGGTAATTCTGAGAATTACAATGAAAAGCCCAAGGTGAGCTTAACAGTCAGTTTGAAGATAAAATAATCCTGCTTTATGCTTAAGACTTACAGAGTTTTTAGATGATTTAACACAGCTCAGACTTTTGGGCAAATATTTGCCCCTCTATTGGAGGAGTAGGAACTGTTGTGGAGCGTACTTGTCAGGTTATCAGCATGTCCACGGGTCTGATAAGGGCATGTAGTAGTACTTCATGTTTTTTTCAACATGTAACATTTCCTACTCAAGCAAGTATTTCTTGAAAGAACAGTTACCACCTGTCCTAAGAAAGACTGAGTGTGTAGGAAATGTTGGTGCCCTGTAACCTTTGCTGAGCGCTCTCCATGCGTGCGATACACAGAGATTCCTGTTTTCAAATATCAGCAAGGTATCCAGTTTCTAGGTACCAAGAGATGGAAATCTCTCGTGTTCATTGATGAAGAAAACTATGGTGCAGATGGTAGAATGGTCTAAAAGTGAAAATGAAAAGCTTTCTTTTTATATCATGACACTGACATCCCGTTTTACTACAGAACCTGGAGCTGCAGTTTGTGTGTTGAGGTAAAAAAGGCACTTAGGTGTGGTGGGTCCCTCCCAGTCGTCGCACACATTAACATGGCTGTATGCTGAACTAAACAGAGGACTTCAAATCTCATTTGGTTGTAGCATCTTTTCAGAAGAGTGGGTTTACACGTTGGAGAAAATAGGAATGGGAGGGGAGCAGGAAAGTGAGCCAAGAACTGAAGGGGAAACAAGGGCTGGGGGACAAACTTGACAAGAGTAATGAAAAATCTGACTTAAATTGTAGCATGGCTCCCTACAGCTGCTTGCTTCCCTAACAGCCTGAGTGAGTTTTGAACTCTGGCTTGAGTGGTTTCAGCATGGTTTTTTTTGCTTTAAAGGTATCCAGAAATGAGATTTTTCTTGGTCTAAAGAAGCTATTACACCTTATGAGCTGAGGGGGATTTAAGTGATTAATTTTGAGCGTTCTTGATTTCAGTTGTGTTTCAAGCTGTTCTAGTCTCAATCCTTCTCTGTGCTTTTGGTGTTTTATAACATTTAAATAAATACTGTCTAACTTAAAAAAGAAGAGAGTCATCTTTCAATATTTTTTTAGCCCTTCATTTCAATACCTCTGACATTGCTGTTTTCTGGACATTTTTTAATGGTGATGGACTGGTGTACCCTGACTTTTGAGTCTCTTTTATTTGCTGATGCAAGCAAGGTCTCTTACACCTATGTTCTTCTCTCACAAATTGTAAACAATTTGTGTTTAACCAAGATATTCAATCTCACTATTTTTTCAGACCAGATCCAACTTTAAGTGCACTTCTTAGACAAAGAACAGCTAAATAATGTTGTCTATGTGTTGAAGTGTGTAACTGAAGTTCACTGTGCACTTGTGTCCATAGTCACTTGGTGCTGAAGCAGATTTTGCTGTAGTTTTTTAGTAGCCAACAACTTAAGCCAACAAGTTGCTAAATAGGATGTGCTTGGCTTCTCTTCCAGATGCTGGTTCCAGTGTGGAGGAAATGGAATTCAATTGGGATGAGTATCTAGAAGACACAGGAGCAACTGCAGCCCCCCATGGATCTTTTAAACATGTGAGTAAGAGAGTGTTTGTTTATCTTCTACATGGATTTTTTTTTGATAAGCTGAATGCTTGGGGTTTCTCTGAATGAGTTGATGCTTTCAGATCTGGAAGACTAACTAGAATCAAAATTCTTAAAGAGAAATGAGGCATTTCAGCTTTTTGTTATTGTTTTTGTATGTAGCACAGGGAAATCTCATCCGCAAGTGCTGAAAGTTAAGGGGCTCCCAGTCTTTTCTGCACCAGGAGATAAGCTTGATATTTCTCATGAAGCCCAAACTGAGCAGTCTCTTTCTTCTTTTGGCGGTCGCTACTAGGCTGGGTACTCACTTCACAGTGTTAGTGGCAGAGATCTTGAACAACAGAATTCAAGTGTGCTCTCAAAGAAGGTTTTTATGGTGGCTCTCAACAAGGACAAGAAGAAGGTAATACCTGTGCCAAACACTTGACTGTAGTAGTTAGAAAGTTGATTAGGATAATTGTTGAACACGGGCTTAATGGGTAGGATGAAATCTTGATAAGCACTTGTCTTTACCCTTGGATGTCTTTAATCAAATGTTTGATGGTAAAATCCTGGAGTGCACTGTCCCATTGGGTGGGATCCAAATGTGAACTCTGGCAGCTTCTGCTGGGTCATTAGTGAAGGTGAGCTGTATAGAGCTGATTTCAAAACCTCTTGGATCTCTTCCAATAACACCTTCCAGGCTTCCAGCCTGTATCCTTGTCCAACTCTTTATTGAAGTTGCTATTTAATAGTCTTTCAAAGACTGGCTGTGCATCTTTTACCGTGGCAGTGAGTGTAGCAGCACATGGCACATGGCTTGGTAAGCACTCTGTGATACTGAGGCTTTCAGGTCCAGAGTCCCCACTTCCAATAAAGGAGACTTTAATCAGGAGAACAGAGGCCCAGAAGGATTACAGAGGGTTCACAGAAGGATAACAAAGCATTTTGAGTCCAAGGATAACCTGCAGAATTGTAAATCATGAAAGAATCTATTCAATATGGCAGTTGTGTTAGGAGTAAAGGTGCACAGTAAATGTAGACTTTGCCGGGACTCTTCCATGCACTGGGTTGTAATTATAGGTTTTTTTGCTCATGATATACGTTCCAATGTCTCACTTATGAAGGGCAGAGGCCTACGCTTGCTTTGTTTTTCCTTCTTCCTCTCTGGAGACATTCAAACCCACCTGGATTAGTTCCTGTGTGACCTACTCTAGGTGGTCCTGCTCTGGCAGAGGGGTCACACTGGATGATATTTTGAGGTCCCTTCTAGCTCTTGAGTTTCTGTGACTGTGTGATACGGGCTGCCAAGACCACTGCACCAGCGGGTCATGAATGAACGTGAAAACAGATGCTTCCATGTTCAGATGGGGAACTGCCAGGTGTTTGCTAGCACAGTTCTCTCAGAATTTTTCTGGAGGCCAGTTTTGATGTTCTCTGTAATAAGCTTGACAGAAAATTTTAGAAAGTTTCTGCTGATGCTGAATTGACAAACAGATCTTACTGTTAATGGAAATTCAGACTGCAAGGTCACATGCTCAGGATTTCTGCAGTCCATTAGAAGGCAATGGTTTGGGAAAGATAATGGAGGAGAACTTCAGTGCCTCCCAGTGGATAGAGACAGCTTGTCTGAGAGGAAGCCCTAAAGTGTTAATGTGATTCCAGGATACATCAGGTGAGAGATTTTCAGTGGGGAGCATACAGGCACTGATGTCTCTGTGCTAGCAACTGATTGAGCCTCCAGCTGAAATCTGTGTGGTGTTAGTTACTTGACTCAAAGAGCGACATATTTTTATAATCTACTGTGAGGAGAGCTAAGAGGGAGCTACTTTTATTCTCTCTCCAAAAAAACCTGGAAAAATCCAAGCTGAAGAATAGAGTCACTGACTGCTCTTGGCCATCTTAGCTTTTCAGAAAGCTGCTGCTCCAGAGAAAATACTCATGGTGATTCCACAGCATCTTCTTCTAGCTGGTCTGCTCAGTGGGGCAGCCTAAAGAAACAAAGTTCTGCGCTTTAAACCACTTAGTGGTGTCACCTTGCTCAGCTGCCAGGAGAGGGTGCTAACTTCTTGGTCTGTGATGTATCCACCGGGGAAAGTGAATGACAGTGTTCAAAAAATGCACCTGACTTCAGGGAAAGCTGTTGCTGTTGGTTTAGCTGAATGCAGCTCTCTGTGCTGTGAGGCTTTGCTGAAAGTTTGGGTATAGAGAGCTGCACAGATTTCCCATTTCCTCAGACTTTGTGTCAAGCTCATGGCTTCCCTCTCGGGAATCAGAATATAAAGTCTTTAGTAGTATCCCTTCAGGAAGACAACTAGCTTTTTGAAGAGATGATCTTTGTTGTACTACTTTAAAATGCCTGTAGGTATTGGGCCCTGCTGATTTTGTTTTCAATAAAGGTTTTCACTGAAAGGTATTAACCTAAAGGATGTGAACAATTAACAGAGGCATATGCTTTTCTTTCTGATGTGGTTCTCCTAGTTTTATTTTTAGCAAACCAGTATGTGCTGGCTGATGAGGCTATAATAGCTGTGGCAGTTACTGAGCCATCAGCACAGAACTGATAATAAATAACCCAGAAGATATCTACTTCGTCTGCATCATACTGAAAGCCTTTACTGCAGTTGATTCAAAAATGAAATGAAACTTGAGACCACTTCAGAAGGAAAACACCGGTTACATTCATCTGAGAACAAGAGATGGACATGTTGGGTTTTTAATTAAGACTGAGACTGTGGAATTAAGCATAGATCAGAAACAAACTGTAGCTCCAGCAGAGCAGGATGCTTCTGTTCTTTCAGAAGTGTTTGAGCTAGGAGAAGTTAGATATATGAGAAACTTGACAAAAGAGGTTGAAAGACATAGTTTAACACAGAAAGTTGTGTAGCTGAGCTTGACCTTTAGTTTTTGCATAGCTTAATAGCCCAGCTGTGAGTTGGAAAAGGCTTCCAGTCATGGCTGAGGTATTGTCCAGGGCAGAAAGATGAATTGCAAGGTACTGATTTAAGGTTGAAAAGATACTCTGAAATACAAAGGAGGTTCTTTTGATGATGCTTCTGTGCACATTCCAGTTTGCATCACGTAATGTGATGAGGTTGTTTCTCTGAAGAGACTGAAATGCATTTGGCTTGAGGATTTTTGCTTAAGAACGTGTCTGAATCGTTCCCCCCATTCCACAGAGTTTCTGGGAGGTACTTAAAAGTGATATTCTTCTTCCTCTTCAGGTGGATACGAGTTTGCAGAATGGTTTTGCTCCTGGTATGAAGCTAGAAGTTGCTGTGAAGTCTGACCAAAACACCTACTGGGTGGCCACCATCATTACTACCTGTGGGCAGCTGCTCCTGTTGCGTTACGATGGTTACGGGGAAGACCGCAAGGCTGACTTTTGGTGTGATATCATGACAGCTGATTTACACCCCATCGGCTGGTGTGAGCAAAACAAGAAGATTCTCAAAGTGCCTGAAGGTATCCTCTCTATATGTAGAAGCAACTTTTGTCCTTTTTAAGCCTGGCAGGTAGTCTTCATAATTGCTGTTATGTACAGGCGATGTTGCTCTGGTGACAAGTTGAGGCCATGATTTTCTGCAGCTCGGTGACTTACAGCAGGAGAGTGCTCCTTCACCAGAGAGAACTCAGCTTAATTTCAAGAATTTGCTTATTTTTACAAAGGCTTGTGTTTATCTTAATCATCACCCCATAAATTCTACTGCTTAGTCATTTCCTTTAAAGATTTTGGTTTTGGTTTATTTGTTCTTTTAAGGTGTTACTGGTGAGTATGTGGCAGATTCTTGTGAATTAGGCAGCACAAGAGTATGATAATGTCTTGTGTGAATAATTTTCAACTGGCAGGAAGAATCACAGTCTGTCGTTCCCCACTTTTCACTTAGGTATTAAGGACAAGATACCTGACCAGGAGGAATTCCTTCAGCAGGTGCTGAAAGGAGCAAACAGTGCCCCTGCTAACCTGCTGGAGGGGGTAAGTGTTGCAATATGATGTATTTTGGGTCTTGATATTCCCCTTTGTCAATAAGAGAATCCTTGTTCAGGTTGTGGGTTCAATCTTTTTTTTAAGTTTAGGGAGCATTGCTGCTGACATTAGATTCCTATTTATAGTATTTAATTGTGATAGCATTGTCCTGAAACATTCTGTCAAACAATTCAGTCAAAAGAAAGACGTTCTTCAAACTCCCTCAGGTTTCAGTCTTGCTCCTGATCTCCTCCTCTTTTATGCACCTCAAAGGAAAAAATGTTTTATTTACCCAGCTTTCATGTTGTCCCATTTCTCAGTTAATGCCTTTCACTTATTTTTAGCTAATGGGCAGGTTATTGTTTCTCTTAAATTTTGCATCTTTGCTAGTAAGAACAAATTTTTAACCCCTCCCTTACACTTAGAGACTATTTGACCTTGTATCAGTATCTGGCTGTACAGTACAGAGCATAATTTTTTGTAAAATGCTGTTGACATCTTTTTTTACAACCAACATCTGATTTTTTTGTATGTTTTCTGTCTAGTCATTTTTGTATGCCAGATGACTCAGTTTTAGAAACATATGATTCACGTTTCCTTCCATCCTTGAATGTATAAGTGATAATGCTTCTGAAAAAGACGAAGTCAAAGTGAAATGTGTAACTACAGGCAGTACAAAAGCTTTGATGCAAGCACTAGTGATTCTAAACACTGTCATTTCTCTTGCCTTTGTGTTAGTAAGGGACCTGTATTTCTTCTGTATTCACATTTCATTTGTGCAAAAATAATGTGTATAGAGTGGAAGGATGGGATTTGTTTTGTTTGATTGTACAGAATAATTTGCTTTCTTTTTGTAGCTTCATAGAGGGAAAAATCCATTGGATCTCATTGCACCAGGCTCCCGACTAGAACTGCAAAATATGCGTGATTCCCTGGAAGCCTGGATAGTCCATGTGGTAGAAAATGTTGGTGGGAGACTGAAATTGCGATACGAAGGGCTGGAGGATTCTGACAAATTTGACCAATGGCTGTTCTACTTGGACCCTTTCCTTCATCAAGTCGGTTGGGCAGCTCAACATGGATATAGCCTGCAGCCACCTCTAGGTACTTCAAAACATACATCTTTCACATGGTGATCAGAGGCTATAGACTCCTGCATAATCAGTGTGTCATCCAACAAATATTGTGCTCAATAAAATGTGAGTGAAAAGACCAGTAAATAGTCATTCCAGACTTTTCACTCTCACATCCAAAATTGCTGAGTGGTTTTGCCTGTCAAAACTTTCTACCTGTTTGTGGAAAGGAACTGAGGAAGGAATTGCCTTCACTGTTTGTATTCCTGGAGGAGTAAAAGTCGTCTGGTAGTGGCCAACAGAAGCTTTTCCAGTTGTGACCTTAAGTCCACTGGAGTAATTAAGGTACTGTCTAAAGAGGTGTTATGTGGATACAAAAATGTTTTCAAAAATGAGTGCCTGGGGAATGAGTGCAGAGAAGCAGAAGCAGAGGGTGGGCAGGTGACCATATTTTCCAAGCATTGCATGTCCGGGTTGGTCATAAAGAAGTGGGGCATAAAGTGGCTGAAACACAGATGGATTGGTTATGAGCTGATCAGTGATGTTTCCCAATGAGGGCAAACCTTGGGATAAAACTAGAGTATGTTGATCATTTACCCTAAAGCCTTTCTGCAAAGGCAAGTGTGTGTTTAAGACTCTGGCACACTCTGTGCAATTAGTTGGGGGAATTCAGGTTGTTTAGAAAAGTTCTTTTTGTTGTGATTCTTTTTTAATTAAAAAACTTTGCTGATGAAACCAAACCAATTTCTGTTGAAATGACTGAGCATACTGCCTTTTCTAGGGCTTAACCAATCCCTGCTGAACAGGGTTCTGAACAGAGAGTTGCCAAGTCACTGACAGAAAATAGATGAATCGATTCCCCAGCTCTATTTAAGCGAATGATGACTTTAAAAAATACCCATTAGCTACTTGATTTGTTGCCTTTTGGTGTCTATATAAGAGCTTTGACATAGGCACAGAGATCCTTTGTACATGATGGCACGGGTACAAGTAGTTCCTCTTCTAGCAGAAGTGTGTGGTCTGCAATTACAGATGCTAAAAGTGTAACCTGTGTGGCTCGGACAGTCTCAGGGAACATGTGTTGAACTTTCTGCTTCAGCATAAAACAAGGAAACATTATCCAGATGAGGGTTTGGTTTCAGATCAGACGTTTTTCCAGTTTTTGTTGATGTGATCTCTGTTTTCTCAGAAGAAAACTAGACTGGGCAGCATATGGGCATTACAGTGTTGCTTGACTTCCAGCCCTTTTTGTAACACATCCAAACGCCAAAGAAAACTGATTTTTTTAAGAAGAAAGATGTTTGCATAGAATGTGAATAAATGTGAATTTAGTGGTTGGAGGAGCACAAATCAACCTTTTGGATTTATTGCTGTGTTCTGAAGGAAAAGAAGAAGGAAGATGACTTTGTTCATTGTCTTGCTTTCTTTTTACTCAAGCCATTAGGTCCTTAAAGAGTGAAGCAGATTGGCAAGAGATCCTGAAGAAGGTGAAAGAGGAGGAAGAGGAGTCATCGGTTCCTACAGATCTCTTCAAGGTAAAGTCACAATATGTGTAGTTCAAGGCTGTGGATGATGTAATGAAAATGATTTAAGAAATGGTTCAGGGTAGTCAGGCATTGTTACACAAAATTCTTTTCCTGTTTTGTTTCAAATACATTTTAAATATTCCTTTCTCCCTCTTCTGACAGCGCTGCCATCACAAGAATGTGAGCCATTAGTTGTCATACTGGGAAAAAACCCTGCTTCTGATTGTTTCTAATGGCATCTCCAGTTGTTCACCTGCTTGTCTTGCTGGTTACTGTCCTTCTAGAATAGTGTAGGGTTACTACAGTCTCTCTAATTTTGTGAGTACATTGAAAAGTTTTAACACGTGTTAACATCCAGTCTGTAACCTGATACAGCAGCACATGGTGTACGGGGTATCCTGAGTGTTAGCAAACATTACCAGTGAGTCTGAATTGAAATACATATGAACTGATTTTTTTTTTAAGTGATGTTGATATGTTCTGAGAAGTAGGAATGTAAATGTCATCCTTCAAGTTCTTCATTCTCAGCTTCCTTTGGACCCATAAGCAGAATGGAAGAGAATGTGCTCTTGTTGTTTATTGTGTTGCAGAATATAACGTGAGCAAGATATACATAATTCTGCCTCAGGAGCCCTGTTTTGCAGGTTTTTGTTGAAAATGGAGACTTCTATAGTTCCCTTTAGTGTAGCTCATGATGAATGGCAAAAGTTAGGGAAGGAAAAAAAAATTCTTTTGACATACCAAACCACCCTGTATTGTAAAATCTGGCTTCTGTATGGAGAATGTCAGAGGAGGAAATCTTGGGGACTCAGATTCCTGAAACTTATTGAAAGCTGTCAGTCTCAGAGGACATAGTTGGCCTTTTCATTATAGAGAGGTTGCTGGTACTCTGACGTGCTCATTTCTGAGAATGAATTAATAACAATTGAAGTTATTCTCTTTAACTGAATTATGTAAGATCCATCTTCTTTTGATGAAGAAAGGTAATCACACTGATACATGATTTTTCAGGATAAACCTGTGATTGGAATGCATTCATTCTCTGAAGGCATGAAGTTAGAAGCCGTGGACCCAATGGCTCCTTTTGTAATCTCTCCTGCTACAGTTGTCAAGGTACCAGGTTTCTTGAACTTGTCCTGCTAAGATACAATTCTGCTGCTACTTCTGTTCTTAAATGCTCACAAAACTCTCATTAACTGATCATCTTAAAATCTTGAACTGGTTTTCAAATTAAGTATTTTGTGTATGTCCCCTGTGGGTCAGGTTGTTGTGAAAATGAATCTTAACTGCTGGTGGTGAAGTCATTAGATTTAAATGGAGGAAAAAAACACATAAAGATGCAAGCACAAAAGATCAAATGGCTAAAATTGTCAAGCGTATATTTTTAAAGTTAGAGATATAATCCCTCATAATCTGATTTGAAGACAGACTTTGGGGTTTGTTATTGTGAAAGTTGTGTCATAACTCCATACATTTCAACCTTCTTGAAACAGTTATTACAGAATGGTAGTAGTAGATGATTTCTCTACATCTTTTGTTAGAAAATTGCATATAGCACTTGATCACCTTATTCTTAAAGTGCTCACACTCTGACTTTCCAGTTTTATGGTATGGTTTTGTTAAATGTGCAGGGAATGCAGGGGAGTCTGATGATTTATGAATCCCAGAGATTCTACTTTAATTTTGATTTTAACCCTCACAGTATTTCAAGGTAAAGGGTTTCCACTGGGCAGTGTTGCTGTTTCATAAAGTTATCCAAATGAGGGAGAAAGAGCAATAGATCTGAATTTGCTACTTAACAGACCACATGGTTCTCTTTTGGCTAACTACAGGTCTATGATGAAAAGTATTTCATGATAGAAATCGATGACTTGAGACCCGACCGTACAACCAGCCAGTCTTACATTTGTCATGTCAACAGTGCTGGTATTTTCCCTGTGCAATGGAGTCTAAAGAATGGCTTACATCTCAGTCCCCCACCAGGTATGTTTGTGCAAGCTTGTCGTGCTCACTGCTCTTGGAAGGAAGTAGATTACCAATCCCCAGAACACTGCGTTTAGCACAGTGTTTTTGCAAAAGAATTACATGTAGCAGCACAGGGAAATAACAAGAAAGATAAGATTCCAAGAAATGGGAGCGTTGAATTAGTGAAGCTGAAGTTTCCTGGATTTGAGAAGATTTCAGTGGCTGAGGGTGCTGATCATGCATGAAAACCTGAACACTTGAGCGGGTGGAGTACGTGCTGCAAGGGCTGAAGGCAATGTTGATTTCAACATTAACATGATATCAGAAGCTTATAGTCTTTGCATAGGATTTTTGCTTCTAGTCAGAATGCAACATTGTTACCCAGCACTTTGCAGTATTTTTAGAATATCTTATCTCTTAGAAGTTAATGAAATGATTTTTTTTTTTTTTCCAATGGCCTATCAGACAAGGTAGCAGATTGCTGAAATGTTGCTTCAGGACATAATGGAATAGTAGAGTGATCCCCAGCTACTGAAATACACATTCATTTTCTCAAAATGGAACCGTCAATGATGTTGTGAAACCAGGGCCTGAGTACTCTTATTCATCACCACAGAATTCAGAATGTTTTATTTCAGCTGCTTGTGACATCAGTGAATCTCATGCTGTTAAACTAACGTCTTTGCTTTTTCTTCACCTAGGTTATCCTGGGCAGGACTTTGATTGGGCAGACTACCTCAAACAATGTGGTGCTGAGGCTGCTCCCCAGAGCTGCTTCCCTTCGGTAAGGTTCTCTTGCAGAAATCTCTTCTGCTATGATTGACACTCTTGATTCCAAGGAAAGGAACCTTTTGCATGTTTTTATCTTAAATTACATTTCCAAGTAGAATAGAATAGTTCAGTTGAAGGGGCCTACAATGATCACCTAGTTCCCACGTGTCCTGTCAGTGGATCAGGGCTCCTGGATCAAGAAGTAGTGGACTGAATACTTCAGCTGTGATAAAACAGATCAAAAATAATTATGGTTTTGTGACATTGAGATGTGTAAGAGTCTGTAGAATAGTCATAAAACATCATCAATCCTTGGCACTCCTGCAGTTGTGGGAAAAAGGCCTTTCAATAGACCTTATTTTAATTTAATTCATGTACTCTTTCAATCTTCTTTCAGCTTGAAAAATTCATGCCATTGTATTAATCAATACCAAGTCATCTTAAATTAGTACCAAATAATCATTTTACATTAATCAGTGCCTGAAGTACTTGCTTAATTTTGGGCTTTTGCTGGTTAAGTGACAGTATTGCTGTCTCCCAAAGCACAGTACCTTGTCGGGCAGAAAAGGGTACTATTAACATCTGCCTCCCAATTCCATTTACAGTACTTGGGCTATTGCAGTGCTTAGAGGAAGAAATTCAAATGAGTAATTACCATTTTTTTAAGAGGGTGTTGCTGGCCATGAATTGTTGTTGCCCTTGTTCTGTCTTGTAAGCTGTGGTGTCTCAGAACAGGTCATTGAATTTATTATCCCTTTTCAGAGGCAAGTTGGATCACTGTAGGCTAGTTCCAGAATTCATAATGTATTGATCTTGTAATTGTTGCAGAGTGGCTGTGGGAGGAAGAATCCTCTGTTTGCCTGATACTTATTATCTTTAATTCAGGAGCTTCAGAGCTGAAGAAATATCTATTCTTATATTTTAGGATTTTTTTTTTTTGGTGGATGTGGACTGCATTGTTGAATAAAGTAGATTCCTACTTATCCAAAAAAAGTAAAATGAAAAGTGAGCTTCCTCTGTTGTCTGCAGAACTCATTCAGATGAGGCCAGAATGTTATTTGCATAAGTAAAGTGGATTTCCAAGCTAACACAATAGAATAGAGAACCTGGTCAGACTATTTGTCAGACTTACCACTTCGGTAGCAAGCAGCAGAGTATTCCTGGTTGCTTAGAATGCACTGTCTATAGAGCCTTCTTTAACTTAAATTCTTTGTAACTTGAATACAAGTAAGATATATTACAATGTACTAATTATCTGAAATCTCTGACTGCATATCTTTTTATGTTATTCAGACCCTGAAGCTTTTATGTGTTGCTTCTGTTGATGGCTATTCATATCATATACTGGATATGCAGATGGTATCTTACCAAAGTATTCTTGTTCCTAGTTGACTTCTGACCACGGATTTAAAGAGAATATGAAACTTGAGGCTGTGAACCCTGTTGATCCTGAAGAGGTTTGCATTGCTACAGTCACCAAGTTGAAAGATTCCTACCTCTGGCTTCAGCTGGAGGGTAAGGCTTGACATGGGAGAGGAGAATAGCACTTGTGCCGATTCTGTAGTGCCATCATTAAACCTGAGCATGCAGAGTATGGGCAGCAAGTCACCATTTCCTCAATGAAAACACAGCAAACTCCCACTTTGCTACCATTTCCCAGTTAGCCTTGAATGGCAGTGCTTATTTAAGCCAGACAAAAATGGCATTTGTGCATTGCAGCGTGTCAGTGCTAGGCTACTGCACTGAGTGAAGTGTTGATCAGTGTCCTTTAGAAAGCAGAGGCCTTGTAACATTTTTACAGACAAGTGACTTGCATTCTGAGCAGCTTTGACCAGACCTGGGAAGAAAACTTTCAGAGTTCTTCGTTAAAGAAGAATAAACTGATGTCAGCCATTCTCCATTATAATCCCATTTCTTGATTGGAAGTACACCAGCACACACTTACTATGCGCTGTGCATCTCTGCAAAACTGTGGCTTGCAAATTCCCATCTCCAGCCTTTAGCAGGAAGCAAATAAAGTCAGGAGAGAACCTGGCCAGTAAAAAGGGATGAATAAGCAATTGATATTGTGTTCCTGATATGCCATAGGTAAAAGCAGCTTTACTACCAAACACATAACAAGCACTAACCAAATGAGGTTTTTGTATTTGAGTTGTTTCAATTTTTGCTTCTCTAACCTGAACAGGCTCCAAGAAGCCCGTCCCTGACTGTATAGTGAGTGTGGAATCAATGAATATCTTTCCAGTGGGTTGGTGTGAGACAAATGGATATCAGCTCAGACCTCCTCGCAAAGCAATAGGTATCAGTTCTGTTTTGTTGGCAGTAGTTAGCTGGGTTCATAGACATGGCAAGACCTTCAGCAGCAGGCTACTGCAGAATTACTGCTGCTATCTCTGAATCTGGAAACATTCCCCACGTACAGAGAGAGAATCTGTGCCTTGTGTAACTGTTCCCCTGGCTATTAAGTCCAATTGGAGTTCATATAACTCTGAAACAGCCAGTGTTGGCGAGACCCTCACGTGCTGTATGAGCACGTGGAAACAATCCTGTAGTCACGTGTGTGTGTGCATACACACCCATGCTGTACATATACTTTTGCCTGAGCTGTTCCTGCCATGTGTCTGACCCTGATACTGATTTTACGCTTGCACTTAGGCAAGTAAAATGAATGCCATAACAAAATGGTGTTTAGTTTGTGTATATTTTCGAGCTTCTTCAATGAGGCAGATGGTAATGATCCCTTCATGACAAAATGTTGAGAAGTAAATCATACCAGTTTTAACTACATGAGTATGTAGCATAAGAGAGTGTCTTCTCTCAATTGGTTAGTGAGGACTGTTTATTAAAGTTTAATGAACAAACCGAAAAACTTCCTGAATGTTTATTTAATTAGGAAATAAAAAAGTAAGGTTAGAAGGAGCTGTCATTTACTGCAAGTCAAAGCAAGATAAACTTACCTTAGATGTGTCTGCACTGCCAAGGACAGAGCAGGAAGTTGGGGGGAGCCCAATTAGATAAAAGATGCTTTATTAAACAATCCAGAAGTTTGTTGGGGACAAAACCTGAAATTGCTGAAGAAGCACATGTTGCATTTCCTTGTTTGCTACTGTTACCTGATTGTGAGAGACAGAATTAGCAAATGGATCCATCACCTAGCTGGCTTTCTTAGTTGCAACAGTATTTTCCTCAACAGCAACTGGCCCATCATCTATGTTTTTAACCAGCTAATTTCATTCCATAAGTTCAAGGGTGTTGAAGATACTGTCTCAGGAAAGTAGCAAGTTCAGCCTATCAACCTAACCTTTGGTCAGGTTTCAGCACCTTTGGGTGTTGAAAAGGAAAGCATATTATTGCTTCTTTGCTGGCATTTATTACAAGTAGTTTAGGAGCTGTGATGCAAACAACAATGCACAAAAGGTGACATTTCCTGCCAGAACTGGGGATATGCAGGTCTGATTTAATGAATTTTTAGTGAAAGTTGAAGTAGATATTTTGGGTTATTTCAAATGACTTGGGCCAGCGTGCCTCTAGTGCAGATGGGTCAGCTGTTTAACATTGTGGTGACTTCAAACAGATTTGTTTTGGTGTATAACTTAGAGGAAATGAGTCTGCTATATTTATGGTACTAGATGTTCCCTTTCTTTGCCTCCCATAATTTACTGTCTGTTTTCTTCTTCCTTTCAGTAAATAAGCAGAAAAAAATTGCAGTAGTTCAACCAGAGAAACAGTAAGTAACAGGGCTTTTGCTTCTATGTTTTGTTGGGTTTGGGGTTGGTTTCCGTGTTTTCTTTTTCTGATTGGTAAATCATGTTGTCTTCAAGGAGATTCGGCTTTACAGAAATGCTGTACTGAGCACTGAGAGGTTCCATAGACCATTTATCTTAATGCTGGTAGTTCCTGTTGAGGGTGAAAAAGTCTTCTTGAACTGCTGTAGTAGGAGATAGAGAGTGTGGGATTTGTTTTTTAACAATACCAGTGCAACTCAGCTGAATTATTGAATAGGTCAAGTCATTGAAGTTCTGGGGTTGAAGTTGTTGATCTTTCATTTTTAAAAGATGGCATTATCTGTGAGTACTGGAGTGCATTTAAGAAAAACTAGCCTGATTTAAAGACTGTGTTTATAAGATTGTGCTTGGACTTTTTTAAAATGGTGATTGAGAGAGAAGATTAATGGATTCCCTTTTTGTTGTCTTGTCTTATCAAATAATACAGTTTCTGAAATGTGAACATGCTTAGAAAAAGTGTCTGCCTTAGCATGTAACCGGTATTTTGCACAGCTGATCAGAAAATTTGGCCTTAGTGTGAGTGCTGTCGTTTAGTAGATGAATTTCTAATAGTTCCTTGCCAGATTAAATGTAGCTCAGACAAGCCATCAAGGAGAGTTCCACTAATATCTGCAATTCACCTGTAAACTTTGTGTCATACATGTGAAACTCCTGCATATGAGCCTACTCAAAAATGCTCAGTAAAATGCCTGACAGTTGGGTTTATTGACTCTTACAGCTTTACAAACACCAGATCTGTCAGTAGTTCTGCCAATGTTTTCATTGCTCCTAAAATACTGAGCAGACCGTTCTTCTATGTTTTGTAACTGGGATTCTCACCAGAGCATCTGAGTCACTTTGATTGCATTTTGTTTAAAATCTCTCTTTTTCCAAATCCATGAGGTTAGACTGTGCCCTGCCTTGTGCCATGAGACATGAAATGAAGGGAGGCAGAAAATGTAAACCATTGTTGGTGTGCTGTGTTGATCAGCTTGGTAGCCTGTATACTTCAAGCAAGGAAGGATTGCTGATAGCTGTAGCAGTCCATTCCAAATTGAATTGGATACGCTTTGCATGTTCTTCTTGTGAAACAGGGAAAGTATAAAAAGCAAATTAATAAGGCTAAGGCTAGACCTGGAGAAAACAAACTTTAAATGTTGGGTTTTAGGAAGTGAGAGGTGATTATCCTTAGCACCCGTCCCTTTCCCTAACCTCCTTCTGCTCATTTCAGAATTTTGTCTTCAAGGACAGTGCATGATGGACTGAAGAACCAGGAACTGAACTCCTCTGACTCAGGTATTGATCAGAGAAGGCAGGTTAACAAACACAAAATCCTGCAGAGTTCAGCTCTACACTTCTCTGTTAAAAGAGGGAAAAGGAGGAAATAGTTTGAAGATTTTCATCCCCTGATGATTTGTTGAACTCTAAAAAAGAATTAAGCAAACAAAAGTGTGTCGTTACCTGTGTCCTGCAATTGATATGTGCATTAAATCTGGAAATTAGATTGTTACATCAGAACATCTTCCTCCTCAGCAGAGGATGTCTGGAGCCAAATGTGTACTGTGACCTATGCAGATGATTTTTTATTGTCACTTGTTATGTTTAATAATGTTGGGAGAAACAGAACAGGCGTGCTGCATCTGTGCTCATGAGTTTGTTTGATTCTAGCTTGGGGAAGCAGGTTTGTCTGTTTTTTATGATAACTTCATCATCATGATAAACAAAAGCAATTCAAACAGTTAAGCTGCTTTGTGTGCCAGATGGTGAAATCTAATAATTTTCTAAACTGTTGCAAGAATGTATGTGATGAAGTAGTACATCTGCTGATGAAATAGTCATACAGATCTATCTGTTTGGCAACAAAATGCCTCTTCTGCTGTTTTCTGTGCAGTGAAATGCACATCTGAAGCTGCACCAAATGTAAGCTTTATAGAAATGATTCGTGTTGCTTAGCATTTTAATTAGCTCTTAATAGAATCCTGATGTAAATTTTACTTCGTTTATTTATCTGCCAGTTATCAGCTGTTGAATGTAAGATCTTTCAGTGACAGTGGTGCTCAATCAAAAAAAAAAAAGCTACGACACTGCTAGGTTAGAACAATTTTGAACTTATACATAAGTATCTTGCAGCCACTATTATACATAACTTCCATTCTGAGCAGCACTGAACCGTTTAATAGGTTTGGAAAACTTGGTGTCACTTTATCAAAGGTCACTTCATCAGCTGCTTCATCTCTTGTTTGCTGACTGAGGGGAAAAGAGTCTAAAAATGTAAAGTGATACGACATTGCAATTTAGGATAAACGGTGGAGAATAACTTTGACAGCTTCTCTGGTGGCAGAAGTTTGGGGGAGAGATAATTACTTGACTGCAGAAATTATCTATAATTGCTTCTTCTACCAGGAAAATGGGATTGTCACCTTCTTGCTGAAAGTTCTTGCCAATACAATACTATGAAGCATCAGAGTAGCCAGGAAGAAATGTTTCTTTTCTAGTAAATGACCAGCTTTATTTCCTGTCACTTTTAAATTTGCAAACATGCATGTGAAGTATGAAAAAGTGCTTTTGCAACGTTGAGTAACTAATGCAGTCACTGCAAATGTGACACTGAAACTACCCCAAATTCCTGTCATTCAAGACTTTTTCCTCTCCTTTGTTACAGCAGGCAAAATACTAAGCATGGCAAGAAGTCGTTCTTTGCTGGGGAGGTTGTAGCATGTGATTTACATCTTTGCTTTCTCATTCCTCAGTGGTAATTAATGGCAAGTACTGCTGCCCAAAGATCTACTTCAACCACCGGTGCTTCTCAGGGCCATACCTTAACAAAGGCAGGATTGCAGAGCTTCCTCAGTCTGTGGGACCTGGGAACTGTGTTCTTGTTCTGAAGGAGGTGAGTTGGTGGTACATAGTGGACCTGCACGTAGCAGTGTATCACAAACACTCGTGCCTCTCTGATTCTAGATGGGTGATTAATACGTTTAAGCTGATAATGAGTAAAGAGGGGTTTCTGTGTAAAATCAAGTATAAATCCTGGACTGGTTCTTGTGAGTGGCAAAAAATGTAAAAGCCTCTCATTTAGCTGAGTTACAGTCAGCCTTCTACTGCTAAACTTTATTTTAGGTTAAAACAGGATAACCTGCAATTACCACAGTCAAAGCATTAGTACCTTTTTGTAGCTGTAATAAATGCTTCCATTCTAGTTAACAATATTTAGATTAAGATAATCCCAAAATTCCTTTACAATTTGCAGTGCTGATGTTAAAACAGAGGAAATACAGATTTTCTTAGTACAAATAGCAAACCATTTCTGGTAACTGAAAAAAAATGAATTCTCTATGGTTTTGAAGTTTGATAACATTTGCAAAGATCAGATGAAATTGTGGGCTTGCTTTTTTATGTAACGTAAAGGAGGGGAAGGGGGAGGCACAGGCCATTCAGTAATGCCAAGGAGCCCCTTGTCCAGAAGGTGTTTCACTGCAAATTTAGAGATACTTTAATGCAATAATTATTTTTTCTGAAATTTTCAAGAAGACTGATCCTAGGATGACTGTTCCCTGACCAGAGAGGCTGAAAGTTTCCCAAGGCATAGTAATGACAAGCGCACACTTGAGCTGTCATGAAATGATCCCTTTAAATTCAGGAATTGGCTCAGCATCTCTGAAATTTTTACCTTCCTTACCACGTATCATAACTGGGAGAGACTTTAAGAAAGACCTTCTGGAACACATGCTGTAAAACAAGAGTGCAATGGACAAGAGTGAAGCTGATGACTGGAAAAGTCCATTTTTGCATGCAGAAAAGTACTCCTCCATCTTTTCTGCAAGTTTCAGCGCTCTGATGTGAGCTCTGCAAAGAGGCGAGCGTGAAATTCTTTGACAGCTTCATTTACCCTGGAAGGTTGAACGTGCCTCACTACCCGAAAGCATAAATTATGCACAAATCCTGCTGAGGTACAGATGCTGAGTCTTGCTAAAAGTTCAACCAATATGCTTACTTGTGTTCGTTTCAATTACAGCTCTTGCCCAGTATATGAATCTTAGAGTGATTTCGGTGCTTGCATTATGTTTAATACACTTCTTTTGAACTGTAGACTCCTGGACTGCTGCATTAGTATGAACAAAGCTACAAGTTTATGTCAGGCTTCTGATGCACCCAATTTGGGAATGATTTGGAATAAGCTCATACTGAAAATAACAAATACAATTGGAATGCACATTTTGTACTATCCCCCACTATCTTCAGGCTGTTCACAGCTTCGAGTTGCTTTACAACACCAGAGAAATGCTCATTGGTTTGTAGTACAGGCCTTATCGTGGTTCATGAAAGTGAAACAGAGAAGAGCTTAAGGTCCTGCAGTATGATTTTGTATTAAGTAATGTGTTGGCAGGCAGCAAAATCCTGCAGCATTTTTTGGCACATCTTCACATGTCAAGCAATCCCTAAGATAATCACTTAGATTTACCCACGGTTATGCAAGTTTTGTAGTATCCAGCCCCAGGGTGTAATTTAGTGATGTGTAATTCAAGGGCAATGACTTGGAAATTGCTGGATACACTCGTGACTCTGCAGACAAATTCTGAAGGTTTGGCAGGGCCCAAAGTGTCGACTGCTCTCAGTTTTCATTTTGGCAGTATTGGAAGGCATCTGTAATCCTGCTGTGAATGAGTGTTTTGGTGCTAAATAATTTGTATGGATAGAAGTAATTTCCTATTCTACACTGGCACTTTAAAACAAATTTATTGTACAAATAACTGAAACATATTTTCTCCTCTTCCCTCCCTCGCTAGGTTCTCACTTTATTGATCAATGCAGCTTACAAACCCAGCCGTGTCCTGCGAGAACTGCAGTTGGATGAAGAGGCTGCATGGCATGGGCATGGAGAGACCCTAAAAGCCAAGTAAATTCTTGTCCTGTTCCCTGCTTAGCTGAGCCCAGTAGCTGTGTTCTTTGCAGTCCATGCTTAACCTATTACAGTGCTGATAGCCACTAAACCTCAAATCTTTATAAGCTTCTGTATGAACATCTGGTGAAGTCATCTGATTTTAATGCTCCTTGATATGCTCTGACATGTGCTCTGCTACTGGCACGTGAGCAGCTAGTGACCGAGTAAGAATGGTGTGTACAACACAGAATGTACACTGGCAGCCTAAGATGAGGTATGAGATCATTTAATTCACCTGAAGATAATTGTCAGTATTTTAAAGCAGAAGCACATGCTGCTTTAGGCAGTTTCTCGAGACTTCCGTGGCACATCCACACCAATTTCTCAGTGGAAGAAGATTCCTCTGAAATTAAGTTCTGGCACTGTTCTAAAATGGCCTAGCATGGAAGTCTTTCTACAGCAGCCTACCCTAAAGCACTCCCTCGTTTTACTGCTGAGCTGTTTGGTTTGGGGTTTCTTTGCAAGGGTATTTTGTGGCTAATAAAAAAAAAGCAGTGATCATATTTGTATATATTTGATACATCCAGATATTTCTTTATACTGTTGTGATGGTCTTGTAATTAGGTCACTGTGGGAAAATCTAATCTCTAGTATGCAAACAATGTGCCATAGTCCACTTTTGTACATAGTTTTGGACATGTCAGCAGTTCTTTTGTTGGATCAGTTTCATATGTATGAATCTTTCCACGTATTGAAGGATTGCTCTGGATTTGGATAATAGGAAGAGCAGATGAAAGGTTAATGTAAACAGAAGATGTAGCTAAAGAAGAGAGGGGGTTGAAAAAAAAGTCCATTTGGTTTCACTGTAGGTGCTGTGTGGCTTTCTTTTATCACAGTAGTGACACCAGGGATGTCTGGTCTATGATGACATAGCTTTCTTTTTTCTAGTGCATTAACTAGATACTTGCAGGCTTGAGACATCCCTAATAGATATCAGCACGTGCCAGTAGCCGCGCTGGCAGAGTGAAGCAGAAATGATGAATGACTCTGGCAGCTGCTTCACAGTGTGGCTCTGTCAGTGTCATGGCAAAGCTGATGAACAAAAAGAAATCTTTTCTTAATTTGAATCAAAGAGGAACAGTATGTGGAGTCATGGCAAGTGGCTGTCCTGACCAATTGTTCAGCAGTTGGACGAAAGCTAATGGGAGATGTAACACTAATTCATTAGTTTGCCATAGTGTGTGCATAGAAAAGCTCACTAGAAGCTGTCTGCTATTGCCTTTATGAGCTGAATTGGTGCACTCCTTGGTTTTAAGGACCAGCTGTCCACATGACAGTGGTCAGTTCTGTGGTGCCCTGACAAAGAAAGAACAAATCTTCTCTGAACAAAGAAAACAAAACATTTAAACTCCAGGATGGTGATTCTGTGGTCCTCTCAGATAGTATTTTATAGTCAGTGTAGCTGTGTTTGGTACTGCAGGTCCACCTCTGGTGCTGGCTTTTTTTCTGTACTTGATCTGTCATCAGAGTCAGGGCTCTAAAGGTCCCTTCCAGTGCCTACCATTCTGTGATTCTATGACTACCTGTTTCCTGGTCTTTTCCATCCAGAAAGTTCCTCATTGGTCAGATTTTCCCTGACTTCTCAATGAAGTACTTCTTTTCCTGATGATTAGAGGATTCCTGAATTATGGCTGTATTTTCAATGCTAGGTACAAAGGGAAGAGCTACCGTGCAACCGTGGAAGTTGTGAGGACAGCAGATCGGGTGGCAGATTTCTGTAGGAAAACGTGCATCAAGCTGGAATGTTGTCCAAACCTCTTTGGCCCTCAGATGGTGCTGGATAAGTGCTCAGAGAACTGCTCTGTCCTGACAAAGACTAAATACAGTGAGTAGGTCACTGATCTCAAACCGAGGTGGGGCTTGGGGTGTTATATTTTGATTTCTTCTGGCTTTGGCTGCAGAAGGAATCCAAAATACATTGTTTTGCTTTACACAAGGAGCAGCTCAAGCACTACATACACAGGCCTCCATAGTAGCCACATGCCAGTGTGCAGGGGAGAAAAAAATGACTTCTCTATTAAGTGGTAGAACCATGGCTTAAGTTTTTGACGTGTGCATAAAGACAACTTTTGCAACGAGAACTGACTCTAATGTTGTAATTTAAATAGCATTGTAATTGCTTTTACCAGTTTTTTTGTGAACCAAATAAAACACCTTCAAGTTCTATTCTTAGCTTTTAGGTTTTTTAGGGGTGCTTTTCAGATAACTAACCCTTTCACACTGTGAGAACAAAACAGTTCATCGAGGCCATGTTTAAAAACTGAGAAATCACAAAAAGCACCATTAAATTGGGCCAAGTCTGTGACTGATGATTTTTTTTTTTGTATAAAATCTGATCATTTGGGGCTTCTCAGAGGTAGAAGGAGTAAATGTGTCTAGGAGAAATAAAATTGATTAGTAACTCTCTTCCTTCATCCAAAGTGAAGAGGAAAGTACAGAGATATTTTGGAGTCTTGCAGAGTTGGGATTTGTATTGGGAGATGTCCTTTTACTGATTTTTTTTTTTTGAGTCCTGATTATGGACAAACAGAACTAGTGGCATTGAAGGTGCATTTCAACACGATGCTCCTTTCTTCTGTCTTGCCAGCACACTATTACGGCAAGCGGAAAAACAAGCGGATAGGAAGGCCTCCGGGTGGCCACAGTAACCTGGAAGTAGCCATGAAGAAACCAAATAAAAGAAGGAAGAGACGGAAACATTTTTTTGTTCATAAGAAGAAACGTTCTTCTACTTCAGTGGATAACACTCCAGCTGGATCTCCCCAGGTATGAGACTGCTGACAACTTTAATAGGTGCAATATGTGATCTTTGACCAGCTTCACTTGAAAACAACAAACTGCTGCTTCTGTGTAACCCCAGGTCACAGCTGACAAAGGGGTGGCAATTGTAGCTTTTGTCTCAGACTTTTCCCCTCTTTCATCACTTCTTTATGGTTTGTTTTTTTTTTCCTACCTCTTCAGGGCAGTGGGGCAGAAGAGGAAGATGACCAGGATGAGGTAGATGAAGAATCCCTGACTGAGGACAGTACTTCAGAGCACCAAGACGAATTGCTTGAGGAATCAGAGGTATCGGAGAAAAAATCCCTGTCATCCTCTCCTACACAGAGTGAACTGTCTCATTCCCTGGCTCAGGACCGAGACAAGCGGAAGAGGAAGCTCAGGACCTTTTCCTTTTCTGATGATGAAAATAAACCTCCTTCACCAAAGGTATCTTCAAATGTAGATTTTGTTCTAGCCTGCTCACTACTGGGCAAGCATAAACGTCTTGGGAGTATTAACTGTCATCCATGTGTTGTCATAAAAGACTCTGTTACCCCATAAAGACCATTGTGAAGACAATACAGAGTAATTACAAATCTTTATTACATTCATATTAGAGGACTGTAAAAAAGACTAAACAGAATGATGAGCTTTCCATTTCCTGGCTGAAAGCACTCCTCTTGGTTCAACCAGAGCACTGGTGTAGGGTTAACCAAATCCTAGGTTGAGGTCCCTGCTTTACTGGCTCTGATGTTCCAGCCTGCACCCTCAGAACGATGCTGTTCTGCACATCTCTGCTAACCGAGAAATCTGACCTCTCCTTAGAGCTTCATTTGACAGCTGGATGTTTGGGTGTGGGGCCATAGAGGGGTGTGTTGGTCCATTGCTTATGTGATATTTGGGAACTCTTTTTGTTCTGGGTGGCTTATCTAGGACATTAAGCTGGAAGTTGCTGAAAAGCTGCAGCTGGACAGTAACCCTCTGGAATGGAGCGTGGCTGATGTTGTACGATTCCTCAAATCCACTGACTGTGCACCACTGGCAAGAATTTTCCTTGATCAGGTATTATTTTCTGTCTGTTAAAATGTGGAGTCTGTCACTTTGCCTCTCATCTCTCAATGAATCACAAAATTAAGCTAGTTTGAATTTTATGCTAGGGTTTTGAGGAAACAAATGCATGGGCAACCTTCTGCAGTTTGGGAGGGAAAAGTTAAGGAAATGACCAGGTTTTTTCAGGCCTTTTAGTACTCAGTGGAGGATGTTTTGGTCTGTTGGAATCCTAAAACTATAGAGAATGCCTCCAGCCAAGCACCGTGAAGGCAGGAGCCTGTTTTCAATGAGATAGTTTTGCCATGTAGGTTGACTTTTCTAAATGTAGGTATCAGTGTTGTACAGCTGCACAACAAGTGAATGTTTTAATGTCAAAATATGACTAAGGTACAGAGGTGAATGCAGTTAACACTCTACTTGCATCTTGTTTAAAATCTGCCATTACCAACCTTGTCCATCAAAACTGTAGTACTAGAGCTAATGGTAAGTGTGGTTTTCATTCAGAAGATATCCTTTTCCTCATAGAATCTCTGTTCTTATAGAAAGACTTTCTAAATTGACTTTTAGAAGATAAAATGACTTTAATGCAGAAAGTTCCTTGGTTTTTATTGTTAGGTTGATTTTAATTTTTCTGTACAGTATCTTCTGATGAAACGCTCTCCCTTAGCCAGCAAATATTAGCAGATATTTAAAGGAAGGAGATAATTTATTGCAAGAGAGATTTGGGGGTTTTATGCTGCCTGGAGTAGCAGGAGACAAATGTCTAATTCACAACTGATCATGAATCTGAAACTGCAGTAAGTCAAAGCTGAGGGAAGAGGGGAAAATAAAAAGGCAAAGTCACTGTGGAGTTTTTGTCTCCTGACAGGAAATCGATGGCCAGGCACTGCTGCTGCTGACCCTGCCCACTGTTCAGGAGTGTATGGACTTGAAACTTGGGCCAGCTATTAAACTTTGCCATCACATTGAGAGGGTCAAACTTGCCTTTTATCAGCAGTTCGCTAACTGAGGAGCAGCCAAGTTGAAGTGGACTTTTGAAGCACAACTGCAAAAAAACATGCTCCTTTCTCTCTATTAAAGAAAGCCAAATGAAGTTAAACTGATGCCCTGGTGACCTAAGAGGGTCTGTCAGCCT
Organism: Urocolius indicus; assembly: GCA_013401255.1. NCBI lineage: Eukaryota > Metazoa > Chordata > Aves > Coliiformes > Coliidae > Urocolius > Urocolius indicus. The sequence goes on along the minus strand of WBNH01000003.1, from coordinate 134,035 downwards.
CAGTTTTTCACTTTGACAAAAGGAAGACAACATCTGGAGCAAAATGCCAATGCAAAAAACAGGGGCTACTCTACCAGCTGCCAGCTTGGGAACACAATAGTCTCTTGCTCTATGGTTCCCTTTTTTTAATGCATTTTTTAATGATTACAGAAAAGCCTCCTCTGGTGGGAAATGACATTTCAACAGTTCTGTTGGCACGGAACTTTAAAAGGAGAAACAGATCCTGTTTACTTTAGCATGTAGGCTGCCAGAAATAACCTTTCTCTGTTCCTAACGATTCACAGAATCCCCTTCCCTCCCTGTGGACGAACACTTGCTTTACCACAGCACTGGCTTTGGAATGTGCTCTGTGCACATTCGTGTATTAATGTTGAGTTTTTTAATGAATTTGTTCATTGTTAGGACAACAACGTGGCCACAGGGTTCTGAATGTACAGTATAGCAAGAGTGTGGTTCATTTTGGGGGTGTGGTTTTTTGTTGATTTTGTGTTTCATTTCATTGCTGTCAGGTTTTTGTTTTGGTTTGTTTTTTACTACCTCTGTAGCCTGAACAGTAGAAGTGATGAACTAAAAAGGGAGGCAACTACTTCTTCTGGACACATCGTCTGTAGCTGCACAGCAGTCTCTCTTCTGTAGGCATGCCAGGAGTACAAACCAGTATCAGTATACAGAGCTTCTGTTCCAAAGCTTTAGCTGAAACTTAGGTAGGCAAAACCTGGATGTTACATTTTTACAGAAGCCTTCTAGAAAACTTAATTATTTTGCACTTCTCTTACAGATGGGCTGTAGGAAAAAAAGGAAGGAAGGAAAGAGAAAGTGCCTCAGCATTTTCTGTAGTTTGGGTTTCAGCTCTTGTTTTTCTTGTTTTTTTTTTTTTAACTGTGAGAAGTTATTACCTTTTTCTTACAGCAAACAATTGGGCCATATACACAGAGCCTGTCAGCAGACTTTTGCTTTGCTACCTGAACATCTTTTTAGAGGACACACTAAGGAAACTGCAATCAATAGAGGACTGCAACTTAGCTCTGCCAGTGTTTGCATACTGGAAACTATCTTACTAACATGACTTTGTATTTTTAACTATTTACAGCTGCTCAGGATCAGACTTGATGAAAATGGGGGGAAAGGGAAGAGGTTTGTGTCAGTTTTTTTAGAGAAAACGAAAAAGATCAGAGTGACATCTAGTACCCATCAGTAGGATGAGCTGCTGGTTCTACTTTTCCAGGGTAATAAAACCCAATCGGCCGCTTTCTGTAGGCCTGTACTTTACACTTTAAGCAACAGGTTTACATTACTTTCCATTGAAGATGTGGGGAAACTTGCATCAGGCTCAAGATCTGCATCAAATAGGCATTAGGTTTCGGATGTCTTGCATTCATTCACTCTGGCTGTTCTCAGAGTATTTGTAGGAGCACAGTCAGGAGCTTTATGTGTGTAGCCTTGGTCCTTTTATCTCCCAATTACATTTTTTGCAGAAAGCCCCTGGCATACTAAGGGGTTTGAGATAGGAAGGTGCTCACTGCAGGAATTTGTTTAGGATAAACATTGGTTACTCTGGTGAGATGGATTGATTCAGGCATCCCTTAGGCCTAATGTGATCTGTTTCTCTGGTGCTGTGAGCTGTAGGATTCAGTAGTCTGTCAACTAAGAGCTGAATCTGCACAGTCTGTGTCTGGCACATAGGTGTTGAAGGGGAACTCCCTCAGTGAAAAGTGGTTAGACTAAGCAAAGCTAAATAACTGGGGTTTATTTCCTTTACTTCTTAGAATAACTGCTAGTCAAGGCAGAACTATTTACAGAAGGGCTAAAATCAGACTCTTTTGTTTCATTCCAGAATCAAAATGAGGATGTCATACAGACTGTTTACTAGCTGACTGCTCTTGAGGGTGAGAGGGCAGCGTGTAGCTAGGACAATTTTTCTTTCTCTCAAATTGTAAGCAGAGCCTGAAAACATAATTAAATTGGAATCAAAGTGCCCCTTCATCTTCCTTACACCAGATACATGGCCAATAAATGGATGTTTTGGCTCTTCTCCTTGTACTTAGGTCATCTGCCTGTACTCCATTCCCTTAGGACAAGCTCATTGATAAGCCATTAGGCCTGAAAAAAATATTGAAAGAAACACTGCTGCTTTGCTGTCAGCATCTTGTCTTGACAAATTTGGCCATCAGAGAACTTCTAGGCTGGAAGATGAAGCGTTTGGTTCGTATTTGTCATTCTTCAGGGATTCCAGAATTCTGCTGCACTGACGCCCAGCAGAATTGACCTGCATAGCCAAGAGATGTTGCTCCCACCTTTCCCCATGGACAGATAGATGTCTTTTTAAGTAGCTGTCAGGAGAGAATAGAGCTTAAAGGGTAATTTAGTGAACCTGTTAACACGGTGCCTAGGGTTTTAAATACAAATGTCATACTTCTTTTTCTCAGTAAATAAAGCAGTCAGCAGTTTCAGAGGTTTAGTGGGATACTTACTGGTCACCTTTGGCATGTTTTATAGGCTGGATTTTTCTGCCTTGTTTTGGGAGGCACTGACAGTCTGGTCCCAATGGGATCTATTTTTGTTGAGATTTTCAAAAGGGATGTTTTCATTATTTGTGAAATGTTTTTATGCTGCACACGGGTACTGTACACTCTGTTTCCTGGAAAAAAAAAATGCACTCTGTTATATTGCTGGATTTAAAAGGGATAATTGGGGCTTTATCTTGATGGATGGTGTTTCTACTTGACTCTGTTTCAAGTTCCTCTTTCTCTGTGCGTGGCAGATGACACAACTGCACTTATATATGTTCATTTTATTCCAACATGACTTGAAATCAGCTCACATGCTGCTTTAGTTGCTCTTTTTCTTCAAAACTGGATTATTAGGTGGCTGTTGGCTGTCTTGGCTTTGGGTGATACCAATATTTCACTCGCATGAGTTGCTGTAATTTAGGCTTTGGGGATTTGTGCTGTCCTCTGCAGCATCATGACAAAACTGGAGTCCAGCAGAAAGGCCATGATATCTTGCAAGTGTCTTCAGTACAAGAAAACAAGCCCTCCATTGAGCCTCCTGTACTGTTTGTGTGGATGGTAAAAGGAGATTACCCTTGGCTGACCCACTGGGGGTTGTGTTCTTGCTTGTCTTATTTTCATCTACATTGTACAGTCTTGGTTTTGCACATGGTATCATTAGAAACCTGGTGGTGCCTCCATGTGGCACCCACACTGTGCAAAGCTTACCCTTGTTAGGCAGAAAGATGTTGTTGAGTTAGTATGGAGTGCTTTCTGCATCAACACAAGGATTTCACAAGAGGGAAGTAATTTGACCACCAGAAAGGTCACATAAAGTTAATGTCGTAGAGTTATCCCCCAAAGCACAAGCAGCTTGCAGTCCATCCGAATCTGAAAGCAATCCTTCTAGAAGAGAGATACAGCCCTGATCCTGGAGAATGAAGACTACTTTTTTTCCTAAAGCTAAACATTTCTGAAGGTTGTTCTTTGAGGAATGAAAGGAAAGGCAGATTCATTTGTGTGTTGTGTATAACTCCAGGAGGGTTTGCAGCCTCTCCTGGGATTAATGGAAACAGTACATACAGAGTTCAGGAGTGGTTGTTAAGATTACTTTCTCTTGTCACAACTTTTGGCAGTATTTTGTTGTTGCTTTAGCGTTTGCTAGTGTTCATGCTTGATTCCAATGATGCTTTAAAGGAGGGAAGGAGTATTTAGCTGCTAGGTCCACAGAAGTGTAAATACATTGACTTTGATGGGACTGAGCGCTCCATTCTTCTGTATAAAGTACAGAGACTTGGTACGTTGTTGACAAAAGGCAAAGTGGCTTGAAAGATTTTTGAGTGTAATAGAATAGGCTTCAAAACTATCAACTTCAAATGGGAGACTGGATACCTTTGGACCAAATCTGTTGTTAGAGAAGTTACTGGATGAAGTAGCCGTACCAGAAAGCCAAAAATACCACGATCCTATACAAAGCTACTCCTTAACCAGTCCTGTCACGTGGTGGCAGACTGGTTACTGCCTACTGTGAGCTCGAATTGCCTACATGGAACTAAGCACAAACACATAGGCTCTGTCGGGAGACTTCAAATGTTGGCTGAAGGCTCTGTTTTAAAGGGATTGTGTGCTGAACTCCCATTTCAGAGTGCTGCTGACCTTCCCCAAACACGCATGTAGCCTTGTTTTCAAAGGCAGCCTTTTGGGTGAAGGATTAGAATGGGACTTGGGAACACCAGATACAAGAAGCCTCTTTTATTGCTGTGCGGTTTTCTTAAAGTAATAATAACCTGTATGAAATACAGCAAAAGTGAGTTAAGGTTAGTGATCCTTTGTCACCACAGTCATTTCTAGCTTCCTCAATATCACATCTGTTGTTCTGAAATGCACCAGACATCAAATGGACTTTTTGGTGAGAAGATGGAGTTACTCTGTGTTTGGCTCAGCTTTAAGCCTTGGAAGCGAGCAGGTCTTGCACTGACAACATTCAGAGGCAGTATTTCTATAACTGACTTAGCACAAAGATGGGCACAGAGCCTGTGGAAGTCCTCTAGCCTTGCACAGTTCAAGAGGAACGGTCCTTCTGCTCGAGACACGGAGCCGGCTCGCTCGAGTTGTGTGAACGAACAACGCGGCCCGAGCGCAGGGGAATTCTTGCCCACTCTGAAAGTTGGTGAGCACCAGTTTCCAAGAAACCTCGTGGAACAAAAAAAACATTCTGGAGGTGCCATGTTTCTCCTTTCCTCTTTCATTTCTTTTTATTATTATTTCTGTTTAAAATAAATTTTAAATAATCTTTGTAGACAATCAGAGGCCTTCTAGGAGACGACCCTAAAGGGTCCCTGCCCTCCACCTGTGGGCCTCTTTCTTATACTAACTCATTGGAACTGATGCACTTTTCCTGTATTTTGCCTTTTTTAATTAGCTGCTTGTTCTTAAACAAAGATTTAAATGTATATTGTGTTGTGTCCCTTCTGCTTGTTTTATCTTTCTTTAACTTTTAAATATCTATATATATATATATATATATATGCAGTGAGGCTGAAGTACTACATGGAAGAGAAACATGCACAAGAAAAGATGCCTATTAAGTCCCACCATTGTTTGAGCAGTTTAATCAGAGGATTTTCTAAAAACTATTTTGGATGGATATTTTGCTTGTTTTGTCTGTAAATAATGTACATACGTTTGTGGTATATGACAGTTTTAAGTGGTTGTAAGAAAATTAAAGAAGATACTTAAACTGGTGGCTCTGGTGTTAATATCACGACAAATCCTGCTGCTTACGGTGAGCAGTTTTCCATCTTATACAAGCGTGGGGACAACACTGTAGTGTTTGCATTGCTTGCAGAAAAGGGTAAATGCAGGCCACATAAATGCCATTTGCATTCAGGTTAAGAGCTTGATTGGCTTGCATACAGTTCCCTCCAACGCAGGAGTCCTGTTTAGCTAAGCCTTCTTCCAGGGTAACAGATTTTGTTCTACAGGATGCTGAAGCTAATATGCAGGAGCTGAGGACAGAAGCTACAAATTTCTTTTATTGCTTTTATTATAAGGAGCTGCTTGGTACAATCCAAAGCAGCCTTTGCAGATGCTGCTGTGCCTTCTGGGTGGTTTTGTAAAAGGTTGATGCTGTTCCAGCAAGTTGAAATGTTCAACAGAGCTGCCTTTGCTTTCACTGAATAACGTGAGGGTCCACAGGATGTTTCAGAAACAGGTCCAGCCATGTAAAGTTCTTGTTTCCTTACTTGGTGTTCCAACAGATTGTACTGGTGTGCTCCTCAGCACTTGTTTCTTGGCTGTGCTCCAGTTGTCTTGAACTGATTTTTGTACCAAGTGCAGAAAATGGATAGAAATTGGATGAAACTGATTTCCTTAAGACTATCTTTAAATGTCTATAAATAGGATTTATAAGGATGTATGTGTCTTTCACTTGGCTTCACAGAGCACTGTCTACTGGAGAGAAATCTGAAGGCTTGTGCATAGCGCGTATCAAGAGACAGTGTCAGGTTCTGGAGGGCTTGTAGGAGTACAGAGGAGCTGAAAACCCTTGAAGAGCTATTTTTGGGGAATTATATATTTTAAAGTATAGAATATGGAGTAATGTGAGGTATATGCCCTTCAGGTTTCCAAAGCATCAGTGTCATGTGTAAAAGGCATGAGGTAGATCTGTAACCAGTGTGAGTATCCAAGTTAGGTGTGTGTATGGAACGTTTAATGTTCAGCAGCAGCTGTGAAAGCTTAAAAACAGCTCCTGAGCCACAGTTAAATAGGCCAGGTCCGTGTTTGAAGCACAGTGCTTGACAGCTGTGATCATTGTGTGCCAAGGGGAAGACAAGCAGCCAACTTTAGGCCTTGGCCTTTCTTTTAGATAACAATTTATGCATTCCTGAGCTCTTGCTTTTGATGCAGCTCAAAGCAGAGGAGCATTGACTTGGGGTGCAGAGGCACTGCATAGTGCATTTTGGCTGTAAATCGGAGAATTAAGAGAGTTTCTTTTCCTAGCTACAATTTCCAGGCATTTATGGCAGAGCCTAAATACCAGGGAAGTCACTGCTGTGTGGCAGTACTGCCTGGCATCACCTGCCAAGAAGGACAGTCACGTAGGTGGGTTTGGAAGACAGACGCAACACATGTCATGGTTTGAACAACTCCTTGCTTCATCTGCTCTGCTTAGTTTCCTGCGAAGGCTTGTGCTGTGTAAACACACACCTCCTTGGACCTGCCTACAAGTGACTTTATATTTACACCTGCAACATGACCTCGGTTGATCCTGCACTAAGAACCTTGAACTTGGTTGCAGTTCTGCCCTGTGCTGGGGAGGCACAGGGGGGGCTGCTGATGGGCTGCCAGCCTCGCTGACCCACAGCTACATTTTCTATGTTAAGTGCTGACAAGCTTGTGTTTTATCCCCTCTACCATTCGTTGCCCTTTTAAAAAGAACAAACAGTGGGGGGGGGGGGGGGGGGGGGTGTTTTTAAAAAAAAACCAATCTATATTTATT
>WBNH01000003.1:35697-126861 GCA_013401255.1 Urocolius indicus | reverse complement strand
CGCCGCCGCCGCCATGCGCCGCTGAGCCGGGCGCTGTACGGGCCTCGCCATGGGGGGGGCGCCGCCGCCGCCGCCGCCCAACGGCAGCTTCAACCTCGCCGATAGCTCCCCGCAGCCCGGCGGTGGAGCCGCGGGGCCGGGAGACCGCGGCTGCGAGAACGGGGCCCTCATGGACAGCTTCGGCATCTTCCTGCAGGGGCTCCTGGGCGTCGTGGCCTTCAGCACCCTCATGCGTGAGTGTTGGGTCGCGGCCTCCGGGAGGAGAAAGGCACACGGGTCACTTCAACCTCCAGCGGGCTCGGGCTCGGTGTAATGGTGCTGGGACCTCAGCGAGCGCCGGGCTGTACAGGGCTGCCAAGGGCTGTGCCGGGCTGCCAAGGGCTGTACAGGGCTGCCAAGGGCTGTGCCGGGCTGTACAGGGCTGCCAAGGGCTGTGCCGGGCTGCCAAGGGCTGCCAAGGGCTGTACAGGGCTGCCAAGGGGCCTGTGCCGGGCTGCCAAGGGCTGTGCCGGGCTGCCAAGGGCTGTGCCGGGCTGCCAAGGGCTGTGCCGGGCTGCCAAGGGCTGTGCCGGGCTGCCAAGGGCTGTACAGGGCTGCCAAGGGCTGTACAGGGCTGCCAAGGGCTGCCAAGGGCTGTGCCGGGCTGCCAAGGGCTGCGGCCGCCTCGGGGAACGGCCCCGGTGAGGTGAAGCAGCCCGACACGGCTCCGCAGCCCCCCGGGAGGCGTCTCTGGGTCTGTGCCCTTGGCAGTGCTGGAGCCCAAGGGGATGGCTGAGCGTGTGCTGAGGGTGACAAGCGCTGTGTCAGACGCTGCAAGCAAACGCGCTTTCTGAAGTTTGTTTTCCTGACGTTTTTCCGTTCCACTGATTACACATTATGGCTTTGAGAAGGGACGTGTGTCATTTCGCTTGGAATGTGACCCGCAAGATGTGGGCAGTGTGTGGGGTCACCCAGGTATAGAATAGGCAAAAGGGTTGGGCTCTAGCAGTGTGTTATTGCACTCTTACCTTGTCATCGGCAGCAGAACGCTTTCAATCTCGGTTGCAGGGTGCTGCACTTGCAGTAGAGTGCTGTACCTTGGATTTGGAGCAGGTGGTGAGCTCACGTGGCTGTTGGCAGCAGCTCAGCTGATGAGCAGCAACTTGTTAATGCTGCTCGTTGGAGTTTGATGGAAGGCAAGAAAAGCTGGAGGCTGCAGTGAGTTCAAAAGAGCCTGCTCTGAGGCAATCACAACAACGTGGGACAGTTCTGGTAGATCTCTTTTTTTTGTGTATCCCATACTCCATTAACAAAATGGGTCAGGGAGGGGAGGGAACATCAGCTACAAGTATTTCACAATTCCATCTAAAGACTGAGATCCTGTTTACGTTAAAATTGCATTGGTACCATTTCATATTAGTGTCATACTGTAATGGGTAAGTCAGAAGTTCGCTATCGTGTATTTGCATGCTTTGGTATTTCAGTCATGATTACCAATTGCATTGCTCTTCTAACAGCTGTGCATGTGGCAGGTGTCGTTATGTTATGGAATGACAACAGAGTCATCGGTGTAACATTTGGTTGGTCAGAGTTCTCATAATTGGAAGTTTTATTGGTTTACAAAGTACCCTTTTCTAAGAAGGTGGTGTGTGCATGTTATTTCTAGAATAAGAATTATCTCTTCGTGTCTCTATGGACTGTGCATCGAAAGATAAAGATGTTATTTGTCAGGATAGTATCTTTTTGCTGCAGGTATCGCCTTTATGCATTTTACAGTAACATTGGAAAATGGAAATGTACAACGAAGACAAGAAAAAGTGAATACGAAACGTATGGCCTGGAAAGGGAAAAGCCTGGTTGTTAACTGTGCTTTTTGAGTTTGGTTAGATGTTTTAAAACAATGAATTATTAGGAGGAAACTATCAATGAAGCTGTTGCAGTTGTGTAAGAAAGGAGTGAAAAGAAGAGGAAGTTAGAGTAAAACAAATAGCAACCTGTCATACTTACATTTAAAAAGAAGATAGATATCCGTATTCCAGTTTTGACAGACAAGTTCTCTTCTGCTTTATTTTGGGCCTCTGGTAGCAGGAGTAGAAGCTGACCCCACTACATAGACCACTTATATTGTTAAAACGGGACTGTGCTGGAGGGAGCTTTGTTCTGTCTGCTGGTTTTGTCTGAATGTTTCTATCCTTTTCATCTCATGTGCTCTCATGCTTTAACCTCAGCTGGCGACTAAGCTCCATGCAACTGCTTGCTCACTCCCTCTGCACCCCTGATAGGAAGGGGGAGGAAATCAGAAGAGTAGAAGTGAGAAAACTTTAGAGATTTGAGATAAAGACAGTTTAATAGGTAAAGCAAAACAAGGAATTATTTCCTCACTTGCCGTGGGCAGGCAGGTGTTCAGCCACCTGCAGGGAAGGAAGGCTCCATCCACATAACCTGGGAAAGCAGATGCCATTGCTCCAAACGCCTCTCCCTACCTCCTCCTTCGCTTGGCTTTTATGCTGAGCGTGATGCCCTGTGTCCTGGGATATCCCTGGGGTCAGCTGTCCCAGCTGTGTCCCCTTCCCGCTTCTTGAGGCCCCCCAGCCCACTCGTTGGTGGGGTGAGGTGCAGAAAAGCCCTTGATGCTGTACAGCCTTGCTCAGCAGTAACCAAACCATCCCTGTGTTATCAGCACTGGTTCCAGCACAAATCCAAAACGCAGTCCCATACCAGCTACTGTGGAGAAAATGTGCTCTACCTCAGCCAAAACCAACACATATGCAAAACATCTGCTATGCTGTTGCTAAACCTTTAGAAGTTGCCTCAACAAGTAGGGCTTTTTGTCATCTGAAGCGACACAGAAGCAGGAGCTTCTGTCAGAGAAGGGAAAGGACCTCTTCTCAGGAGTCACTTCAGCAGTTATTCCTGTCCCTGAGCTGCTGTGGCAGTAGAGATGACACAGCTTCTGGAGCTGTCTCACAGAACCAATAACAGCAAGAAAAATGAACAGGGAGACGTGGTTATTATTAAGCTGGAGTATTTCCATGCTCTGATCCTCTAACTGTCCAGGACAGCTGAGGTGGTAGCACTCAGGGACAAATGAGTGACTGTAGGTAGAAGCTGCTTTGGCAGTACCACTGCTGTCAGGTCAGAGGTGGGCCTTCCTTTTGAACTGCATGAATTCTCTGTATATGTCTGTCACTTCTGCAGCTCTCTTCTGTAAAAAGAGAGCTGAAGACACAACTGGCTGGTATTTAACTTATAAAGGGCAAGTCACTTGCCTTTGGTTTGTTTTATTTTTGAAAGAGAACCCTAGAAGGAGATATTCTAATACTTTGGTTGTTATTAATGGTGCAGATCCCTCTGTAGAAAAAGAAATTGAAGTGGCAAAGAGATATGTTGTACTTTTGCTCTTTATGTACAGAGGCTGTTTTCCTTTGAAAAATATTTGATTTGACATGTAAAGAATAAGAGTATTTGGTAAGTGGCTAAATCAAAGGCTGACCCAGACTTGTCCTTTTCTAAATAAATATCACCACGTTCAGTGGAACAAAGACACTTTAATATTTTTTTGTTTCTGATCATAATAACTAGCTGCAAGAGAAGGACATTTTCTGTGCCTTGTGTTGAAGCAAAACTGTTTAAGATCAGACATGGCAGTTTGCCACCTTCTTATGTGTGTACCTGTGGAATTGCTCCAATGTTATGCTGTCAGCTGACCTGCCAGTGGCATCAGTTAAACTTCATGTTTTAAGGACTAGGCTGTGGTGAAATGACAGGTTTGTAAGTTGTTGAAAATGTGACTGTGGCAGAGTCACTGAGTGCTCAGATTATTGTCTAATACTTCTAGTATTTTACTCATGCTTCAAAGAAAGGTTTTTTAGCCCATATTATCAGCCAACCTTGTGTGTCCCCCTCACTGCTAATTTTACACAACCAAAGAGGGGTGGAGAATTTCTCACTTGACCTAACAAAATGATCATCTGAAATTAAGTCTTCAATTTTCCTTTTCTGTATAGTTCTCGCCTCTTTGTTCTGTGGCACAGGGAATGAAGAACAGTTTAGCTTACTCTGTGACCCTATAGTAGCCTTTTAAAGAATTGGCTTGGTCTGTCCCTTCCAGATCTAATTACACAAGCTGTTGCAAACCCCTTATCTTCCCAGAAGACAGTTTAGTTAGTTATCATCTGTCCAAGACTTATACAGGAGACTCTAGGACCTCCTTAACTGAAGAGTAGAAGTTTGCACTTGTTTTTATTGTAAATAGCTCAAGGCTCCTCAGATCCTGTCCTCAGGTTTCCTTACGTGCTGTCTGTGTAAAATGACCAATGACTGGAGAAGTGAGATCCTCTTCTGTTGTCTGACTCAGTAGTGAATATTATCAGAGCCCACCAGAGTGTTGTCTGTAACCACCCAGAATGAATCTTCACTGTTCTGGGTTCAGCTCTCTGCTGCAAGGGGCACATTGAAATAGTGTAACACAGACACTGTAGATGTCTGGGTCTATCAGATGTTGTGCTGAAGTTGGGCCTTATGACTACTGTTGCTTCTCTCCTAACCACAGGCTCAAACTCCCTATCAAAGAGAGCAAACTCATTCAGAACTACCTCTCTTTGGCAAATCTGCTTGCTCTGCACTGCAAGCCCTTTTGGGTTCTGACTGCTAGTTCTCATGTCTGTTAGCCTGTTCTTTTTGAAGTCAGTTGCTTAACTTTGCTCTCATTGCTCCTGCTGCAACATGCATTGTTTTCCACTGTAGTTTATTTAAGCTGAGACATGTCATAACAGGAAGTCTTAATGGGTTTCCCTCAATGGAAAAGTTGTGTGTTTATAATTCAGGTCAGTAAGCCAAAGATAATATTTTTTCAAAGCTTGCCATTATAATACTTGTATCTTATTTCATGGGGATCTTGATTTAAAATGATGGGTTTGTGTCTTTGGTGTTTGGGAGGCTTTGGTGAAATTGTCACGATTTTTTTATTACTGACACCGCAAAACTGGTTTGAAGTGGTTTTGTGTAATATGATGTGTTTTGCCAGTAATCTCAAGCACCTTTTGAGCATTCTCTACTTGAGCTTTCTTTGGTAATGAATGACAGGGGATTAGCGCAGTGTTCCCACATGTGTACAATGTAGGCTGGTTACAAGTAATACAGTTTTTATTGCCAATCCTATAGGAAGGTATGGGAGGGGAAAAAAACCCTTTACCAGTCCCTTCATGTCTAACACAAACTCTGTGAAGTACTTCATCTTGAATGTGTAGTTTACCTACTAAGCTTGTCTGTCAGAATGTGGCTGATTGTTTTAGGATAGTTAGGAACAGGTAAGAAATTAGATGTGGGTCATATTGATGAACCACTGACACAGAGGAATCATTTGATCCTCTGCAGGTAGAAGGTTCGTGTCTGTAGAGCATATGTGTGTGTGTATATATATATATGTTGTAAAGGAGACCAAAGTATGTAACTCTTTCATGGCTTTATCACAGTTTGTGCCTGTACTCACACTCAGAAGGGTAAAAGTTTCCCTGATAACGAAAGTGAAACTATTTGGTGTGGATGTGGTGGGCGAGTCAGTAGGTTTGCCACTGAGGGTCACAGCTTCAAAATATCAATACAGTATCTCATATAAGAATTATTTCTATTTTTAAGGTCCTGTCTTTGCTTACAGTGTGGTAAAGGAAGTATCTTAAAACATGCCTACTCGAAGTCCATTAACTTTACAACAAGATTTTCCCACTTGATAAGCCATGCCAGGAAAAGTACCGTTTCTTTGAATAACAAGCTATCTTAGCAGTTAGTCTAGTAGAATTCAAAGTGCTTGAGGAAAAATACGCTTTTCAGAGGAATAATGTCATAGTTTCATCACGGTAAGGGAGTATTATTAGGGTGTATAATGTTCTGGGGAGCAGGGACTTGAGAAGAAATTGTCATTTCAGTGGCCTTTCAAAAAAAAAAAAAAGCCAGCTTAGGAAACTATTACACACCAAAGAGCTAAAATATATCACTTAGATTTGTTTTCCATAGTAATTTTCTTCCTGCTTGAGAAGGTTTTAAAAAGGAGAGAGCGAGGAGTTGTCTTTAATACCCACTAACACCAGCAGTGAAATACAGGCTTCTGAGTAACAGTTTTATTCTACGTGACAGTTTCCTGAGGGATTGGGCAGGGAGGGGCCTGCTAGCAAGGTGATGTTTTATTAATAAAGGCATTATTTAGTAAGACTTGAGATTATCACAACTTGATAGTATCCCATCCTCGTGGCCTTTCACTCTGGCACACTGCATCTTCACCTGAGCTGCTGTGTGACCAGGTTAAAACTTGCCTTGTACAGACGTTTCTGATCACAGATGGGCTATTTTCTATTTATACAAATATGGTCTTGTACACAGGATCATGCTTAGTGGAGTGAGGTTCTTTTTGTTTCCCTAGAGCTCTGCCCAAGTGCAACTTCCTGGTCATTTGCCAGATACTTGCAGAACTTGCAGTGTAGACGTGGGGTAGTACTGGGTAGGCTGAAGTGACTTCAAGGAGCACTTTCAGATGTCACGGCGAAGGGAATGAGTCCCCCGAGAGTAAAGGAAGACCGGTGAGGTGTGCTGTTCAACTACGTTAAAAGGCAAGATCTGAGAGGGGAGCCATGGGAGAGTAAATATTCGTGAAGGAGGTGATGAAAACCGGCTACCCGTGTCAGCGGGATGCGTGTTGGCCGGAGTGCAGCGGGGTGCGGGCAGGCGCGGCAGCACCCTGGACAGCTCCGCCGCGCCCCTCGCCCGCAGCGCTCTCAATCTCCTTTGGTGCAGCTTGAGCCTATTTCCTCTTGGCCTATAGAAGAATATAGGAGACGTGACTGACCTCCACCTTGCTACGTCCCTATTTCAGGTAGTTGTAGAGAATGATTATGTCTCCTCTCAGCGTCCTCCAGGCTGAACATCCCCAGCTCTCTCAGCCACTAGGTGCCCATCTCTGCACACACTCCAGCACCTCAGTGTCTTTCTTGTAGTGGGTGGCTCAAAACTGAACACAGTGTTTGAGCTGCAGCTTTACCAGCACTGGGTACAGGGGGACAATGACTTCCCTGCTCCTGATGGCCATTTCTGATACAAGCCAGGATGATATTGGCCTTCATGGCCACCTGGGCACACTGACAATTCATATTCAAGTGGCTGGAAACAGACACCCCCAGGTCTTTTTCTGCCAACCAGCTTTCCAGACACACTTCCCCAAGCCTGCAGTGTTGTCTGGGGTTGTTGTGGCCCAAGTGCAGGACCTGGCACTTGGCCTTGTTGAACTGCATGCAATTGGCCTCAGCCCATCAATCAGCCTGGCCGTGTCCCTCTGAAGAGCCTTCTTGCTGTCAGCAGACCTACACACCTGCCCAGCTTGGTGTCATCTGCAAACTTATTGAGGGTACTTGATATAGATTGTAAAGGTGCTTAATTAGGTGGCTTAATGACCTGATCATGTGAAGTACTTAATATTTCAGTGTAACTAAATGCAGCAACTATTCTTGAAATGCCACGCCAGTAAAAGTTAAGAGGAAAAAAAAAGGTACCAACTTATACAAATACTCTGCAATCTATAAGTTGCACTTTTCATTAGCAGTTGTCTGATGCTCTGTCTTGTCAGCTCAGAACACATTACATTTTCCTACTACTCAACTGATTGCTAGATATAATTGTACTCCAGATAATAAGATTGTTCTAAGTATAATTACATATGTCATTCACATTAAGAAGTGTTTAGGAAAAAGGATAAGTTATGTTGACATTGATAAACTATTAAAATGATAAATTATCCAGCAACTCTGAAGCTGTGTTTAATTAGAACTAACTTCTGGACTGCTAAACTGTTGTTTAAGTGTAAACTGCATAATGAATGTGTTCTTGACTAGGGTTTTGTAATTAAATTTGCAAGAGGCTGATTTGTCCAAATACCCAGCGTGCGTTTTGGTGTTGTGCAATGATATTAATTTCATAGTTAATGAAGTTTACATTCATAAACTGGTGTTTAACAAGGTCTTATCTGTGTCGATTTTGTTGATGAAATGAAAAATCAAGCCTGCTTTCTCATGCCTGCTCGTAGGAAGTGCTTCACATTCTCAGAGATTTCTTGACCAAAACAACTATATTCCCTACAAAACTTAGTCTGTTAAATCTCACTGGCAGACTCGATATAAGCATGGAGCTTGCATGAAATTGCCTTAGCAGGTGGTGTGGTGTATTTAGGAGTTAAATGGACTCTGAACATAGAGTGTACATCTGCCTTTGGCCTCCTTAGTTTGATATATTTGCTGTTTATCATTTTCTGCACATGGAAACACCGTGTTCCATTTACATTCTTTTTAGGTATCTCTGATATTTTGAGTTGCTTTCAGCCTTTAAAACTGATACAGTTACTGGCTGAATTAATATTTTAATGAACGATGAGTGAACTTGTAGCTGTGCTTTGGCAGTTCTGTCAGTTCCCAAGAGCTGGCTTAAAACGATCACTTGAATGACTTAAAGTTCATTGATATCTGTTGTCATAGTAATAATGTTAGGAAAGCTTCATGTATTATTGAGTGATTTTGTGAATGCTGTACATGAAGATGATGTTGTGAATCGTAAGTTACTGCTTAGTGCACATTAATATGGATTGACCCTGTTTGTTTTATCCTAAATAATTCATGTTTCCCAAATGGTTCTTATTTTTAATACAAAAAAAAGAAATCCACATTAATGCAAAGGAGTGTGTTTTTCAGCTCTTAGTAGGTGCACGTGTTGCACAGTAGGAACGGGCTCTCTGTTTCTCTACAACTTACCTTTTGGTGTTTTGCACTTTTTTTATCATAACACCTGGTTCAGAGTATAAAAGTGTTTGCAGTAAGACTGTGTAATAAACTTCTAAAGCAAATCTTACAGGGGCTTTTAATGCTGGAGGCTTAGATTTGTTTTCTTGCAGCTATCTCATACCTGTTGAAGAAGCAACAGCATATGCTTCTGTCTCTGAAGGTGCTGGGAAACTGTGATTTATTATGACCTTTCAAACAGAGCACACTTTAATCCCACAGTGGTAAATGCAGAGATAACAAGTGCCTGACTCTTGAGATCAAATCTTGTCTTAGAACTTGAATATTTGGATAAATATTTTCTAAGCCACTTGTGCTGTTTACTTTGTAGTTCTTAAAAGCAGTTGCTTGCATCCCTTTATTTTTAGTATTGCTATAGCATTGGCATGTCTTTTGAGAAGTAAAGGGCTGAATTCTTTCATTTACATAGTGCATATTACATGCATTGCCTGACTTCTGAAGTGCTACTCTCTCTGGGGAGACAGCAAATAGGTTAGCAATTGACAGTGAGAATTTGTGTCTCATTCTTTGTCTGCTAAGTTCAGCCTGGGGAAGAGAAGACTCTGGAGAGACCTTATTGCAGCCTTTCAGTACTTAAAGGGGAGCTTACAAGAAGAGTGGGGACAGATTTTTTTAGCAGGGCCTGTTACAATGGCACAATGGTTTGAAGCTGAAAAAGAGGTAGATTTAGACTAGATATAAGGAAGAGATTTTTTTTTAATAAGGATGGGGAAACACTGTCACAGGTTGCCCAGAGTGGTGCTGGGTGCTGTGTCCCTGGAAACATTTAAGGTCCAGTTCGATGGGCCTTTGAGCAGCTTAATCTAGTTGAAGATGTCTCTGCTCATTGCAAGGGGGTTAGAGTAGATAACCCAAAAAGGTCCCTTGCAACCCAACTGTTCTATGATTCTAAGTTAGTTTAGCTATTTAGAAAGTAACTTTACCTTTAAAAAGAAAAGGAAAAAGCTGCATTACAATGGCTGTTGATGTGGTTTGTCTGGGCTTCATGCTCTACAAAGACACATTTAATTCCTTCGTTGACAGCCAAATTAATGCTTCTGTCAGAACCGCACTATCATGTGCAACCAGGATGCATGAGCTCAGCCTTGGTGAAATTGTCTTAGACTGAGTTGCATGTGATGGGTGATGTGACTTATTTGTGTGTCCCCCAGCCAATCTTTACAAGCTAAGCTCGTGGCATTGTTTTTTAGCTCAAAATATATATGTGTTAGGAATAAAAAGCTCACCAACCTCAGGTAATGCATTTGTCAGCCCTTCTGGAGGAAGCAACATGGGCTGTTTTATTTCAAAGGTCAGGTTGCAGTACGTTGGGGTGTTTTGTGGTTTTGGTTTTTTTAAATAAGGTTATGTCCTCTCCTTTCCTCTCCTGCACTGTGAAGGGAAGCTTCATTTTGTGATAGCTGTTCCCTTAGCTTTCACAAAATCTTTATAGGGATAAAATTCACAGGTCAATTTTTAGCTGGGTGTGGAAGCAGGTACAAAGTAATTGTTTTTACAGAGGCGACTTCCTGTAACTATAATTCTCCACTGTTTATCCAGCAAGCACTACTGTCCATATGATAAATTATGTGAAGTCTAGTGTTGGCACATAGTCTTCCATCATCTCATGTCATCTGTGTTGAGACCAATAGCTCTGGTCATGAGGTATCTGGGCTTGGCTGATGCTTGGCACCGGAGTTATTTAACTTTGCAGTTCTCTGTTCTCTGCTCTAAAAAGAGTGCTAGTCAGGCCTGCTTAACTAGTGCAAAGTTTTCACTGCCTAAAAAGTGTAGCTATGATATTATTCTAACCGCTGCCATTGCAATGAAGAGGCTGGGACAAGATCTGTAGTTTTACAGGTACTGAATGGCTGTCCAGACATGAAATCATTGTGATGTCTCTGAATAACCAACCACCTGGGTTGTTAAACTTTGCATCTGGCATTTCTGTAAAGTTTCTGTGAAGTTTTTCCCTGGATGACCAACTTAAATGAACAAGTTCTTAATTACACACGTATCTCTACAGAAGCCAAGGACACAGTGGAATTAAGAAAAGAAGTTGAGTGCTTGCATGGCTAATACTGTTTTCTGTCTTGGAGAAGTTTTAAAAGCCTTTTTTGCAAGGGAGCAAAGCTGCTGAGCTCTTGCATTTCACAGTATGTCAGTCTTTAACGTCGACTGTGATTTTCCTTTGAGTTATTCCACACCTTTCTTCATCATGAAGAAATGGGTGTTCCTGATATCTGTCCCCAATACAGCTATATCGCTGGATGTAGCTGGAAATCAGTTGCTCTAATCAATGTAATTAATGTCTGCTTCAGGATAATTGGTGCCCAAGAGTGTTGACAAGTCTAGGTCATAAAGCAAAAATGTAATAAAGAATTTGAGGCATCTTATGTAGGGAAATAAGCAACACTTCCAGGGATGAGGCAGTCACAACCTCACTGGGTGACCTGTTTCAGTGCCTCACCACCCTCACAATGAATAACTTCTTCCTGATGTCTCCTGTAAATCTCCCTTCTTTCAGTTTAAAGCTATTACCCCTTGTCCTATCACTACATGCACTTGTAAAAAGATTAGGGGTGATGTAAAATTCACTGCCAGTTGTCTTTCCATGGTGGTGTGAGTTGTCAGGAATTATTCCTGTGCATGTGCTTATTCGTAACAGATTCCACTGTTGTGGGAAAAGTGTTGATACTAACAAGCAGAGCAATGTTTGTGACAGTCTCCCTAAACAGAATTTATAAAAATTGAAATCTGGCCTGCATATGTAGTTGATTTTACAAGTTTTTACAGGGTTAGAAACCCTAGGATCAAATTTATGGTGCATATGTTCTCCTGATAACCAAATGTTCTCAAAGTAGTTCAGTTGTCTGAGAGTAGCCAAATGCAATTCCACATCCAGTTCTGAGTTTGGGTGCTATTGCTTGCTTTAACTCCTCAGCTGCTGCTCCATGCATAGTTAGCAAAACAGTATTCTACTGGAAACTTTAATACATGTCTTGGAATGTTGGAAATGATGTGTAATTATTGAATATCCAAATAACCCAGGAGATCACAACAGCTTTGCACTATCGGGGCACTGCATGGAAGCTCAAACTGCAGCAGATTTGTGGCTGGTAAATCCTGTGTGTGCTTACACACACGTGTATGTCTGGGTTTTGTTTAGCCATACTTTGGTCCTTTGGTTCAAATCTGGGAGCTTTTAAGCATCATATCACAGCAAGATGGTTTTTAGACTTAGAGACCAGTTTTTGTTGGAAGAGGCCTCACATTTTCAAGGTCTATGAGACTGAAGTCATTGCACCTTCTCTGAGCAACTTGTTGTGGAGTTGAATTGCTCTCATTAGAAATGTGTTTCTTTCTCTCATACTGGAATTTCCCTGGCTGCAGCATGTGACAGATTCCCTGTGCCCATTACCTGTGTACCTGCACGAGCCTGATTCTGTCCTTGCTGCAACTGCCCACGCACATGAGCAGGTTTGCACGTGCCATATGCAAATGGACTCTTATCCTCACTAACCTTTTGCTTCTCTACTTACATTTGGCCAACTCAGCTGTCACTTTGCTGACGTCTGGTAACAGGAATGTGTAGGAAGTTTATGAAATGAAACATTTTGTCACGTGTTTTGTCTTTGACCTGTTCTTGAAAAAGCTTTGCGAAGCACTGGGAATACAGGTGAAATTCCCAATTCACTCCTCAGAAGAGCAGGGTTATTGTCCTACAGCTGCAGAGGATGACAAATGTTGAATGGTCTTTACCTTATTTTCCCTTTTTTTTAATTTCAAATTAGTGAATGAGATCCTTACAGGGATCAGGAAGATTCTTATTCTGACCTGCCAGAGTGTGCATCTAACATGCAGTGGTAAATGGTATGTAGAAATGTCTCTAGTATTTGAGCAGGGCCAGTTTTGTGGTGCTGCAAGAGCAGCCACACAGACACATGAAGTTCTTAAATACATGTTGAAGTTACGTCACATCAAGGAAGTATTTCCCATGTGACTCTTTGAGGAGGTGAAGGAGGGAGAGGAGGAAAGGCTGAATTCCAAGTATGGGTTCAAGTCTTGCTTTTCCTATCGGCACTTCAGAGAGGTTTTACCTTCTTTCTTGTCTGTTCTTATCTCCAGCCTTATTCTTCCCTGAGTCTTCAGTTTGCTGGAATACTGATTGCACAACTCCTGCATTAAAGTAGCTGTTAGAAACCATTCCATAGTACTCTGTCATTAATTATTGCTAGAATTTCAATGAAATGGGAAGACAATTTAATGAACTTGAATTTTGCATTAGTGATACTCTGCTTTATATGCTTATTTAGTACGTGTCCATCTGGCAGCTCACATGCTTGTTGGCAGAAGTGCATTTATTTCCTCCCCTGAAAAATTCTGGCATTGAATGTATAAACAAGCAACACTTCTTTCGTTTATAATTCAGCACGAGATTCTGAACATTATTAGTTAATTAATATTAAATATGGTGAATTCTTGCTAGCGTGAGTACAAAGCTCCGAGTTGAAGCATATGGAGTGGAACCACCTCCTCACAGGGAGAAGTTGGCAGATTGAGATCCATCTGTCAGCTGACACACGCACCAGGACACGTCTGTGAGTTTACGGCGAGGCAACGCAGACTGCCAAGAGAAGCTGTGAGTGGGGCTGGGAGCACCTACAAGCGTGGCATGTTTTGGAGCAGGGCAAGGGGAAGAATTGGTGCTTTAAAAATTTACAGAGTCTTTGTTTGAAAAAAAAAAAAAAACGTGCTGGCTTTTGGTTGCAAAATTAATTTATTAATAGCACACATGCTACAGAGCCTGAACTTGCCAGTGTGGTTATCTACAGCCTGTTGGTTTTATGCTGTCATACAGAAAACATACTCCCTTGCTGGGAGGGAAGTGAAGTTGCTCTCAATTTGAACCACCCTGATGTGATAGTATGTTGTGCTGGGTAGGCAGTGTAACCCACATACTGCATCAGAGATGTGCAGGAAAATACCTGCCAGTATCTGTGTACGTCAGAAATACCTGATGTTCACAGATAGACTTGTGAGAAATAGACTGAGAAAACAACCCTGTTTCATGTGAATCTGCCGGGCTTTCAAGTGTACAGATACATATTCATCAGGCAGCAACTCCTAACGTTCATTTAAACTGATTGTCTCATTTCATTGGGGCAGGCAGGGTGCTCAGGGCAATAGTTTGGAAGGTGATCAGCCATTTAATACGTTCCTGAAAACCAAGGCTTTCGAAGTTAACTCTCTTTTTTAATGTTACCTCAAATGGAATGTGATGTTTTCAGAGTGGGCCAGAGGAACACAGACTTTCTGAAGTCTTTTTGTCAGAATGGATACAATTTCTAATGGTGTTAGTTGAATTGGTTTTGAATATCCTCTTCCAAAACATTGGTTTTGTGAATACTGTTGAGAAATAGATGAATTCACAGGCTTTTACAACTTCTTGGTAATTCTAGACAAAAGCCTAAGCTTGGAGTTCCCCTCTCCCTTCCTGTGAGTGTGTAAATCTTACCAGTTGAATTTCTATTTTGTCTGCAGAAAAGCATCTTGCACTAACTCCACAGTAAGTTGAAACTTCTGTTACTTGCATTTATTTTGTGATTCTTTGTGGCTTTCTGTTGTGTAAAAAAAGTGACTCTGATTAAAGTAATCCATAGTGTGTCTGGGCAGGACTTGTCATAATCAGCAAACTGGTTAACTTAGCTGGGTGTTGCTCGTTTTTAACAGGAGTTTTATGTTTATGGCATGCTGTTCACAGAGAAAACTGCTGGCAAATGTTGCTGTTACAACTTCATCTTTGGTGTAAATGTATAGCCTTTTCCTCTTGTCACTTTTTCATTTCAAATGGTCGTATTACATGGGGGTGAAACACAGTTTCTCTCTCTGCTGTCAGAAGCAGTGTCAGACTGTAAAATGGCAAGTTGTTAGCTTGGTGCTCCCTGCAAATGCTGCCGTCCCACCTTGGAGGTGAACTGTTTTTATTTACTTAAAGCCATTCATGTAATGGTATTAATGCCATATCGTATGAGGATGGTTGGCTTTGGGGAAAATTGCCTTATGAAAAGCTTGTGGTTGGTTCTTAAAGCAAAATGTGTTTTTAAGGCTTGTAAGCCAGGTAAGCACAAGTTAATACAGCCTGCTATTGAAAGTTAAATTCACCACTGATGCTCGGAGCAGCAGGTTAAAATACCTATTGATGTCTTCCCTGACCTATACCTGCTATGGTTTGTGCCTTTTAAGAGAAAAATCTCTGCAAGTTGAAGGGGAAGAGGGGAATTGGGGCTTAGAATGTCTTTATCTCTTAAAAAAAAAGGAAAAATATAATAATATCTTAAATAAGAGCCATAATAGTTATTTTTTTCAAAACTTATGTTGAAGGAGCTGGTGAGTGACACTGAACTCTGGGCAGAAAAAGGAAGTAAAACCCACGTGTAAAACCCATCCTGAGTGGACAGTTTTCCCTTTACCCAGTTATCTGTGGTCTGCCTTTGGGATATATAAGAAATGAGCATCTTGCAGCTATAACACAAAATAGATCTGTTTACAGCATTAGGCCAGATCTGACAAAGGCAAAGCTGCCATGGCTCCCTGCCCCAGGTCCCACCTGTGGCAGAGCTGAGCACTTGTTCCCAGTAGGGTAAAAGGTTTACTTGCTCAGAAAGAGTTAGCAATGGAATTTGCTAAGGAGACAGGACAAACTGCAGATCAGACAGTACAGATGTATGGACCAGCCACTGTTTGTGTCTGAGTGACTGTTTTTATTCACTTATCCCTCTGTTTTCCCATGTTTGTTCCTCTGTTAAGTCATCTAGATCCTTTTCCCTTCTTTTGATTCCTCCCTGCACCTTTTGTGCAGTCCCAAAATGCTGTTCCTCTGCATCCTATACCTGTCCCATACCCTGATGCCCTGACCATCTCCCTTCCAAAGGTGCTCTGGAGCTGACTCCCCACCATGGGCTTCACTCCGAGGCCATAATTCATGTTCTTCCATCTGCCTTTTGGCTTCTGCTTCTCTGGGCTTGTGGGGATGGACCTGGAATGAGCTGATGGCTGCTAGGATGGACCCTAGGAGTAGCCAGGCAGAGTGCAAGAGGAGCTTTCTATCAGATACCTGAACAATTTGCATTATAATGAGTGTCATGATTGAAATAGTCCATTTTCTATCTTTTTTTTTTCCTTTGCCTTTGTATAGTTGACATTCATTTTAATACTGATTTTTTTTTCTTGAGTTTTTAATATGTTCATAAGCATCAACCTTTTATGGAGGGATTATCTAACTAAAAAAAAACGTGTCCTGCTTCCCTTTTGCAATTCACTTTGCCCACAAAAGTCTTATTTGTCATCCGTAAAATAAATGTACTTTGTCAGAGAATATATTTATCCTGTTGCTAATTCACCTGATTTATTTCTGATATCACAGATTGCCACTATATTGTGAGAATACTTTCCAATTTGACTTTTGGTCTCCAGTGAGCAAAAGAAATGACTCTTTCTAATACCTGCTTTCCTATCGGAAATTAAATGTTCTGGATGAGTGGTTGTAAAAGCTGAAGGCAAATGGAATAGTGGTTGGCAATAGATGACTTTTTCACGTCAGGTGTATTGGCTGGCAGACGATGGAGCTGTAGGAACTCGGTGACAGAAGGGAGCCTGTTCCTTTAAAAACGTATCCTTAGAGACTGAGACAGAGAAATGCAGTTGTGTGGGATCTAATTTACCACAGAATGAACCATTTCTGCAAGATCATTTGCATTCAGTTTTCTACATTTTTCTGGCTTTGTGATTTGCTGATTGGCTTCAATTTTTTTATTCTTTTTCTTTCTTAGTAAAACGCTTCAGAGAACCAAAGCACGAAAGACGTCCCTGGAGGATATGGTATGTTTCTCTATGCTTTAGTCTTAAATTGTTTGTTACTTGCATGTTTTAGACCTTGAAGGAATCATTCTTTGCATATGATTTACTAAAAAAAAAGCAATGACAAGAAATTGGTGACTGACAGCGAGGAACAGAAGTTACCAAAATACACAAGTCAACAAAAAGTTACCTTCTGTGTGTTTCCCTGTGAGTTCATTCTTAGTAAACACTTCCAGGAATCTCTACAAAGGTGTACATTTAGACATAAAGCTTCAAATCGTGCTTTCATCTGAAGATGGAAACTTACAGGAAGCTCTCAGCTGGGCTTAAACTAATTCCATATTCTGTAGCTGTCCTACTGTGTATAACAGAAAACATTATGGTAAAAAATGATAAATACTTAAGCCATAAAACAATACAATGTATAAAAAGTGTATTTGTTTGGATTGCTTTTTAAAAGTGATTGTGTTTTAGCAACACCAACATAACCTGTACTAGTTTTGAGACTGGTGTGAATGTTAAGGTGTCATTCTGGTTGTTGAAGACTTCAGTGATTTGAATTCATTTCACACAATGCTGCTTTTCAAAACTAATCCTGACCTTTGCTTTCTTGAAAAAATAAATACAAAACCTTTGTGTACTGCAGTCCACCTCAGCCTGAAATTCTGAGTAGTGCAGTGATAGCCCTGAATTTTCAAGCAAAGAGTCTGTTTTTGGGACTTAAGTATTGTTATTTATAGTATAGTGTACTGATTAGAGAAGTAACTTACTGGCTTCCTGCTTCATCCCCAACACTCTGCGTTCTGTGTTGTGCAATGAATGCAAGAGAATAAACTCCCAAAGTTGTTGAGGAGGAGAGACTGAGATTCAGGCTTAAAACGAGTCTCTTGGGGTGTTTGGAAACAACAGGTAGAGTGGGTGTTGGTTTGTATAAAGGACACACTTGCATACAGAATACTTTCGACATAATTCCTATTAAATAGAGGATATTTATTAGAGTCATAAAACATCCACTGGAAGGTTTTTTTGGTTTTGTCAAAGGGTGATGATAAAAGAATGGTAAGGGCTGGAGACAATATTGAATCAATATTTAGGTGTTTTAATGTTTTCCTCGTAAGTAGCAAACTGTTTTTTCTCTGATTCATCTGCTTTGGAGATAATTTTTTCAGGGTTGTAGTTGTTTTGCAATGTGGTCTAGACTGTTGTACTACAGCTAAACTTCATTGAGATCGCTTCATGATTTCAGGTGAAAAGTATGTTGGCTTTTTGGCTAAATGCTGTAGATAAATGACCCATTAGCCAGCTACTAAATTGTTCACCAACAAGCACATAATGAGGGTTTTATTTTTGTCTGTGTCATAAACATGCTAAAAATGAGTAAACATGAAAGGACTGACATATTTAGTGAGGCTGGGATACTCATTGTTTACAGGAGGTTATTAAAGACTTAGCTAGGTTTAGCGAGGATTAGCTCTTGGATAGTGCATATGATACCAAGAGTGATATGCTTAGACTTTAAATTTACAGATTTGAAGTTACTGTAATTTGGTTTACTGTTAGCAATACTCAGGAAAAATACAGAGGTGGAATTTAAAATGGAACATGGTTAAATAAGATAAACATCATGACACTGTCATTCTGGTGTTCTCATGTGAACAGGAAAAATGAGTAGTTCAGATGGAATTTGAATTAAAATAAGTTTGCAATGTCAGACTGTGGTGTTAACAGTTTTGTGTGCCTTAAAAATTGTTTTTACTCTGTACAGGTTTTTAGATACTTCCAAGCAAGCCATAGGGATGCTGTTCATCCACTTCGCAAATGTCTATTTGTCAGACCTTACAGAAGAAGACCCTTGTTCACTGTGAGTGTTGAATTTCAGAATAATTGGTCGTTGTAGAAGTTCTGCAGGTGACTGTGATCGTGTATGTGGATGATCATGCAAGATAGAGCTGATAAATTCATGGTGTGGTTTAAGCTTAGTTAATCAAGGATCAGGGTTCTGGTCTTTAGTTCATGGCTGGCAGGACCTGGGAAAGCTTTTTCTGGTCTATATAGAGATATTTTAGACCAAGGATAAACTCTTACTACTACTCCCTCTGCAGTTAGTGAATGAGGACTCAGGATGCACATTGTAACATGAGGCTATTTATTGAAGGAGGGGCTAAGAACCAAAGGAAATGTTTATAAAGATGTGTACACTGACCTCCAGCTGCACTGTTCATCACAGCAATGCTTGTAATGTAAAGTCAGGTTGGTTTCAGGGATACTTAACAAAAATCATCCATGCTCGTCCTTTCTTCAAAACCTACATTAGCTACTGCAGTGTTATTTTAGTATTGTTAAAAGCAGGAAATCTTGCTTGGTACCCAGGCAGTTAATACAGAAATTAATTTCTCAGTGCCACGCTCAGAGCAGTGTGACTGAGTAGATAAGCATTTCACTCTAGTACATTAAATCTGAACATTTTATGACTAAGACCCCATCGGGCTCTTTACAAGAGCTCCTGAAGCAAACAGTAATTGTTTGGGTTTGTTCTTGATAGGGCTCATGCTCAAAGCAGCTTTAGACATTCCTGGTAATAGAAGCTGTGAAATTACTTTTAAAAGCCTAGTAATTTGCCCTTTAGAACCAATCCAGATCCTTCAATGGCATGTGCTCACTGTTATCCTTTGGTAAATGAAGGAGCTGCACAGCTCAAGGAGTATGTTTCTGTTGCCTCATAAGCCTGTTTTATTTCTCTTATTCCTCCGTGCTTCCTTTTGTGTTCCTACATGCTATAAATGCTCAAGTAAAGCACTGCTGTTCTCCTCCATAGCATTTGGGTAGGTAAAAATGCATTTATTTTAACACACTAACTGTAAAGTTTAAGTTATAATTATGACAGTTTCAGTTATATTGGGTTTTCCTTGCTTCCTGATTTAAGAATTTCCTGATAGATGTAAAAACTGTCAAATGCAAATGATTTTCATTCCATTTTTTATATTAAAATATATACTGAAGTAAGCCAACCAGTGCACGTCTACAGTTGTCAGTGTTTGAAGCTGAAGCACAGTAGTTCATTACAGTATTTTATAATTAAAAATAACTTCTGTGCTGTGTACTGAGTTGTCAGAATAAAATATTTAGTGATGTGTGTTCTCTTCTGTGTGTTTTAACATAATATCTATAACTGTTTTCAAATATCACTTTTCACGTCTGTGTAACGTGACACAAAACAAGGAACAGGTTGAGGTAGGCAAACTGTTATTCACTGTTTTCAAGGTGACAAGAATTGCAATGGGGAGCTGTATGATTTCTCAGACAAGGGTGCAGGTTCTCTTGGTAGCAGAAAAAAAATAGTGTGGAGTATTAACCACAGCCATGTGTCCTTGCTTGGGAAAATGATCAATTAAGTGTGCAAGTGGGTCAAAATTGGTGAGTCAAAGCAGCATTTCCCTCTGTAATTCTAATAACAATTTCACTCACCCTGTTCCAACATGGATAGTGCTTTGTTCTTTCCAGTTTGTAGCTTGTGAGTTACTTTCAGAACAAAACCAGAAAACAAAGTTTTAGAAAACATTGTGTTTCAAAGCTTGGGAAGAACCAGAATGGCAAGTTGTCATTTGTTAGTTTGGGAATAGTGCTGTAATTCAGGCAGGTGTGTGATAATATGAAAGCTGATAAAACATCTGTTAAAACACCTTGACAGAAGAATTTGAAACAGAAGCAGCAAACAGCACGTTCACAGTGCAGAGAACCCAGCTTACGGTGCACCAGGAAGTTTCTGTGAACCTCAGACACTGAGCAAAATACATTTATCTGATGGTGGCAGCAGCTTGTTTTGTTGTTTGTGCCAGTCCACCGGTTGCATGTGAGCAGGGCTTAACCACAGAATAAGAGCGTTGCCTACATAAAGTGAGCCTGATGTGCTTGGGAATATCGTGGCCTGTGCTGTGAGCTGTAATTCGATGGCACATCTCGTCTCTGCTCCCGGTGTCCTCCTCTCTGCAACGAACGGGCTTACAGCAGCCTCTTGTGGCCTGGAGATGACTTGGGCACTCTGGTACCTGCTGAGCTGCCTCTGCCAAGCACTGAGCCGGGACTTGAATGTTTGGCCGATACAAAGTTGATTCAGACTCTCATTTGATGCACAACGATTAGAAAATAACTATTTTTGAGAAATTCTTGGCAGAAGCAAGGCAAGTCTGCTTGGGTTTTGTTTTTTAGCTGCTCTTGAATGGGATTTTGAGCATGAGACAGCTCCCTCTTTACTATTTCAAATACATGTCTTTGCTTTTCACTTTCTGATACTGTTTTGTCTGCGTGGATTTGTCTCTGCAGTCAGCAGAAACCTGCAGGTCTCTGATTTGGTTCTTTTATCTCTGCAGATAAATTCCTATGGACTCTAGAGTTTTTGTAGGTATTTGGAACTACCAAATAACAATCTCCGAAACAGAGGTGTACTATGTGTCTTACAGCTGGTTCCTTCTCAGCTGCTGTTCTTTTCAGCCAAAATCAGCGGTAGCAAATAAATCTGACTTACCAAATGCTTTGGATTTCAACAGCACCTTTTAATGTACCTCAGAATTCATTTGAAACCTGTAGTAATTAGTAGTTTTTTTGAAGCATAGGTAAGATCCCAGAAGCTCTTCTTGAAACACTAAAATGAATAGTGCAGCAGTTCTGTGTCCATTGAGGGTTGGTTTGGTTATTTTCTTTTTTTCAGGGAAAGTTTGTTCCTGGTTATTTCAAATGTTTATTGGACAAGGACTGAAGGGCAGGAAGCTAAATCACTTCAACGCTAAGCTGAAATTTGCCCTAGATAGTGACTCTAGGCATGGTATTGTACTGCTCGTTGCTCCTTGTTGAGGCAAAGAGGGGGCTCCCTTGAGCAAGAAAAACTCTCTAGTTGTGGTGTCTTTCCTTCTCAGAATGAAAGTGATTTGGATTAGGTTTTGGTGGGGGAATGATATTCAAATCCCTGAGATATGTCACTGCCCTTTTTACTCCTTTGCTTTATTCAGGTTCCAGTTTTCTGTGCAAAATGAACTGAGCATTGTGAAAAGGCACTCTTGATTTTATTTTAAAGCAGTAAAATGAATATTGGAGCTTATCTAGAGCGTGTACATGCACACACCAGAGTTCTGAAAACAGAAGTTGGAGCTTAACTTTCAAGGACAGAAACAAAATACTGAGATTCTTCTAAAACTCTGGTTTCTCAACATATATACAGGTCTTTTATCAAGTGTGGTGTTAAAATACACTGAACTAGTCGAAAATGAACCTTTCATCCTTTTTTTCTTTGTCATTTTTCCTTTCAGGTACCTTATCAACTTCTTGTTAGATGCCACCTTAGGAATGCTGTTGATCTACATCGGTATTCGGGCAGTCAGCAGCATTGTGGAATGGCAGCAGTGGGAGACCCTTCGCTTTGGTGAATATGGTAAATGTTTCTGTTCTTGCACTGAAATGGTTTTCAGGATAGAAGCTCAGTATATTTCAGCTAATGGTCGATCTTAAAACCTCTATACAATGATTGTAGTGGTCATTTTAACATTTCACTGTCACGAGGGTTATTCTGAGTTCTATCTCTTGACATGCACCTTCTGTGTTAGAAAGCTTAAATCTCAAAGTGTTTGGGGAGTTTTGAATATTTTTGCTGCTTGAATATTTTTTTTAGGAGTGATTGGACAAATTGCAATATTGGCTAATCTCGTGGAAAAATAACAGCATGATAAATTTACCCTGAAACACTTACAAATAAACGATAGCTGGGGAGGTCATTCCCTATTAAAGCTTTCACTGAGCCACATGCCATTATCTGAAGACATGGGCTAAGAGTTCTGCCAACCCTCTTTAAAGTAAACAACCACATAGCTTCAGGGAAGAGAAAGGCAAGATGGCTTGTGCTTGTCCTCAAATAACAATCACTGGAACTCGTGCACATAGGGCTCGTATCATTGATGGAAAATAGATATGACTTTTGTACAGGCTGAAAGATACTGAAATCACCTTCATGTGAAGTTGTGGGATTTCAGTTATGTTAGCCACCGAAGTCCACTGGTCTGCCAAAAGCGTGGATTTGCAGATGCAATGGAGTATCACACATACTGATCATGAGCGTTTCATTCTCGTTTTACCTGTTGTTTTCAGATTGCTTAGTCTGGCTGGTTGGGAATGGAAGTTCTGTATAGATGCTAAAAATGACGTTTGAAACTCCTTGAAGTAGGAATGGAGAGCGATGACTCTTCATGACAGAGCACAAACAAACCCTATGGTTTGGAGAAAAAAAACCTGCTCAAACAGTGTTTGCGTAAGAAAGTAAAAGCTTTAATAGCAGTTTCATAATTATCATTGGTAGACCTTTTAGTTTTGTAGGTTTCTTTTGTTTTTAGTGATCCTGAGTGGCTGACAGAATTAAGAATAAATAACTGAAGGCCTTGCCAAGTTGAAGTACTTTAAAAGCTTGGGGAGCTTACAGTTAAATAGCACTAATTGCTGTTTGCTTTAATGTCAGAGGTTTAAAATAGAGATGATGACTAGCATTTATCTTAGGAGAAATAACTGCCTATATCATTAGGGCAAATCTTGTTAGATTTATGTAGTTTTAATGTATATATGTTAGGATACAGTTTATGACCATTTAAGCTGTGTAATCAGCATTGACACGACCCTGTTTATGTGCTTTTCTTTTTGTCCCACATGCCACAGTCCAATATTTCTGCCCTTTTCCTTGGCCTGGTGCACATCTCACTCCTCAGGGAACTGATTCAGAGAGCAAAGCCATCAGAAAATTCACCATATGTAGAAAACTAAATATTTCCTTCAGTCTCTAAGGGATTAGGTAGACACCAGTGCCTGGGGAAGGGGAAAAGGTGAGGAAGAAACAGAGATGTTGCTGAGCTACACCTTCTGACTAAGCTTTGAGACCTGTTGCCCAAAGTCCCTTTTCCTAATTGTTGATTTGGCTTGAAGCCATTAAAGACTTTTGAACAGCTTTCAGCCCATAGAAAGTAGGCTTTCCACTCAGAGCCAAAAACTAAAATCACAGTTATAGGTAGGTACTTGTAATCATGTCAAATACTAGATTTTGTTTCTTCCTAATAGCATTCTGTTTTTTCTTGTGTAATCTGTTCTCTGGTTTTAATGCCATTTTAACAGCAAGCAATCTGTGTGGATGGGAAGATATGGGCAATATATGCACTCTCCTGAAATTTGTCTCTTTTACTGACTTCCAAAATGAACCTGGTTTTATTTGAGTTAGTTATGAGGCATCTGTGACTGCAGTAACTAGGCTATTGAAGTTAACAAGTGGACTTGTTACTTGTGTTCTGCTGTGGAGGTGATCTGAGAGTGATCCATTGTTGTCATTTCGTGTTAGATCTGAGATACTTGGACTTGTTTATCAAGTATTTCCTCTCCACATGTGTATATATGTGATGTATGAAATTATGTAAGTCTTCTTTGTTTCCGTATCAGGTCATTGTGTTGGTGACTCACTTTCTTTTCTGTACCTTCATAAGTGTGTTGACCTGACCTTAGAGTGTTGGCCTTTTAATCAAGCTATCGTAGGGACTATTAAAAAGCATATTGTCTCTTTCCATTAATCATGTGGGAGAGGCTTCTGGTGTAAAAGAGAACTAGACAGCAGATGGAAAGTTATTAGTAATGATTGTGCAGTAAGGTTAGATGCTATTAACTGTCTAAAAAGGAGAAGTTGCACTGGGTTGTTTGCTGCCCTCTTCTGTGAAGTGCTACTGTTGTTTCTGAAGTGACATGAAAGTTTCCCCTTTGGCCCCAAGAAAACTCTTGTCTTATTCTTCATAAGATGATTTAAAATAATTAAGCAGGGTAGAAGAGGGGACAAAAATACAGTCCTGTGAGGTCACAAGTGTGTTTAAACTCAGCATTTTGAATGTAAGTGTAGATGTTCAGCATACAGGAGAGGCGAGGGATCTGCTCATTGGAAGGTATTGGAGACCTGTGGCGTTTTATCTGAAATAGTAAAGTCAGGTCCTCAATTTGGACATCAGCGTGACTTCAGTTTGTTTGCAAGTGTGGGAAAACAAATAAGAACTCCTCCCAGAAAACCCCAGGTCTCCTCTTGTGATTGAGTGATGTTGTTTGTGTTTCTAAATAATCATTTGTCTCAAGTTAATTCTCGCTGTGAGCTTATTTCCCTTCTTAGCTCTATTACTTGATCCCTGGTGATTCATTACTTGAAGCTGTCACAAAAATAGCAGTGTCCTGCTGCTTTTAAAAGCCTCTTCTTTATATGGAGGATAGTTTTTAAGCATAAATGCCTCAAGGAAAGAATGGATACCAAAACATCAGTGTTCAAAAATAGTTGCTGTTTGTACAGCAAAACAGCATTGCAGACTGATTTATAAACCAAATGGCATAACACTCCCTCAGAGGCTTTTTTATGTCAGAGTTTTTAAGTTTATTAGATTTGTGTTCGTATTTCCAGTTTTGTATTTTCAGGTTCATTATGTCAGAAGCTGGATGTTAAAAGCAGTGCAGAATCAGTTAATATCTTTGAGTATGTAAGGAGGAGAAAATCAATCATGATGAGTACTGAAAAGAATGTTCCCTTCCTTCATCTTTCCTTCTTGTCTTAGGCTACTTTAGCTGTTGGGAGTAGAGCATTTTAGCTGTTTTCCTCTTGGATTATTGAGTGTTGATCACTAGCTCTTACTGTAAAACTCTTTTAGGAAGCTTTCTTTGTTTTAGACTCCAATCTGTTTTCATTTAAGCAGCAAACAGTAAGTCTCAAGACTATTACCAAGTATTAATATTGAAAGCCTTTCAGAAATATTCCAGAAAAGGAAGTAGCCACTGTTCATCATGCATTACAAGTACACAAAGGTATCTGAATTTCCATTGCCCATTAGTCATCCCCAGTTTTAAGCTGCCTTTGAAGATGCTGCAGAGACTATGGCAAAGACTAAAGAGCTAACATCCCCCTCTGAAGCTTCCTCTTTGGTTACCAGTGAAGTGCTGCTTTAAGCTCACCTGCAAAGCTTTGTTTGGCATACCAGTCTTCTTTGGTTTTTCCTTCCTCTCATTGCTTTCTTAGAATGTAATAGTCTTCTACCTATGTTGTTGTGTCCAGATATTTGAGGTCTTCGTTCTGTCCTGACAGATGACTTAAGGCACTCAGGTTTTCACTCTGTCATGGTGAGGGGCAGCAGAATTTCAAACTCTGGCAGACTGAAACTGTGATCTTAGGTTTTTGTTCAAATAACTTTTTTTCACAGCAGCTCTTGCACCTGTTACTTCAATTATGATTGGTTAGTTATGATAGAAAACTTTGTAGAGAGGAAAAATATGTTTAAGGTAGCCTAGGGAGAATGGCAGGAGTTTTCTACATTTCTACTTAGCTGGGGAAAGACTTATTTCCCTTCAGTCTGTGCTTCCCTGAAGGTTTCTCTTTTAGGAAAATTAAAACTTGTTGATGTAGGGTCAGAAATAACAATCTGATGAGAAGCAAATGTAGTGCAACTCTATTTGTCTTGCTTTCATCAGATTGTGTAAAACAGTGAGTGTGTAACGACACTGCTGAATCAGATGAAGTCCTGTTAAGTTCAGTTTCTGATACTTTCTGAAAGTTGGGATGATGCTGAGGAGGGGAAGGAGCAGAACTAAGGAAAGTGGAGAAGGCACTCGAAGATGATACAGCTGCCTCTTCTAATATTGCTTTACTGAAATGTTTACTGTGAAGTTAAATCAACCCTGTGCATATCTAGAACCTTTCTTCTTTCTTGCAGGTGACCCACTGCAGTGCAGTGCTTGGGTGGGCCAGTGTGCTCTGTACATCATGATTATGACATTTGAGAAAACCATCATCATTATAGTGCTTCTTATACCTCAGTGGAAAGAGGTTTGTATTTTTACAGCATTCTACAGACAAATGAACTTCAAGTGGAAGCTGTAAAGCAATAGACTGCTAATAGTGTTTATTGGTTTGGCTCAAGCCCCATAACTGTCTACAGTCCATGTTGTTTAACTCTGCAGTGGTGGGATGTTCTTTTAGTTTCATTAGGAAACTGCTGCTTAGGCTTGCTGGCATCCTTTGCCAGGAATATCCTGATTTGGAGGACTTTTATATACTCAATATGTAAAATTTTATTGTATCTCCTTGTCTGAGTGCTCTTGAAGATACTAAGTGATTCTTCCCTCCCTTAATTCTTTAACCCTTACAGGTATTTTGGTTTACTTCTTGCAGTAATTTAAAGAATTTTCTTTGCCTGACCTTGTTGATTGATTTGAAGTGTAGAATCTTATAAACTGGCACCGGATTAGTGAAGCCATTGCTGGTGACTGCATAAATATGTATTTTGATAGAATCTGTGCAATGTAATGTTCAAAGTGAACCCATTAAAAGCAATTAGTCCCTGTGGTGTGCTCTGGATTACTTTGGGAACTGTTGTTGAATTGCTGTGTAGTTTGGAGAAAACTGTTTTAAGTTTCCTAAAGATAGAAGTTCAAACATGTCCCTGGGGAGCACACAGTCTAAAATGATTCTAACACAGCTCTTCAGACTTCTCTAAACAAAAATGACAGAGATAAGTTCCTTGCCAGCCCCGCTTACTTATCTGTGGTAACTTAGAAGCTGTCCTAAGTACTTTCATTTTCTACAAAGCTATCCTTTTTTGGTTCATATGACTTACTTCAGCAGCATTAGCTAGTACATGAACAATTATACATACTACTCCAGTTACGTTTGCACACTGCCATGATCTGAACTTAGTCCTTTTCTTTTCACAGGTAGCTTTGTTGAATCCTATAGAGAACCCTCAGCTGGAGCTGGCTATCGTCATGCTGATAGTTCCCTTCTTTGTTAATGTTAGTACAACTTGCATGCTTCTGTGAGATGTTTACCTGGATATCTTTCTGCCGTGTGTGAATTAGTTAATGTTAGTCCTTAAAGGACAGTGTACCTTGGTTCTTAATTTTTAAAGAGGAAGAGTGTTAAAGAATGGGTAAAATTGGCTGGGTACGTAGCTTTTACAAAGCTGAAATCCATGTTGAGCTAAGAAGCAAGCCTCAGGAGGGGTGCAGAAATGCCTCATAGGCCTATTTGGCTTGATGACTTCAGTAGATTTTATGTAGTGCTGAAATACTGACATAGAGATTATAAAATCATATTGAAATTTGCTTTAGGAAACAGTTGGTCTAAGGACAGCTGTACTGTGAAGTATCCTGTGTCTGACCATGGCTAATAGTGACTGTCCTATGATGGAGCAGAGGAAAAGGGCAAGTGTGCAGTCATCCTGCCCAAAGTATACTCTTCCAGTAATCTAGGATTTAGGGACTAGAGCCAGAGATGGTGGTGATCTTTGCATTTAATAACTGCAGGTGATTTTTCTTTTTCTTTTATTCATTTTTCCAAGCATGGGGTCTTATCTTTTGAGAACCAATAGTCTGTTGCACTAAGATGTCTGCCTAAACCATTCACATTTCTTCCTGCAGGGTATATATGACCACTCTGAATAGCAGCTAGTTTTCTTACTTTGTTCTCTTTTACAAAGGAATGAAGTAGCTATGTTCTAGAGCATTCATGCAATGTGTAATAAGCCTTGTGACTGTATGCCTGCATAAGATTTTACCTGTTTGACTAATTCAGAATTACTGTCTAAGTTTTAATCTATTGAAGTATTGACTGAATGAACATATTCTACTCTGTGGGAAACTGACCTGCCACTTCCCCTTTCTCTTTAACAGGCATTAATGTTCTGGGTAGTAGATAATTTTCTTATGAAGAAAGGGAAGACAAAAGCTAAACTTGAAGAAAAGGAAGCAGGACAAGATTCAAGAAATGGAAGTAAAGTCCGATACAGGAGAGCAGCGTCACACGAAGAGTCAGAGTCAGAAGTATGTAGAGTTAATTACTACAATTATTGCAATATCAATACAGTTCATGCCTCCTGCCATTGATTTCATTGTAACACTGTCAACTTAGTTTTGATTTTCTTTGCATGTGGAGCCGGCTGCCCAGAGGGGTTGTGGAGGCTCCTTCCTTGGAAGTCTTGAAGACCCACCTGGACATGTTCCTATGTGACCTGATCTAGGTGAACCTGCTTCTGCAGGGGCATTGGACTGGATGATCTCTAAAGATCCCTTCCAACCCTGCCATTTTATGATTCTATGACTCTCTCAGTAATTTCTAGCATTTGAAAACCCAGTAAGAAAAATGGCATTGCTGCACCACTCATGGTAGTTAATTTCCTTCCAGGCAGACAGGAAGGCATAATAATATATTTAAATATCACAAGTGAGTTGTTATGCTGCTAAAAAAAAAAATCCCACACAGAATACAGAACTAATGCAAAACTCTAATTCAAAGAGTAATTAATCACTTCAAGTGAGAGGAAGCTGGTGAAGGCAACTGACCTGCTCTTGAAGAAATATTTAGATCCTTGCCCTAGAATAATTTACTTTTATATTAAGTGGGCAGTTTTCACTTGAGCTGAAGGATGGGTGGTATCTTTAAAACCAAGTTGTTTTGGCTTTATTTGGCTAATGTAACTTTGCTGCATTATAGGCAGTGTTATTGCTATGGTCTTTTCTTTAATAAAATGACTGCAGTATTACCAGTGGGGATAGAGACCTTACATATTTTCTCTTATTTTGCCACCCCCACTCGAGGTGCTGGAATCATTTCTTTGGGTTTAGGCTCAGTGATTGCAGTAGAGATTAATATGCATGCATCCTTCTTTGAAATTTACTGAGGGTTCCAGACAGGAACTGTGACTTCAATAGTACTGGCAATAAATGCATATTGCCTTCTGTAAGCTCGTCCTTGAGCAAGTAATGAGTTGCTTTGCAAACAAAAGAAAGTAAAGGGTTAAAAGTAGAACGAAGAAAGAATGTGGCTTCAATCCATGTTGCTCAGAAGCTGTGGTTTGTTTTTTAGATCCTGATTTCAGCAGATGATGAGATGGAGGAATCAGACGCTGAAGAGGATCTGCGCAGATTGACCAGCTTAAAGCCCATTAAGAAAAAGAAGCATCGTTTTGGTCTGCCTGTATGACACATTCCCTGACCTGTGTATTCGCAGGTTTCATGGCAAAAAAAACTTCAGTCAGTGGGGTTTAATGTTGCAATTGCATCTCCCTTTTCATACAAAGTGACTTAAAAGCAAGGTCTACCAACAGAATGCAGGCAGTTGGAAGACTTCCAGTTCAGTTGCACTACAGACACACTGACCAATTATGCAAGAATGTCTTTTCATCATGTATGGAAAACAGCGTTGTTAAGGACTGGTGGCTGAGGAGATTTTGTATCTGACCTTTCAAAAGAAGATCCTAGAAAACAGATACAGCAATCTTTCACTTACGGTCACTGATGATGCAGTTTAAGATGTTCTCAGAAAGGCATCAGAATCAACTAAGTTCAAGGAGTGTGTTTTATTACTAAAACTGGCTTTTGCAGCATAATTCCTAGTGCAGAATAGTTTATGGTTACAAGCTGTAACTTAATGTTATTTTTTTAAGTACAGATGTTTACTTGCTACCAGGTACCTATGGAACTAATAGGTGGAACAAAGATTTTTTTCCAAGTTCTCCTCAAATCTATTTGACTATTTTATATTTAAGTTATATTTTCATACAGTTGTATTTAAAGATTCTCTTTGTCAGAGAAAAGGGTGCAGTTCCCTTTTTTTTTGTGCAGAACAAGTCAAAAGATTTGTAGTGAAAAATCTTATTTATCCTTGTGTCCTGGTTTAAGAAAAAGGGATTGCAAAGGGAAAAGCTCTCTGTCACTGCTGAAGTCACCAAATATCACTACAATCGCAGTCCTGAGTGTGCTTTTGACCACGTAAGTTGAAAATACCTTTTTTAATAGAAGGTGGTGTTTGCATATTTGACAAACGTGCACTTTAGTGTGTAACAGGAATCTGTTGTGATAGCTTATTTGTGAAATGAATCTCTGTGGATGACTAATTACTTCTGATTCTGCAAGTCTCTTGTGTATACCTCTCAAGTGACCCAAAAGAGATGGAACGTTTCCTCTATGTAAGGCCTGTGGTACAGGCCCGTGATCTGATGGAACCAGTTGTGCTACGATATTGCAAACAATTCCATCCCTTTGCTCTAAAAAACAAATCCCCCCTGTTTAATTTTCATAAAGTCTGGTTATCCTTCAGTAGTAAAAAGAAACAGCCCGAGAGGTACAGTTGTTACTAAGGAGTTTGTGTGATTTCCAGCGTCTGTGTTCTGATAATTGACAACATGTGGTGATCTGAAATCTTGTAGACATGTTCTCAGTGACATCCTTTTGCTTTGCATCTTCTCAAAATGATTGTTTCTGACAGCTTTCCTTGTGTAGTGAAACGTTGTGCAGGACAAGGTGATGTGTCAAAGAGGTAATAACAGACCTTAATTGCAAATCTGTTGTAGTATGTGGACATCGGAAATGTTCCAAGCCTTAAACCAAACAGTTTCCTTGGAAAACTGCTCAGAACTTTTTAAGATTTTTTACATTTTTTATAGATTTACTAGGTCTTAATGTGATTTATTATCCAGACCACTTCAACGGGGTTCTTGGGCCTTAGTCAATACCGAACTGTGCGCTCCCGTACTCCCTTTCACTGTTCCAGCATTCCTTTCCACTGCTTGGCTGCCGAGGTGAACACAATGTTCTAAGGCTTCAGGTACACCTCAGTGCATCCAGACGGCTCAAAGGGACATTTTACCAAACCTAGTGTTTGTCAGTTTAGTTGAGCCACTGACCTCTGTGACTGTGCACTGAAATGTGATAACTGCAATAAGTTTAAGTACTAGTGTTTCTTTTAGACTAAAGCTAGAAACTAATGACAATGAAAGTTTGAGTTAATCTGAAATGGGGGGGTGGGAGGGGAGGGATAGGGAAATGTCCCTAATCAGTGTTGCCTCCGTTCTAGGTCTTTTGTGGGGTTTTTTTCCTCTCTGCCTGTTTACCACTGGGCAGGTGCATACCTCCACGGTACTTCAAGGAATTCATTTCCACCAACAGAACAGTCCCATGCAGCTCACTTTTCCCAAGGGGTTTAAGAGCTAGGGCTGGCTTTTGTTGCAAATGTCAGCATTTATATATATATTTTTTTCTTTTAGCATAAGATTTGTTCTATTTCAGAGAGTGAAATAAAGCTGTTTGCCACGTGCTACATACCACTGCACAGCCATCGCTGTCCTCACTGGCCATCAGACGTTACTGAGCAGCGCACACAAATTGAACTGTAGGAGCTTTCATTTTACCCTCTTTTCCCCTCCCTGTCTCCAGTTACTGAAATTATCAAAAACTATTTCTAGTTCTAGTCTCATGTTTTAGTCTGTGAAGCATCAGTATAAAATTATGGCCTTAATCATGTCAAACATTTGTTTTGAGCAGATCTCAAACTTACTGACCAAGTACAAAACAGTAGAGCGGTTTCTTGAAGGTGGTTGTAGCAAAGGTATGTAAATACCTCATTTTGCCTGTCTTCAAGTGCTTCAATGTTGGTTTGAGATTTTGGTATGCCTAGGAAGATGATGTAGTAAAGCACTATGAGCCAAAGAGACAGATGTGTTTTAAATACCACAGTAGTAGTAGGAGGAGAGTGTCTTCAGAGGGGAAAAGCAGCTCTGACTGTCGCTTCTGAGATGGAAATATTCATCTTGAGCACAGGGAACTAATAAAAACTGATTGGGAATTTTTTTCTGTTTGTTGTTATCAGGTAAAAGAGGTGGAAAATATGAAATTGTCAGTTTTCCTCTTTATAAGGTAGTAATTGGAATTCTTGCAGAAGGTACAAGTAGGACAAGTGCTCTTGTCTGAAGAGCTTCCACGTGTGAGGAGGGAGTATGTGCCTGGTGCTTCACTGTGTCTTACTGTTCATTGAAATGTGTTGGCACTACAGTCTGAGGGAAATTTTTTTTTATAAAGGGTTGAACCAGTAACAATATTGCAAGGTGATGGTGTTTGTGTTGTCCTCAGATGGAGCTCTAAATTGATGCCTGGTAAACGTACTGCAGGACAGCTCATAGCAAAGGTTTAATTCGGATGGTGCTCTAAAGGATGTGGTTCTGTTTTTAAAGAAAATAAGCTATGTGGTATATGCCAAAGTAAAAGAAAGGGATTGTAACTTCCAGAAGAGAGGCAGGAGTATTGGTGGAGATTGCCTTTACCAAGAATGGTCAACCTAAATGTATGAACTGTTTCTAATATCTGACCTGTGACACATCTGCATAACTTTCAAACACTGGTGTTGTCCAATATGTGATTTTTTTTCTTCAAGTTCTGGCTTTAGTAAGTTCAGGTCCCCTTGTCTTACTTT
The DNA here is from genome assembly GCA_013401255.1 of Urocolius indicus. NCBI lineage: Eukaryota > Metazoa > Chordata > Aves > Coliiformes > Coliidae > Urocolius > Urocolius indicus. Next base: position 93,930 of record WBNH01000003.1, on the reverse strand, counting down.
AAGTAGGTAAATGCAGTGTGTTAATGTTGCTAACAAAAACGTACTATAGCTTTTCTTCAGGGAAAACTCAGAAATTGAGTTGCAAATTAGAGCAATGCAAAGTGATCCCCTCTTAGGCAGCCGCTTGTTCCAGCCTGCCTGGGGAGGGAGGTGTGGGCTCTCCACTCTGCTGGGAGCTGAGCATCACGAGGAATTCCTGCCACTGTGCTTGACTAACCCATGTTTGCAGCTTTGCTGTGCTTATCACAGGAGAAAACGGTCACGAAAGCGAATGAAAGGCAGCCACACGGAGTCAGAGCAGACGTACAGCATAGGCGTGCAAACTTTTATAGGTAAAGTTTCCAGTTCAATTACTGAAAATGACTACTATGGTTTTACAAAGTAAAACTGCAGTATCTTTAAAAAAGGGACTCTTTTGTAGGTGTGTTTGTCTTGCGTGGGTATCTGTCACAAACTGAATGTTGGGTTTGTTTGTAAGTTCAGAGTATAGCCCATGTGAGCAAAACCAACAGCTGTATTCTGCTGCCCTCTGTTTGGACCATATTGTTTGATCAGTGGTGTTACCTTCAACTTCTAAAGGTATCTGATGTAATGACATTGTATTACAGTTTACAATAAAGTTTGACTTATTACAGATTTGTACACTTGTTTTATACTCGGTCTGTTTCAGTGTGTTTGTGTGTCAGTGTTTATAATGGGCTGTTGCTGGAAGCAGCTTTTGCTACACCAGTTGAACTTCAGAACCACAGATCTAACCTTTTGCAGTCTCATGTTGGGATTCATTTCAGTTTATTCATTTACCTTAATGGCAAGTCCCATGTCAGTTGGAGAGACTGCTGCTTTTAAGTAGAAAGTTCTGTTTACAGCTGTAACAATCCTCACAAGCTCCTCTTGGATCTGTTCCCAGAGGAGGGGTTTTGCCCTCTGTGTGTACTCACATGGGAAATAACCATCTGTATTTTCAAATGGAAAATAAAACCTTTGATGTGCAGCCTGAGAACTCCTGAGATTGCAGACCACTGACCTGAGGCTTTACAGAGTGTAGGATGTGAAAATGCTTGAACCACACAGCTGATGATCACAGCCTGCTCTTGGCATTTTGAGCAAAGCCAGACTTTTTTGGTCATTGGCAACAAGAATGTGTAAGCTTGGAAAATTCTGAATGTGCTGCCCCTTGGCAGAGGCACAGCCTAATTTGGTAGCACATTTACCTGTTTTATCTTCTGCACCTCTTCTGAGTTGTTGGCAGCAGGTAGTAGAAATGTAAGTGGAGGGAAGATGTCTGAGGATCCTGTTAAAGCATTGATTGTGCAGTGCCTTCCTTCACAGGACTCGTGTAGTACCTCCCCTGAGACAGAAAAGGGCCACGTGGGGATGTCTCATTCTGGGACCAAGCACCCTCTCTGTCCCCTGTCTCCAAAGGGCAACATGCTGGAGATGACCAGTGCCTTCCTTGCTTACTTTAATCTCTACCACTTCCCAAAACTGTGCAAAAAGGTAAGAGCCAGGCAGTGCTGATTCATTTCTGATGAAGACGTCGCTCCCATGTACTCTCTACATAGAGAGTACAGAATTGTCTCCTAAGCTCTGGGGAAGCAGTTGCTTTGATTATGAAAGGGTCTGCAGCAAGCCCTTGAACTATGCCCAACAGAACTAACATGGAGTTTTCTTTTTGTTCTGAGGCAAAATGGTGCTATTTTACTGCAGGTATCTTGTTCCCTGAGGCAAGGTAAGCGTGCTGGAGGAACGAAGGGGAATGTGGGATGAGAGCTGGCTTGCTGTGGAGCTGTAACATGGCCATGTGCAGGTGACTGATGGTTTTTAGGACTGCAAGTGGTGAGAGGTTGGTACCTCTGTGCCAGAACAGAGCAGAAATCTGCTTCTTAATGAGCTACTTTTGCCATCACCCCTCTCATTCTTGGTGGGAGTAGTTTGGTGTGTTCTGCTGGGCTGGACCTGCGCAGTGTTGATCCATTGCTACCTCTGTAACTCCTCTGTCATGTTTGCCCATTTCTTCCATTACTTTCCACCTGCTACACACAAGTAGCCCCGTATCCAGTGCATCCTTAAAGGGAGTTTGGAGAATCATCAACCTACCAAGCCTGTCAGCCCACTGGTGAATGTAAGAAGCTTCCTGAAGGATAGGCTACATCACTGTAAGATCTGTCTGCTGGAGATCACAGGGCATCTGGTCAGATGTGTGACCATTCACTGATTGCTACATGGTCAGAGCCATATTTTCACTGCAGCTGTTTCTCAGCAAAGGAGTTGTCAACATTTAATGTTGCAGTGGAAGATGCAAGAGGATTAACTTACATGCTATTAAAGAAATAAGCCTATCTTGCTTCCCTTGTAATTCGTGTCCTATTTAACAGATCTCAGGACCTCAGCCAGCTGAGCAGGATTTCTACTCTGAAGCGTAAGTAGCTGTAGATTTAAGTAGTTTCTTTGTAAGGAAGAATTAGTTTATGATCTGTTAAGAGGGAGTGGCTGTGCTTGTTGCATTGATTTAGAGAAAAGAATTGTCCAGGCCATGGGGGATGTCTTAGAAACTTCAGGATATCCTGCCTACCTCTGAAGTGCCACATCTCCTTCCCCCAGATAGCATGCAAGCTAAAAGGGGTTTTAATTTTATTTGCATATAGATTTCACTTGTATAAATTGAATTGCCATGGAAGCATAACTCGTTGCTTTAGAGTGAGGAATATTTAGCACCAATTAAATGAAGCTATTTTGAAAGCTGAAGGAGGAAAAACAGTTCAGTGCCTTGAATTCAAAGTGTTTGCTTTAAACATGTAGAATGTTATTTTCCTGTCCTTAATGGTGACACTTGCAAAGGCTCTATAGAAACATCTCAGTAGAGAAGGAGAGGGTACTTGGAACAATAGAAAAAGAATGTACTGTTTTTCCTAAAGTCAATGCTTTATCTTCCTGCTTTGTTGGCCTGTGGCCTACTAAAAGGCACTACTGCTCCACAGAAGCTTTGCATCTTGTTTCCTAAGCTGTGTGTTCAAAATAGAAATTCAACATAAGGAATGTGTAAGGATGTAACATCCAAACTGCTGCTTAACCTACTGACTTGCCCCAATAGTCACCTAAAGGAAGGCATCTCCTCAGGCCTGGAAAGAGTTCCGCTGCAAGGCAAATGGGCACCCAGAGGCCTGGGGGTTGGTTCACAACCAACAAATCTCACAGTCCTGATGGCATTGGAGATGGGGTATCGACGTCACCTTTTCATGATGGAAAATACCAGTTTTATTTTACATCCTGCTCTCTGTGGCCTCAACAAAACACAGGTGGAGCTCGAGAAAAGGTCAGGGCAGCTTCCTATCGCTACAACAGTCAGTGTTCCTAGGAAAAGATGTTTGGAGGTCTGCCACATCTGCCTTTCCCATGTTAACATGCCTGGCTGGAGTCTTGGGTTTCTGTAAGCGTTGAGTGAGGTCACAGAAGCAGGTTTTTGCATGATGTAAGGAATTGATGTAAAAACACTATAAAAAAAAAACCCAACCTAAGTAAAGCCTCTTTCAGTAATAAAACTTAGAATTCATGCTTAGAGGTTTGGGGTGGTTCCTATTTAATTAATCATTTAGAGAACAAATCTTAAAAGTTCTGATGAAATTTGACAGCTGTCAGCAGGTACAGTGAGGAACACTGACCTTGTGTCTGAGTAATCCATTCCCGTACAGATAACAAGTGAAATGATTAAATTCAGCAGTACTGCTGCGAGTAGAAACTGATTGGTACACTCTTGGTTGCATAAGAGCTGGCGTCAGAGCAAGTTAAACAATAGAACTGCAAGGGTCAAACCATCTCCTGTTTTATTAACTCTTCAAATATACACAAAATGCTCTTAAATGTTCCTGTGCAAAAGCAATTTAGAGCATGATATTCTGCTTTGGATGTTAGGTTTGTATAACCCTTAGAGGAGGCACGTTATGCTGAGGAAGAAATACAACCCATCTTCCTCCCTTATCCAGAGGATTCAGAGTCAATTTTGTGTCCATAACAAAGTTTTGCCTTTTAAAGTTATAAATAGAGCTCCAGTGGCCTCCTTGGGAAGTTGTTTGTGTAGGGGACCGGGCTTCCCCGTGGTCCCACTGCCACAGCTGTCTGCTCCCATCAGTGCCCAGCCCCGTCCCTCCCCAGGCACAGCGAATGCTGCAACCCCCAGTCATCGCTAAGAATAAACCTTTCAGCAACAACAGCCTCTGTCAGCCCCAGTCAGCCAGGGTTCTGGTTTGGGAAAATGACCCAGCGAATGACTTCATGTTAGATGCTCTATATAAGCCAAGGAAAAAAGCCAGACGTTCGCAGAGTGCACGGGCTGGATTTAATCAGAGCCGGGAAACGACCTCGGAGGGGATTACAGCCGAGTCAGCCCCGCAGTTATGTCACAGGTAGGGAGATCTCTGTAGGCCTGGCTGGCCTTGGATCAGGGGACCCAACAAATGTGTTACTGTTTCAGACCATGTGTATGGAACAGCTTATTAGCAAGTTACTCTCCTTAATCACTGACTTTGGCTTTTCTGCTCTACGTGACTTGTTTGGCTGTGTTGAAGTATTTAAACAGTCTGTTTATGTATTTTAACTAGTAGATTGTTAGGAGGAATCATTATATTATGGTGAGGAAGGAAAGCAACTTCCCTCCACACAGTTAATTAATGAAGTTTTAAAATGTTCTGGTTTACTATAAACCCTTTTATTTCTGTGAGAAGGGAAAAGCCCCGTTTCCACTGCCCTGGTTTGGGATGTTTCACTGAAGGAATGATTTCTGCTTTTGCAACATGCTTTCTCAGATGGTGATTTCGAAATGTTGGCATCGGTTTTGAAGGCTGTGGCTACACTCAAGTGTGCTGCTGTGTGAAGCTCAGTGTATCGATGTGCAGGGAGAGTGTGGCTGGAAGTTCTAATCGTTGGGATGCAATATTTAGGACTGAAATTTTGCATTACACGCTTTCATCTTCATTTTGTTACTGATGGTTTGTCTTTGCTGCATTCCCCAGGAATGCTTCGAAGTCATCTTAAAATTAGTTCAGAAATGTTGATGTTTTCATATCAATTGAGTTTTCAACACAAGCTGTGGGTGCCTGGCAGAGCCTTCCCCAGCGTGAGAGTTCTACGAGGTGAGTGGGGTGGAGAGTGAGAGCATGGGCAGGATAGAAGAACACACTCCTCTGACTACACACACAGTAACTCAGTTCAGCATGTTTTCTTTACTCCAAATAAAGGAGACTTAAAAGACCCATAAGCCAAAACTTTTTGACTTGTGACAGGAGGAGATGAAGCACAGGCTGTGCTGCTGCGCCAGCTGGGAATGGCTCCTGCCAAACCCTGCTTACAAATGCAATGGATTTGAGAGCAATTAGCAGTCGTGTGGCCACCACACTGGCAGCTGCTGGGGCTGGCAGCCCCAGGGCTCACCTCTGGCTCTTAGTGACCTTGCCGTGCAGCTGGTTTTTGCTTCTTAGCTGGCAGCCAGTTGATCCATGGCAGCTGTCCTGGTGGAAAATCCACCTGTAATCAAAGCATAGGGAGCTTTATTCTAAAATAGCTGGGTGAAATGTAATAGTTCTGCTCAGCCTGGCAGTGTCTTGGTGCATCTCAAGTGCCTCCTTTTCCTTTCCTAGTCCCCAAGAAGTCCCTTGTCCTGTGGAAAGAAGCCTCACATTTATTGTGTCTTGCCAATAACAGGTGAAAGACCTTAGCAAGTTTCTTATTCCTGTTCACAAAAGAAGGGGGCTTTTTTTTGGCTTTCAGTGTTGGAGCCAACACAGGTCTGAACTGGCTGCCTGTGGAACTGTTCCCATCACGTGCCAACGTTCATTACAAATGGACAGACAAAACCCTGCTGTAGGGATGTTTGGTTAACCAGCTAACTGACCAAAAGCTGTTGTGAGTTTTTGAAGGGTTTGCTGCCACCCTTTCCCCTTGCTTGCTTTAGCTACTTGTAGAGTGTTTTCCCCAGAGGTCTTGTGCATGTTTTGTTTCCCACAACACATGCAAAGAGGATTGACAGGGAGCTATTCTGAGCACTCCCAGGAATTTACAGCCAGCAGGAAACATGCAGAAGGCTCCAGTGCAGCCAGCCTGCCCCTGCCCAGAGCCAGCCAGGCTTCCCTGCAAGCTCCCTGGGGCTCCTGCTACAGCCATTCCCAGGCATTGAGGGATTTGTTTCCCTTCACGACTGTTATTAGCTTTACAGACAGTGCCTGTAAGTGCGTGTACAGACACGTAAGTGGGCTCCACTGCTGCCAGAACCCAAGTCTCAGAAGCCCTACATATGTAACGATGGTCAGAGAAGTTTCTAGTTGATGGTTCAGTGCCCAAATCTGTTAGAGTTTGAGTCTGTGGGTCTTTTTTCAATCCTATCTCCTGTGCCTCTGCCTCTTGCCCCGAAGTCTGCCTGGTGGGACCTTGGCAGTCTTAAATAGTAAATAGAAGAGGGAATGTTAATGGTGTGAGTGCTGCTGATTGACAGTGTATGTGGCTTTGAAATGCTCACGTAAAGGCAGGGGTAGGCTGATAGGAACCAACGTAATCCTGATGTTCTAGCAACACAAACTGTACAGAGATTAGTACTTAGGTGTTGTAGTGCACCTCCTGATGATGCTTCTGTTTCTATATTAGATTTCCTTCTCCTTCTTTGGGCTCTCAGTTCAGAGGTTCAGATGTGCTCTGTACATGCTTGTAGACAGCCCTGATGAGTACCAAAATGCTTTTGTTTCTAATTTTCAAGATCAATAGCTATGGGTCAAGTGTTAAGTTCATTCCAACTAAATCAAGCCAGACTTCAGAATCTCTCTGACCCATTTGCCAAAGAAGTAGTCAGCACAAGCACAATTTAGCAATGAAGGATTTTTTCCCTCCCAAATGCTGGGCAGGTTCTTGAATCACAGGTCTCTGCTTACAGAATGACCAGGCAGAGTGACTCTGTATGTTGTAGCTCTTGTGTTAAGGCAGCTTTGTTTCTTGTGCTTCTAATCACAAAACACTGACGTGTGAGTCTGTCTCTTAGCCAGCCCCAGTGAAAAAGAAGCGTCCTCCAGTGAAGGAAGAAGACCTCAAAGGAGCCAGAGGAAACCTTTCCAAAAACCAGGCAATTAAATCCAAGACCTACCAAGTGATGAAGGAGTGTGGTAAGTTTCCTTGATGAGAACAATTAAACTGTCTTCCAAAATAAAACAGTGACTTAATTGCTCTTTCCAAGTGAAAGTGCACTTGAATTGGCAGCCAGCAGTGTGCTCACTGACCCTGGCTGTGCAGGACTTTACATCTTGATGCCACCAAGAAATGCCAACAGTGCTCTGCATGGAGTGATCATTCTCCCTGTCTGGACTAAGTGGGGAGGGAGTGCCTTTGCCTTCTGAACCATGGTTCAAACCATTGACCATAGTTCATGTCAGTGAGGTCCCAAAACACTGAAGGCTTGGTTACAGGTTAGAGGATTTCTGCCCTCTCAAATGGATGAATTTGATGTATTTGAGATTAAGTAGAAATTGAAGGGAGTCGGGGGATAAGGGACAGAAGATGAGAGAGAAGAGAGTGGCTGCTTGCACTAGACACCCCTGGTTCTCTGGTTTTCTGTTGCTTTTCCACCACCAGTGGGAGACCATAAGGAAAAATGAATTTTAACTCCCTTTCAGCATAGTAGCCTGGACCTCAGTAGTTTCCAAGTTTCTAAAGTGCCTGAAGGGATTTGGGGCCAGTCAAAGGTAGCAACTTCTTATGTACATCTGCTGTCAGCTGCTCCATATTTGGGATGGGAGTACTGTCCTTTAAGGCTTGGGAAGTTAATGGACAGATGAAATAGTTACCAAATGCCTGTTATTTCACTGGTATGTTACTTCACTGATGTATGTTACTTCACTGATGGCTTCTCCTGGTTTTCTTCTCCAAGAACAAATGGGCTGTGCAGCACCCTCCATATTCAGCCGGGATCGGACAGGGGGTGAAACAGTCTTTGAGAAGCCGAAAGCAGAGCCAGCCAAGAGCGTCTTTGGCTGATGGTGGAGCTGGACGTGTCTCACCCAGATGATTCTTGTAACATTTGCCCAGATTTCTTCCCCTTACACTGAAGTCACTGTAGACCTAAGTAGCTAATTTCTGCTGTAAGTCATTAAGCAGGGAATAGATGCTTGTCAATGGGTACAACTTGCATGTTATTTTTTTCTCATGTGCCTTCTTTCTATGTGTTGAATGGTGTTTGCTTGTAATGGTTTAATTAAAAAAAGGCTGTTGGACACAGCTTGGCACATGTCGGTGACTAATTTCGATGTAGGCTTCAATTAATTCTGTGGATGCTTTGTTTTTACAAGCTACGATCAAGTCTGCCGAATCCAAAGAATAAACATCCAGGCGACATAGTTTTGGTGTCAGTGTCATTTCTTCACGCTGTGCCCATGCCGAGAAGCAGCTGAGGGAAGAGCTGATTAAGGGCTGTCAGAGAAACCTGGAGACTTCACACACAAACCTGTGCTGACCCCAGAGATGCCTGTTTCCTGCACCTCACGGCTTTCCCTCCCTCTCAGCTTTCCTGCCTCGAGGCTTCTTCCCCTCACAACTTCCCGTACCACCGTAGTTTGCCCACAAGCAGCTCTGCTGGGAGGCAAGAATGCTGGGCTGTCAGAGAGCCCAGCAACAAAGAGCTTTCAGCCTGTTCCCTAATGGGTTCTTCCTCACATCCTCGAGGTTCTGTTAGATCAAGTGAGAAGTGGGGTGGCAGACCAGCACCACGGCTGCCGTGTCCCTCCTGCCAGAAGAGCTGAAGGACCAGCTGGGTATCTCTGTGTGACAGCAAACTCACTCTGAGTGGGAGATGGTTTCTTGCAACTCGGTTTACATCATAATTTGATGCATTAAATATCAAACCCGTTTTCCCTCAAGGTTATAAATTGGAGTATTACCCCTCAGGTGGATCTTTATGCTCAAACACAGATGATTCTCTGCTTTGTTGGCAGCTACAAAGCTTCTCTGACACCCTGAGTCCCTGGCAGCACGTCTGGGGATGGTAAGGTAGGTCCCACCTTTAAATAAGTCATTACTTTCATTTGGCACAGGTTAGGCCTGATTAAGAGATGAAAGTGATATGAAAAGTCTGTGTGAATTGTGAATATCATCTTTGCTTTTGTGTCCCAAACACTTGATGGATAAAACATGCCAATGCACGTGAAGCTCGCAGAGAGGCCTCAGAAGGGAATGTACATAAGGCAAGCAGCAAATCCTTAAGGTTTGAGGGGAAGGGTTCCTTAAAAATTAAATATATGGCTGATGTATTGCCTTGCCTCATGTCTTTCACTTCCAAGATTATTACTTGCAGCCAAGACCCTGTCTTCTCTCTATGGCACACATTGTTTCTCCATGGGGCCCAGGCTCCTCACAGCTCACTCAGCACAGCCTTTTGCTCTGAGGAAGATCCCTTCCAGAGCTTAGAAGATAAGAGCAAAACTAAACACAGCACAACATTTAAGTTCCTGGTTACCAGTACCCTGGTAACACTGAAGCTTTCACTGCATTATATTCCACAAACCCTCCTTAATTAATCTGTGATGAGAAGTTGGCAGGAGATAGTTTAATAACTAGAAAAATGATGGAGAGAGACAAGTGGGGCGAAAAGTTGTTGTTTTCTTTTCTATGATGCAAGTGCCTGAACGGTGAAAATTTCCCAGACTGATCTGGGATTTTGCTAACAGCTTTATTTCCAGGATGTCCTCACGTTCAATTATTTGTGATGCTTCCCAGTGTGACAGTAAGTGCTCAGGTCCCTGGATCTTTATTTACTTTTTGTGTCTTTTAAGATGGACTTGAACAGAAAAAATTATATATGTTAGAGTGGAAGTGTGCCCTTGGGACAAAGTTGCTCCCCATTTGTAGCACCAAGGTCTGTACTCTACTGCATGAATTGCAGGAATCCTTCTCAGTCCCCAGTCTTGCTGCTGGGCTGGAAAATTATTGGCTGCTGCTGCAGGACAGGAGATACCTGTAGGTGAAAAGAACAAATAGAAAGCTGCCTGGAGAAGCTGTTGACATTTTTCTTCATCCTTGTTAATCTAAGAAGTCCATTAATGGAAAATAAGTTTTCTCTCTTTTTCCCTTCATTTTCTTAATGAGAAAGTATGACAGAGAAGTGTCTGAACACCAGGGTTTGACTTCTGAGGTGATTTTTGCACTCAGAAGTATCTGCTTTTGTGATGTAGATGTTTAGATCCTTCCTCAAGGTAATTTGAAGTCATTTCACAGCATCTTCATTGCTCAGAGTGAGAAGCACTGAGTGCTGCAGTGCTCTTTGACACCCATGTGATTTTTACACGTGGGTATTAGGAAGCTGACAGATCCACTTAATTAAAGCTAAAGTTTTGGCTCTTGGGGATCTTAGGCCACTAAGTGTATAATCTTGTGTATTTTAGGGGATTAAAGCATTATACAAGTTGTAGAAGTTAATCAAATGTACAGCAGGTTTAATTTTCTTTAAAACACACATGTTTACAGGTCCTGCTATAAACAATACAGTGTTTGCAAGTAGGATAAGCAGTCTGCCTGGAAGAAGTGAAGTTGACTCTCTTAAAACATTATTTAAAGCATAAGCCTTGTGAGACCAGGCTGTGCACAACAGACTCGTCGTGGTGAACTTGTAAATGTCTGTTGAAGCAATAAATTATGGAGCCCTGCCTTAGCATCTCCTCACAAATCTGAGGCCCCTGGAAACATGCTCTCCACAGGGACACTTTGTAAAACAACAACAAAGCAAACACAGGTGCCCATGTTTCCACAGGCTCTTTGTGTTGATTTAGGATAACTAATGGCATCATCTACCGTGGAGTTATAAGGGGAGAAATGCTGTCAAAAAGCAGTATGAAAAAGTGTGTTTATGTGGACAGGCTGCAGGTTTGGTTGAGAAGGGTCTGTCTGCTACCTTGGAGCTGCCACCTCAGAGCAGTAAGGCAGGGAAATCATGAGGGCAAGATCAGCCTTCACTTGCACAGGGCCAAGGGGAGAGGACATCTTCCCAAATCACATCTCAGGAGAAGAACTTTCCACGTGTGTTGCCAGCAATGGCAGTCCAGACTGATCTCCCAGCTGACCACTGAGGGGAATGGATCACTGCACTCATGGTGTGGATGATGCTCGGTCTCTGCATTGTTGTTTTTGTTATGCCCTTATATCTGCTGCCATAAACACGTCCTCTCGCTCTACCTCGTGCCAGACCTCTCACTTTCTCTTCTTTCTCGAACTCACGTTACAGTTCGAGATCTTCCAGAGCCCACCACACAAATGTGTTCTGTTCATGGTCTGTTTACCCCAATGCCTAAAAACCCAGTTATTTGTCTACAACATTTAAAATGCTTTGTAGAAAAGGCAAAGGTTACAACCACTTAGATGGAGAAACATCCTTTAACTAGCCATGCCAGCTGTCTTGAGTTAGGAGGCTACCTAAACCACGCTTGAGTGAGCATGTATTTTAGGAATTCTGTTAATATAATGCAGCCAATGGTTATCTGTGTATAGAACTGTGGACTTGTAAGAGAATTGCTTTTTCCAGGCCTAAAAGCCAACGCCTAACTAACAAAAACTTCACAAGAACTGCTTCAAGTCTCTTTTGGATGAAGATTCTATGATGAGATGAGAGGTGGAGAGTCATCCCGCTCAGCTTCCAGGTAAATTCAAGTACAGAGCTCACCCAGCACTAACTTCTTGTGAAAACATCCCTGCTGGGTGTGTGGGTTGAAGACAGCTTTGCAGCATCCCCATCTGGATAAGGGGTCATGGCCCAGAGTTGTCATCAGGGTGCTAGAGGGATGGTTCTGTCAGAGCCTGACAAGGCCAGATGTTGTCCTGTGGACAGCTATTGTGCTGGTTTTTGGGTGGTTTGTGTCTTCTTTGTAATCTCACTTGCACAGACATCCAAGCATTGACTTAGCACATGTCTCCCTAGGAAGTCTAAGCAAGGTCTGATCTCTTTGGTTTTGCTGCAAGCCACAAGTGATGAGACCACCAGCTGTAAAATTTCTTATGGATGTTGCATGCCTTGGTAATCTCCAGATCCCTGAAGTGCTTGAGGTAACATTAAGGATTGACTCTGTCAAATTACTACTGGTGTGTATGGTTGAGGTTCAGGCATCCAGAAATGCAGCTTTTTGCACAGAGCTGTTCCTCTCCCTGTGGGATTTCATGTGCCACAGGGAGATCTAAGTTGAAAAAGAAAACCTAAAGATTTCTTATTGTCCATGAAACGTTGTAATTCTAAAGTTTAACAGCAAAGATCTGTTGGAAAAAAAATAAACCACAGCCGAGTTTTCCCTGTGTTTAACGTGTAAATATTAAGTTTCTGGGTCTCTTCAAAGTCTACGTAATATCCCCAAGTACAAGTTACTCATTAACTGATTAAGAAAGACTGAGGTTTCATTTGCAAATCTGGTCTTTCCAAAATGGAGGAGAGAATGTTTCTCACATTGATGGTCTTTTCCTCACTCATAGTATTAGCAGAAACTATTGCTCCAAAGGTATTTGCTCTATTTCTCTTTCTTTAGCATTGTCTTGCTTGCTCGTTTGGTGATGCCAAGTCCCATGGGGAGTCAACCAGGTAACAAAGGAAACTGTTCTGGAAACCCCCACCTGTGGAGCCTTGGGTGCACTGTCTTGTGATTTCAGTTTTGGGTCCTTGCAGGGCCTTTTTGGGCTGTTTTGGTGTGAGTGTGGCGGGGGGGGCAGGAATTGATGTTGCAGATGGGTTTGATCATGCTTTTCCCCAGGGATGTAAATATTCAGCCTGAGGGATCAATGGGTCTCCTTGAGGCAGTGGATGGGGTTTGAATCTTGACACAGTGCTATCACAGCAGGGCAGAGCAAGGAGTATTGCAGTTCCAAGGGGTTTCTGACAGGTGTTTAATAATTTCTATGGAATAGATAAAACAAAAAAAAAAGGAGATTGGACAGTTATTTGTACCATCCAAACTGTTTTCTGTCATCTCATGGTGCATGCGACTGGCCTTGGTTTTGAAACACCAGTGTTGGAGAAAAGAAGGGAGCCTTATGTCAGAAGGTTTTTACTTCCATTGCGCCTATCCAGAAACATGTGAAAAGCAAGTGGGTTTCTGGGAGGTGAGGACAAGCCTTGTGGCTGCTGCAGGGGTGGACATGGCTCTGCGAGAAGCCATGTGGTGTATGGCTATGCAAGAAGCCATGGACGTGGTGTATGGGTAGGCAGTGTCTTGGGGAATGGCCACAAGGTGCTCCCCACTGCTTTTGGGTACACTCTTGGGCCTGGACCCCTCCTGCCTCTTTCACTATCGACACAACGATGCTCCTCACCATGCTGCACCCCACTGTGTGCTCATTTGTGCTGGTCACAGCCTAAAATGCTGCTGGGACAGGGCAGCACAAGGGATGTTGGGTCTCCATCCCTGCAGCATGACTGCAGCACGTGGCACCAGAGTGGGTTTTGCAAAGCGTGAGTTTTGTGTGGGACAATCTCCTCCTGTGCTGGAAGAGTGTGCTTCACAGGCAGCAATGGCCACCACAAGCCTGTGCTGCTCCAATGAGCATGACTCAAGGCTCCTCAGTCATGGCAAAAACCTCCCTCCTGAACATGGCACGGTCAGGTTTGAGCACGGCAGAGCAGCGAACAGGAGTGTGGTGGGCATGAGGAAGATCTCGGACTGTAACGTGAGGGGTGAAGAGAGAGGGCTGACATGGGGCAGAGGGAGAAGAGGTGCTTATGGCAGCAGATATAAGGGCATAACATAAACAACAAAGCAGAGACTGAGCATCATCCACATCGTGTGTGCAGTGATCCACTCCCCTCGGCGGTCAGTGAGCTGGGAGATCAGTCTGGGCTGCCAGGTAGTGTTGTCAGCAACGGCAACACAGGAGCAGAGGTGCTCAGGAATACTCAGAAAGCCTTTGGGAAGAGGCACCCACTCCTGAGAGAGGCAGCCTCAACCTGCGCAGAGAGGACTCCAGCTGAGGATGGGCAGCAGGGAGACATGGGCAGGAACAAGCACCCAAACTGCCAGGAGCAGGCAATAGTTCTCTCAGTGAAGGTTGTTGGGTTTTATCCCAGGGTCCCAGATTGTCAGTAGGCATCAGATTATTTTAATGAATGGTTGGAATGTTGTGAGGCTGCTGATGTTCAGATGGACCCTTCTCAGCGTCACTGCCTGAAACACAGGCAAGGCCTTTAAAGATAAACATCCCAATTGCAAAAGGTTTGCAGAGGCAGGTGCTGCAGGCAGTTCCCAGTGCAGCAGCTCCACTGGGAGTTCCCAGGAAGCTCTGTGACCCTGCCCTCCTCCCTCAAACCTCGGGAGCCCTGGAAGCACCAGGCCAGGGGAAACACGAGCGCTCAAAGGGCATCTTTGCTTGTGCAACCAAGGAAGGGGTTGGAGGCCCACACAGGGCTTCAGACCTGTGAAACATCACATATGATATGAGGCACCAAGCTGAAAAACATGCAGCCAAGTCAACAGCTGGGAGAGCAAATAAACAGGCACATCAGAAGCCTGCTGATCTCACTCCATGCATCCAGGGGCATCTGATTTTTCTGAGGTTAATCTTAGGTGATGTACTGGGGAGACACAGCAACTGCTTCAGAGTAGCCTGAGGAGGGAAGATCACAGCAAAAGGCTTGACAGAAGCCTTCAGTGGAATGAGCACACACAGAGGTAGCTGCAGATTTTGCGTGGGGCTGTGGCTGCAGCTGCAGAGATGTGAGTTAGCAGATGGCCAGTCTGGTCGTGAACAATTCCCACTCCCCACTTCTGACCAGACCTTCTAACAGCTGATGCCTTCATCAAACTTTTCCAGTAACATCATCCAGGGAAGGACTGCTCAGGAGACAAAACTGAGTGCTTCTGTTCCAGCCTGTTTCTTTTTATTTTCCAGGATGCCGTTGAAATCTACAGCCTCCACGTGGACTGCAAGGTCACGGCACGATTTGCTCACACTGTCATCACCAGCAAAATTGTCAACCGAGCTAATGAGTCCAGAGAGGCGACCTTTGAAGTGGAGCTGCCCAAGACAGCCTTCATCACCAACTTCTCCATGTAGGACCAGTCCTTACCTGTGGTGGGAAGGAGGCAGCTCTGAAGACTCAGAGCAGGAGCAGGGGGGTATTACCTTTCTTCTCAGGAGGTGCTGAGCAAAAAAGCACAAAGAGCGGAGCTCTGGAGGATCCTGCACAGAACACTCTGTGGGGCAAAGTAGTAGGCAGACAAATTGAAAGAAGGTCCCAAAGGGCCAGGCTGCTTTCTGCACAGGCTGGGTGACAAACGTGGTCAGTGGTGGAAGCTCCAGCTTCCCTGAGACCTTGCAAGGAAGAGAGTTGTGTTGTGGTGGTGGCTCCTGGCATCCTCCTGCATCAGGAGGGATGTGGGAGCCAAATGGTTCTCCCTGCTCGTGCTCCAAGGGCCACAAAATGCATCATCCCTCTTGTTTGTTTCCCTAGTTCTCCTGATACTAATTATGTTTTTCTGTAAATCAAACAGGTCCATTGATGGTAAAGTATACTCAGGAATAATAAAGGAGAAAGCTTCTGCTCAGAAGGAATATGACACTGCAGTCTCTCGTGGGCAGAGCGCTGGCCTTGTCAGGTACATTGCTGTTCTGAATAACATTGATCCAACACCTCAGCTTGTAGTTTGCTTGGGGGCAGGTTAAACTCTGGTGCCAGTCACCAGTCAGCGGGACTAATGTGAAACGCAGCCCTAGGTTCTTGTTGGACAGGACAGTGTGTGTGTGTGTGTATGTGATCTATATCTGGTCTTGCAAAGAGCTTCAGTGGAGTGTCACCATTTAGTGTTGTCCTGGGACTTGCTGTCTTGTGGGAGCACCTTACAAGGCTGGGATGATGCCCAGTCAAAAAAACAGGGTTGTCAGCCCCTGTGCCAGGCTGCCCAGGGAGATGGAGGAGTCCCCAGCCCTGGAGCTATTGCAAAGCCGTGGAGCTGAGGTGCTGAGGGCCCGGAGTTAGTGCTGGGCTGGGCAGGGTGAGGGGAGTCTACTTCCCCAAAAGTGCAGAGGATTAAGGCTCTTGAGCATAAATCACGCTTTCAGGGTATATTTAATCTGTACTTCCTATGTATTCAGTCCCAGTTCTGCTTGCTTCCAGCCTGAGGCATGCAGAGGTTTCTGCTCCATTTCTCAGCTTGCATGTGCAGCACCCATGAGTCCATGTGCAGGGCCTGTGGCACATCAATGTAACATATGTGATGTGTATAATACCACCTGCCATGCAAACAACCTCATCTAGTTTTACTGGCACCCTTTTCTTATTTATTCCATGTGATCCTTTGGCCATGAGCTGTGGCCACAACAAGCAAACCTTCCCTGCAGGAGGTAAATCCCTGTTCTCTCCCCTTTAGAATCACAGACAGGAAACTGGAGCAATTTCATGTGTCCGTCAACATTGCAGCTGCCAGCAAAGTCACTTTTGAGCTGACGTACGAGGAGCTGCTGAGGCGGCAGCTGGGCAAGTTCGAGCTGCTCATTAAGGTCCGACCGAAGCAGCTTGTGAAGCACTTCCAGGTGAGCCACCCCGATGAGGGCTGGGCAGGGAGCAGAGTGGTATTTTCCTGTTCCCTCTGAGATGCTGACTCTGACTTCTCCGCTGTCAGGTGGATGTGCACATCTTTGAGCCCCAGGGCATTCGCTTCCTGGAGACCGACAGCACGTTCATGACAAACGAGTTAACCGAGGCGCTCACCACGGTGCGCAACGAAACCAAGGTACAGCAGCAGCTGCCAGATGTTAACTGCCGGCGGCACCTTTCAGCTGTGTGGCTTTCAAACCTTTCTCCCAATTGCTTTGCAGGCTCATGTTTTATTTAAGCCAAGTGTAGACCAGCAGAAGGTAAATCCCGAGCTGGATGAAACCCTCCTCAACGGTGATTTTGTGGTGCGCTACGATGTGAAGAGAGGTGCCACAGCTGGTGATATACAGGTAAAGATGGAACAGAAAGAACAATGCTTTCATATCTAAGGTACCTGCTGAATGTGAAGTGCAAGCAGCAAAACAGCAGCGTTGGCTTTGAAACACCGAGACTTAACAGGAAAAGCTGTTTCTATCAATCCCAAGTCAGCAGGAACCGCTGGCAAAATTGAGTAAATCCCCAGAACCATTGCAAGAGCGGGTCACCTATGAGAAAAACACAGCCTGTCAGATTGGTTTTAATATGAAATCCATGTTTCCACTTTGTAGGCTTATTTTTACCTTCCTTTTTTTTGTTGTTAATTACTTTGGCTGATCTAGGAAGTATTTGTGGCTGTTAATGAAGTCAAGAGGAACATGACTTATACAGCTACTACAATGACTGCCTGGTTTCCTCTTATTTATTTATTTGATTTGACAGCTGAGGCACAACTGAAGAGAGCAGGGGCTTAAAAATATTTATGGACCCATGTATATCCTAGGGAATAAAATAGATCATTATCCATACCATTTCACTAGTGAAGTAGACATTGGGTGTGCTAAATGATGGCAGTCAACGTGCTCACCGGTGATAATAAAGAAGCAGCATAGTATGCAGTGATAATGCAGATATATACATGGCACTGGGGTGTGTAATACATATATATGCTTTTATATATGTGTGTGTGTATATATATATATGGATACATGCTGTTCTCTTGGCATTTGCTCTCTATAGGTAATCTTGTTTCCACCTAGGACACCCATTTCAATAGTTCTTTGATTTGGACTTAACCTAGAACAGAATGCTGAGGTTGCACCCTTCTTCTTCCTATGCCAGAACATTAGGACGTCATATTTACTGATTTAGATGCGATTTGACACGTGGTTTCTTACGTTCTGTGTTTCAGATTGTCAATGGGTATTTTGTACATTATTTTGCACCTGATGAAATGCCAGTGTTTCCCAAAAACATCATCTTTGTTATAGATCGAAGTGGCTCCATGGCAGGCAGAAAAATTGAACAGGTAACTTGCCTCAGGGCACCGACCTCTGCTCCCATCAGTCACACACAGCAGCCCTTCGAGGAACTCACCATCAGTTTCACTTCTGAAGCACAGGCTGGATTTGTTTAAAGAATTAATTTGTCTGGGCTTTTTTTGTTTGTTTGTTTGGAACACAAAAATATCCACTTAAACATAAGGAATAACTACTTTACTGCAAGAGTGAGGGAGCCCTGGCCCAGGCTGCCCAGGGAGGGTGTGGAGGCTCCTTCTCTGGGGGTTTCCAAACCCAGCTGGGCATGTTCCTGTGTGACCTGATTGAGAGGTACCTGCTTTAGCAGGGGGCTGGACTGGATGATCTCTAGAGGTGCCTTCCAAACCTCACCATTCAGTGATTCTGTCTCATACACTGTGTCTGTAGCTTTGCCAGAGAGCAGACAAGCCTGCTACAGCCCTCACTGGAATTTTTGCATGTGTGTAAGTTAAGCAAGTTGGCCATTTCTGATGGTCTTAACCTAAAAAGCACTATTAGGACTACATAAGGATATTGGGCTACATCTGGAATAGTGCTCTAGAGAAACTGCCTTATTACGTTGCAATTCTGATTGTAGTTCTGGCAGAGAAGAGGAAACATTCAAAGTGCCTATTTTCTCCTTGGAACAGACAAGGGATGCCCTGTCAAAGATTCTGCAAGATCTCCGCCCGCAAGATCATTTTGGCTTAATCACCTTTAACAGCAAGGTGATGGAGTGGAAGAGCTCTTTGCTGAAAGCCACTGCAGAGAACGTGGCGAGTGCTTCAGGATTTGTGCAAACTCTTTCTGCTAGTGGAGGTACAAGGTCCCACCTAGATGCTTGTAACCACAAACATGCACCCGATCCATCATGTTGCTCAGAAATGAGTTATTATTGGTACTAGGCATGCACTAACACAGACCTACCATCAGTGCTCACAAAGCAAGCAAGGCTTTAATACTTAACAGTGATGAGTGAGACAGAAAGGCTGCTTATGGGAGCAGAGGGATTGGCAACTGTGTTATGATAAGGGTGAAGAGAGAGATGGTTACAACACATCATTATTTAGTTTTAAGCACATCTAAAGGCCTGTAACTCTTGTCAGCATTATGCTGATGGTAACGTAGGTTTTCGTATCTCAGGCACTTACACCAATAAAGCCCATCTATGCCCAGCTCTTTCCTTTGACTTCTCAAATAAGGACAGGAGACATTTCTTAAATGTAGGTTAAGAGATGACAGTGTGTTTATTTAAGTACTTTTTAATGGCTCTAGACATGTTTGTATTTCCCATGACATATGTGAGGAAAACACTCCCAAAAGAATACTCCAGCATTGCCACTGCAATATAATACACCATAATTAAGCCCGGTAGGCTAACCTCCTAAATCCTCATCTCTCTGAAGGATTAGTTCCTGCAGAAAACTTTAAACAACTCTGCAGGGCCTCTGCAGATGAAGTGCACCAACTTCTTCAGATGATTATCCTGTTTAGATGAGTGATGCCAGCTTTCTCATTACAGGCACAGATATCAATCGTGCCCTGCTGACTGCTGTCAGTGTGCTGGATGAAGCTGAGAGGCTGCCAGAACGGAGCGTCTCCATGATTATTTTGCTGACAGATGGCCAGCCTACTGCTGGTGAGTAAATACTAGCTCCCTGGTTTTCTTTTTATCCTGTGTACTTGCATCCCAGATGTTGACAAACATAGTCTGTGTATCAGAATAGCTGTGCCATTAAGCAGGCTGGGCTATCACTGTATTTGCATCAGAGAGAGGATGGTTATGAGAGGGCTCTGGCAAGGGCTGTAAGAAGTGATGGCAGAGCCTGCCCGCCCATGACTTTAGCTGGGAAATGTTTTGCTAAATACCATTGGCTTCCCAGTTTATAAACTCAAGGGAATTGTTGGAGATACTCCAGGCACAGCTGAAATGTGCAAGTAAAATATGTAGAGCTGAAACATGGGCATTTTGCATACGTTATGTACGGCCCCATCTGAGAGGTATTGCTTACATTTCTTCACCCTCCTTGACCCAAACTTGAGATATTTTGAAGGTGCCTCGTGTTTTATATTATTTTCCAAGCCTAGCTCTTAACTAGTGGTCAGCTGTGATAGCACAAACAAGAGGGTTGAGAGAGAAATACTGGGTTAAATAAGCAGTAACTCCCAATACAGTGTCACAAACATCACTTGTGAACTGCAGTTTGCCTGTGTTTTGTGTTGCACCAGCATCTCTCTGAGACCAAGAGCATTAATTCAGCTCTGATAAGATCAGTCTGCTTCTCAGATGGTGGGATCCATACTGCTTGGGGGTTGGTTTATTTATTTGGGGGTTTGTAATAAAATGCAGCTCATGGTGCTGCCTGCTCAGCACAGCCACAGTGAGTCTCAAATATCCCTGAGCCTGTTGCACATCTACAAGTTGGCAACAAATCAGGCCAGGGTGGAGTGCCAGACAAATACATGCAGTGTTTTTGCACACACTGCCTTCCCTGGAAAAGCAGACTGAAAGGGAAAAATACCCGAGCTGCTTCCATGATACTGCTACAGACAGTGACAGTTTCTGCCTGGAATGCCAATAGAGAAGCTCTGCATACAGGGCAATCAGTGGCTCTTCAAATGGGGTAAGATGATGGTGTGAAAAACCTCTTCCCTTTGTTCCAAAAAGGAGCTAGGAGAGAAGCATGACTGAGTTAATTTGCAGTTTGTCTGAATTATACCATTAGTCAATCCCTTCCTCTCTGAATTCAAGCACATAACTTTTTATGGATGGTACTTGTCTCCTGCTTGGTCAAGTGTTTCCATCTTTTGCACTGTTAACCTGTAGTGTCTGTCCCTCTTGTCCTAAAAACCTCCTCTGGCCCCTATAGTCTTGTAAAATCTTTTGCTCTCAGCCATGATGACACGAGCAGAAGTCAGTAAAAATCATTAAGAGGGAGAGCCAGATTCTGGCACTCCATATACTGAGTGATGCTTCATCTCCAATTCAATTAACAGAATCCTGTCCCATGTATTTTAAATGTTTGATTCTGAATTATTCTTCAAAGGCTTGAGGCAGAATTCTCCATCAGGCTAGCTGCTGTGTTTCTGTGCTTTAGGAAAACAAGCTAACAAGGCTGTGCCTGTGTTTCAATTACAGGTGAGAGTAATGTGGAAGTAATTCAAAAGAACATTCAGAAGGCATTCAATGGAAAATATGCTCTTTTCTGCCTTGGCTTTGGGTTTGATGTCAGTTATAAGTTCCTGGAGAAAATGGCCCTAAGCAACGGGGGAATAGCACGTCGGATCTATGAAAACGCTGATGCAGACTTGCAACTCCAGGTCAGGATGAAGGAATATGCCAGAGAGGCCATCTACCAGCTGTAGCTTATGTCTAGTCTTAGCAGCAAAAGCACAGATTTTCTGAGATCAAGAGTTGGGTTTGAAATGATCTATTAATTTTGGGGAGGGAGGGAGGGAAGCAATTTGGGGGCATCAGAGGGTGATGCAAATTTGAAGCCTTACTCTGATGAGCTGCATTTGACACGGCTGGAAACTCACACATTTCTGTACCTCTGCCAAAACACAAATTGTCCAGGGTTAGATGATGGTGGAAAAACTTCTGTCCTTGGGCCTGAATTTAAGCTTGCTTGAAGTACCGCTACTGGAAGTTGTTTGTTGTGGTTTCCCTAAACATGAATCGGTAGTTTGAGACATCTACAGGCAAAGTGGCTCTGCAGTACCACCAGCCTGAGTCTTTCCTGTCCATCTGGAAAGGGGTTACAACTTTTGGGACATTTTCTTTCTTGGGAAGCCACTTCTCCCTGTTTTGCCTGGATGTAAAGAGACTGGATTTGCTTAAGGCTAAATTTTGCTTAGAGAAAGAGAGAGAAATCCTCAGGATTAGGCAAGTTCTTTAAAAATCAGATGGGAAAAGGGGCTACAGCAAAACAGCTGCCTGGGTGGGATGGGATAATGGGGGTGCTGCTTGATTACCTGAACCACCACAGGAAACGATTCATATGACACTGCCAGCCTGGCTGGAGAAGGTTTGCTGAACCTTGTGAGAAAAACCTTTCTTTGCTTTCCAGGTTTGCAGCAGTCCTTCCACTGCTGAAGAAGAAACCTTTGCTCCCTTCTTTTTAAGGTGGTTTTAGACATTCAACATTTTACTTTGTATATTTTGGCAATCATTTGTGTGTTCTCTCTCTCTCTCTCTGTCTGCTTCCCTTTAGGGCTTTTACCAAGAGGTGGCTACTCCAATATTAACGAAAATTGACATGCAGTACCCAGAAAATGCCATTGAGGGATTAACCAAGAATAATTTCAATCTGTTTTTTGAAGGATCTGAAATTGTAGTAGCTGGAAAAATTAGCAACGAGCTTGACCTTTTGCCAGTAGAAATTAAAGCTCAGTCAGTAAGTGTTTAGTTTACTATCTGTGAAAAATGTCTCTCCCTTCTGTCTTTTATGATACAACAGGAGATTTCAAGAAGTTGTTTGTGTGCAATGTATCATCTTCACATGTGAGCATTAAGCTGTTTTTCCTATTTTAGGAAAACATTTAAGGATGCAAACAGTTTCCCCCTCCTAAATAAGCGACAGAATAAAACACCTTAAAGTATATCCACAAATAAACAAACAGCAGTTTTAATCCTTTCAACAAACCATAATATTTTGGCCTTTCAGGCATTTTTAGGGAACCAGGTTGTATTTTTAGAATGGAGAACGAAATGTGAATTATTCATCTCAGAAATGTTGAAAGAGAATAACATCATTACCTCCTTTTTTAAACATGTTTTTTTGAGTCCAGAAAGAAGTATCCAAAATACATGCTGCTTTCTTAGCTTGGAGTTGCATTTTCCAATGGGAAAGGACAAAATGGGCACTTTGGTTCTGAAAGATGGTTTTTGAAGTCTAATAATGTGATTAGAAGAGAAGCCTGTAACTGTTCTCTTGATGACCAGTTTTTCCTCTCGCTTCAGCATTCCAGTGACTTGACTCTTAAAGAAGAAGCGAATGTCAAAGAGAAGGAGCAAGTGTTTCAGAACCTAAGCTACATCTTTGGGAGTTTCACAGAGAGACTGTGGGCTTATTTAACCATCCAACAGCTCCTGGAAAAAGCGTAAGTGTTTCCGTGTTTTGTGTCACCAGCTTCTAACTCCTCCGAACACAAATTCCTTCTTCACAAATTACATGCTCAGAAAACACAAAGAACCAGCAATATTTCTGCAGCTAGTGCTGGAAGCACAGTTTGCTGAAAGAATGCTGCACCACTGTATGGGGAACACAAGCTGCCTTTCAGTTTGTGACAGTGCTGTTGCATTAAATATTTGTACATGCATATACACGTATGAAAACATAACACAAAGTGTTCTTCATGGCATCACTGTGAAATACCTCTTAATTGTATGGATAGTGTCGAGCTGTTGTTACACACCCAGACGTATTGTCTGTAATTAAGTGAATGGCAATAGCTAATAAAGAGAACAATAAGTAACGTCCCTAAGGCATTTCATAGATCATGTATCTATTCTTATGGGTTTGAACCACAGATAGCCTCCAGTGTTGCAAACAATGAAGCATCTCTGTAATTACAAGCACGTGAAGAGATGAGTTATCCCAATAAGATAACTCACTCCTCAATACTAAAAAAAAATGTCTGTCAAGACACAGCTAATATGAAAAAGAACCCGAAGCAGACCTGCTTATCTTCTCTATGCTTTATTTCTTCATCATTAACACAGACTTTAGTATTTCAGCACAAGAAGAGGAGCAGAAAACCCTGGAGGCACGAGCCTTAGGGCTGTCTCTGGAGTACAGCTTCGTTACACCCCTCACTTCCATGGTGGTGACCAAACCCTCTGACCAGCAGCAGAGGGAGCTGGCGAACAAACCCACAGAAGCTGGTAAATGGCCATCGAATACCCCCCCTCTCCACCCCAAATACACTGTCGGTGGTGATGGGTTGTTGTTTACCTCGGTGTAGGTTCATTTCGCAGCGATGTGATGCGGTAAAAAGCCACATGGGAGGCAGGATCCTCTCAGGATAAAACACACAGGATTTGTTTTGCAGGTGAAGGGGTGAAATGCACACTACCACCCAAATGGGAAATAGTTTGTTTAAATATTAACTAAAAATAACGTAACAGTTGTTACTCAGCATTCCTGCCACTGCAAGGAGGTTCTACACCTCTCTCTGTATCATTAAAAGCAGAAGACATTCATGCAGTGGAGTGAACAGACTCATGCCAGAAGTATTGCATGTGCTGTCTAGCTATTCTTTAACACATAAAAAACCCCCATCACCTGTAGCCTAACACCCATTTGTCCCAGTTTTCTGGTTTGCACGTGGATAAAGTCATTTAGTGTGGACTATATGACACTAATCTGTCCCTCTTCCTTGTGTTTAGACAACGAGAAGCCCAGCAGGTTTCCAGGAAGAGGTAAATGTTTTCTTCTTTTCCAGTAGCGTGTTTCCACAATAGTCTCTAATGAAAAAGCAAACAAACAAAAGAACTTGTGGTTCCTGTTGTACAGAGGGAGGTATCTGGGGTATGGAAAAATATGTGAAGCAGAATGTGAGCAATAACTGCCATGAGTAACATGGTCCATGGGAGAAAATCTTCCATTTGGAAAGCCTTGAAGGCCAAAATTGTGTTTGTTCGTGAGGGAAAGTAGTTCAAGTGGATGGTGCTAATGGTTTTCTGCTTCTTTCCACCATGTGCAAAGTGCCTTTCAGAACATTAAGCTCCAGATATCTTGGAATGACTTCAGTGGATGATTTAGGTATGTTTTTCTTCCTCCTTTTCTGGAAATAATAGATCTGCTGGAGTATTAGTTTTATCTATTTGAATATAGTTTTAAACTTCCAGCATTATTGCTCTGATAATCTCTCCTATGACAGCACATCATAACAGCAATGCTTTTGTAAGTGGAGAGCCCTGGATCTGCTCTAGTTCTTTCACTGAAATACATTGAGGGAATAACAATGCTGCCCCGTTTTCTGAAGGTTATTGAAGTGGTGCTGAGGAGTTTAACAGCAGAAAGCTCCTTGACCAAAAGCACAGCCCAGCAACCATCTAGCCCTACTCAGGAGGGCACACAAGGCTGGGCACTGCCCTTCTCTCAAAGCTCTCTTTGGCCACAGAGGAGCAGAGCCTGTTGCTGTAGTACGTGCCAAGCGTGATGGTCCTACAGGCACAGGGATGGCCCCACTGGATGTGGGGTTGCTGCCCTCCAGAGCACCACTGAGCATCATTGCTCTCCCTTGTGATGGCCCAGCAGCACAGCTGGAGTGGCTGGGGAGAAGGGGCAGACAGGATGCTGGGCTACCAGGACCAAGAGAGGCTTCATGTTCTCTTTTAGTTGTTCTTAGCTCTTGTCTGAGGCTGCAGCTTTCCAGAGGGACCGTGTTGTGTGTCCATGCTGGTGCTGTGGCTCTGAATGGAGCTGGTCCCTTTGCAGAGCCTCTCATGCTGAGTGCCTCATTCAGAAGCACTTGCCCTTACATTGGGAAGGGGCAACTCCTCCC
Organism: Urocolius indicus; assembly: GCA_013401255.1. NCBI lineage: Eukaryota > Metazoa > Chordata > Aves > Coliiformes > Coliidae > Urocolius > Urocolius indicus. The sequence continues at coordinate 68,499 of WBNH01000003.1, read as the reverse complement.
TTCCTGTCCCTATGCAAAGCTGGATGAGACCCCAGGCACCAGCAGACAATCAAATCCCTTTTGGCAAATCCTCTCCTCACAAAGTTCTTAGTAGACTTTATCCATTTCCATCCTTTGGCTGGAGATATGTTCCAGGGATCAGTGCTCTTGTTCTGTGGCCTCCATTACTGCAGACAGGTTACTCTGGGAAAGGGAGATGGATGCATCTGGGGAATTACGGGTTTAATGTTTGAAAAACTTCTCTAAGGTATGTAATACAACCATGAATAAAATACAGATAATCTCTCTTCTGTCTCCAGATGCTTATAGACTGAGGAGTGGATCACCTTCTGGTAAGTGCTTCTCCTTTGTTTTTGTTCAGAATAATTTTATGAGGTGAATTTCACATCTAGGTTCACAGCCACATCAACGCACACATTTGGATGTGGCTGCCCACTTGATAAACAATTTAGTTTTTATTGTATGTGTTTCAGTCCGCAGATATTTTATCATGAACTATAAGCTTTTGGAAACAATCTTGGTCTCTGAAAAAAAATTACTATACCACCTGAAAATCACAGAGTCATAGAACGATGGGGGGTTGGAAGGGACCTTCAGAGATCATCCAGTTCAACCCCCCTGCAGAAGAAGGTCCCACCTAGATCAGGTCACAGGATATACCTTTAAAAATAAATGTGGCTGCTCTGCAAAAGCATATATGAATAAGCTGAAGAAAATGGGTGTAGGAGAAGTGGTTTGTGTGAGGCATGGGTGTCTGCATGATATCAGTGCTTGTCCTGCAAGGAGAAAATCCCAGGGCAGTATAGAGACAGCTGAGTGTGGCTGAGAGCTCCCACAGCAGTGGGCAGAAAGAACACTGACTGCTCCCTGCATGGATCAGCACACGAGCACTCGTGGCTGCATCCAAAAAAGTCAGTGGGCAAAGAGCAGGAGGGATTCCCTGTTTTAAAGGGTGGGGAGGGAAATGCAAGGCACAACTCCAAACCAATGAAACATTGGAAAACTCTTTTGTTTCAGGTCCACAGCACGTTGAACCCAAGCGTCACAGAAGCAAGAAGCTGCAGGTGACAGCAGGTAGGTATTCAGAGGTGAGGGAGTGGAGTGGAGTGGGGATGGGCATGAGTGGCACAGTGCTGCAGACTCCAAACCTTCCCATAGCTCAGGCTGAGCGTTCCCTGGGGACACAGTCAGCCCCAAGAGCAATAGCAACTGGACCTTATGCCTTTTTCCTCCTTGAAACACCCTGTTTTAAGCAAAGGTCTCTGTAGAAGTCAGTGAAGAGCTCTGCTGAAAAGGCTCCCAGTGCTCTTCCTGGCTGTTTAGCTGGCTTAAGAGAAAAAATGTTTAATTAAATACTTCTTTACTGATTTGAAGTATTTCAGTTGACAGGCAAGGAGTCAAAATGAGCATACAACCACTTGGTAAGTAACACTAGTCCCATTTTCATAATTAATATAACTGTAATACACATCCAATAATGGTTACTCTAGGACAATCCTTTACCTCTTGCAAACCTTGGCTGGTTCTTTCCAAGTAAGTGAAACATGTCCCAAGAGAAAGCCTCTCCAGCTTGAGGATATAACCACCAACAGAAATTGTAGTACAACAGCTCTCCAGTTTAAGGGCTCATTGTCCTTAATACTCTCTGAGTTTAACAATCTGTTGTGTTATTTGTATCAAAATGCTGTGTCTGAGTGTTCTTTTCAACGATTATTGTTCTACAAAAGTTATGGCTAATATTTTAGGTATAAATTAAGTACTCTTGCTGTGCCTACCCAAAGGCATAGGCTAGCTTTTCTTTGCATGCTGACATTGTTCTTCTGACTTTTCAGACAGTGAATATCCACAGCTTCTCTTGCAATTACCCAAACGAAATGAAATAATCTGTTTAAATATTGATGGGAAAGCACAGCACTCTGTCCACCTGCTGTCTGATCCGGAACAAGGTGAGTGAGCCAGACGAGCTCTGATGCCATGGACAAGGAGAGTCTCATAGGTGTATGAGAGCAGTTGATGTCTTTGGGAATAGTAAAGGGCCATATCATACTTGCTGCCTTGCAGTTACTGGAGAGGCTCTGGTTAATTTTTCCTCTTTGTTAGACAATATTGACTTTCCCTGTGTGACAGCTCAGGGCACTTCTCACACACCTGCTTGTGCATCACCTCCTTCTCCTGGTGTTACATCCGTGACCTTTAGGCTTTGCCCCTGCCCAGCCCTTGGGAGCTTCTGGAGAAGGTGAGATCTTAACCCCACTGTGCTAACACCAAGAGGCTTGCTTTCAAAGCTCTGCACATCTTCTGTGGTCCAGTGCTCAGAGGAGCTGTGGCCCCATGTGCCCTCTGTCAGCTGCTCTGGTTACAGAGCAGATATGGGGGTAAACAGACTCTGATGACCTCACCAGAGTCTCAGGGCACATGGAGCTGAAATCCGATGTACTGAGCTTCTCAAAACTAGATTTAAGCCGCTGAAGTTGTTTCAGCAACAAAGGTGAAGCAGTTTTATTAGGAGTGCTTGTACCTTTAGTACACAGTCACTTGACAAATTTGTGTCAATTAAAGGACTGACTGTGACGGGGAAACTTGGGGACAGAACAAATCACTTTGTACAGTTTGAAGTTACCTACGTGACTCCTCCTGCACGAATCCACGTCTCCGTGAACGGGACTGTGCTGAGCCATGCTAACCAGAGCACTTGGCTGCCGTGGACAGAGTCAGCCACCTCCACCATCCAGGGGTAAGAAACGCCACCCCATCCTTTCCCAAGCTTGAAAATGCATCAGATCTTTTTTCATCCAGGCCTTCACTTTCACATTTGCTTCACGTTAAATGCTTCCACGTGTCCTTATCCTGTAACTCAACACGAGCAGAAGCAGAGTACCTTCACAAGCCCCTGTTTCAAATACAGAGAACAAAAAAAGGTTTGATGTTAATTCTCTGTGCCTGTGTGAGGGAATCAAAACAACTGTCCACACAACCACAAAACAGCAGCCTGCCTCTCTGCTTCTACATCAGAGGCAGAACATGGATCTCCCACAGAGGATGGGAGCCTCTGTGCCACAGCCACCCAGCTGCCACCAGGCATATTGTGCTCCTCCAGCCACAGAGCCACTGCTGTGAAGTGATGCCTTTGACATTTACTGTCTCTTTTATACAGCAGTTGGCTCCATACAGACTGAAGTTGTCTTTCTCCTCAGTTTTAGCGATAAATCACATCTGGGCAGCTGACTTTTTTTTTTATGGGAAGGCATAAAGTGTTGGAATATCTGTCTGTAACTAAATACCTGCTGTTGGAGAAAGAAAGAGTGCTTTAAACATAGCCTTTATTTGTCAGACTCATTAGAGGGGGATCCTTCCTACTCCAAGAAAGAACTGAACGTCATTACTTCCACCTAATGCTTCATTGGCATTGTGGGAATGAACCTCTGGGAGGATCCTTTGTTAGTCTGAGGCAGACAGGACACACTTAGAGGCACTTCTGGACAGTAACAGAAGTCCTAAAACAACTGCTTTCAATTATCTTTGTGATCCAAATGGAGCCAAGAACACACTGTGTTTATGCTCCTCTGTAATTTGTTGTCTGCTGAGCAGAATGACCCTCCTGCTTCAGAGCAGCACCCGAGCACTCGTAGCTTTGCACACCAGCGCCTCTGGGGTCTCAGTCTTTTGGCCTGACCCCATCTGCAAGGGGGGGAAAATGACAGTGGGCATGTGTGTTCTGCAAGCTCAGCTGGGCTCAAACAAAAATCAATGGGTTAGAAGAAATGCAAAGTCTGAAAACACTTGTAAAATAGCCAAGAAAAAACGATTTGACTGGTTCATAAGGCTGAATTATTTTCTCTGGTCTTTTTTTCTCACTAAAGGGACCAAAAATAATTCTTTTCCTTTTTTTTTTTCCCCACCCAAGCATTTTGTGTCATTGTGTGGGTAATCAGGTGTTTTCATCAGCTAAAAGTTCTCTATTGATGCGTTTGCGTGTGACTTCATAACAGGAAAGATCTGTTGTGCAGCAGAGGGAAATCATATGCTACTTAAAGCTTTCTAGCATAAAAAGAACCACCAAAAATTGATTTGATTTCATTCATTAATATCAGCTAGTTAAATATATCTTCTTTCTTCATATTCTGCTTGGAAATAATGTCATCTCTTACTTCCCAGGCTGAGCGTGTCTGTTGAAAAGGAAAGGAGTGTTACAGCATCACTGTCTGATACGGTCACAGTAAGAATTTCCTTGGTGAAGTTCCCAGCTCAGTTCCTCGGGCTCTACTTCTTGAACACCAACCACTTTTCTGACCAAGTCAGTGGAGTTCTGGGTATGTATCACTATGGATGTGTGCAGCAAATAAGAGTGATTTTTTCCAACTAAGCTCCTGAAATAAGAATATAGTGGGTTTAGGGTTTGGGTTTTTTTTTCAGGCACATCTTAAGCCCTTGGTCACATTTTACTTCCCTGAGCCCTGATAAGCTCTTGTGAAAGGCAGCAGGCAGGCAAGGCTGCAGGAGTGCTGGCATGCAGTGGGATCACCTTTTAGTGCACAGCAGGAATCTGTCTGTGGAGGAGTGTTGGGGAAAAGAGGAGAGCACAGCTGAAACAGGGGCATTTCCTTGACTTCCTAAGCTTGCATACACAGTCTTGTCTGCTTGTTTGCTTGCCGATGTTCCAGCTGCCACTTGGGTTCAGTGAACAACAAACTCCACTTCTCCGTGTCTTTACATGATTTGTGTGTCTGTTGCTTAGGTCGGTTTTACTCAAAAGCACAATTTGAAGATAACTCCAACGTCAATCAGAGAGCTGACGAAAGACTCCTGAGAGTGTCTGGATCTGAGCACAGAGTTACCAGGTAACCCCTGTGGGGTAAAGGCTGAGTGACAGATGTGCTTTGAGAGGTATTTTTATCAGCTAATGCCAGAGATCAAAAGCAATGAAACTAAAGAAGTGTTTGCCTGTCAGAATTCACCTCTTTGGTGTAAATAATAGGAAGTTGTGCTTGATTTCTTTTTCCCCTAAGAGCCTGAATTTGTAGCTTGTTAAGCGACACTTCAGGACTCAAGGCTCTTATTTCATAGTGGGGGAAATCATACCAAAGTAGGATTCTGCTGCCTCATTTACATGGATAAGGGAGAGGTTTATGAAGAGAAAAATATGTTACACTTTGATGTTTTTACTAAGTGCCTGTGATGTGTAGGAAAGGCTGTGAGTGTGCAGCTGCTGCTCCAGCTCCTACTCGCTGTCCCCATGTGTCCCCATCACCGCCACCTCCAGTGCTGGGGGTGGAGAGGTGCCAGCAAACATGAGGTCGATTCAGGGGCCGCCTTTTGGTTATTTTCTCACCAATTTTTCTTGTTTTGGCTTTGTTTCAGGCAATACAAGAAAGATTACAGGCTTGAGTCATTCAATGATCCCGTTTCCTGCTGGTCAATAGATGTGACTCCTTAGAATAGAGTATTCTGGGAAAGAAAACTGCCAATGATACTCTTCCAAATATTTTTGATCCTTTCGTCCAGAAACCCACAGAGTTAAAGCCTTACCTGTTGCTATACATAAACGTCACAAATCTTTTAACACAAAATGATTCTCCTTTCAAGATAACAACTCGCTCGTTTGTTGTTTCTAATACTCAGAGTGATTTTGTCGTTGAAGATGTGTGTGAATAAACTAAATAAAATTGACACTGGCAGCTCGCAGTTTCATCTGGACACAGGGGCTGAAAAGAAACCGTGGCATCAGCCAATACCACGAAGGTGTCATGCAAACAGTGGCAGGTTGCTCAAATGTGTCCCCTCTACCCAGTCACAAGTGACAGTGTTCTCGGACGACGTTATTGCACGGGGAGTGTAAAGCTTAAAGCAGCACTACTTCATCTTTTCTCTCATGGTTTATTTCATGGAGGAAAATGAACAGCTCTTGCTGTATAAGGGTTCTTCTTCAGATCCTTCTGGTTCAGGATTCAAAGCTGATGGAGTGAGCAGTAGGAGCATGTGCTGGGGAAGCAGCCCACACTGGCCACTGGCCCCTTCATCATTGCAAAGTTTCTGAGGCTCCCTTTTAAAAACACCTACAGAACAGCCACGGGCTTGTTGCGAAACAGCCCTCTGGCTTGTTGCAAAAGGCAGCGTTTCAACCCTGAAATACAGCAGAAGGGGTTTGGCACCGTTCCGTGGAACATTTTGCAAACATTAGGAGATGTTTTCCAAGTAACAAACACTCCCAAACAACGTGGTGCCCGGAGGGAACGTTACAGAGGAGCCCTACTCCCCAAAGCCTCTGCCTGTGGAAGCAGAGTGTAGCCTTCACGGGTTTTACATCAATTTTAACTCCAAAATTAGATTGTGTTTCAGAAGTTCAATTCCTCTGTATCTCTGAACCCATGAACATTGCCAGCATTGTAGCTTTAACAAAAGTTGCTTTCTATCCTACCAATACTGGGGAAAACTTTAACATTTTATAGGCCTTGTATTAGAAGAGAAAACAAACTATGCGATTAGGAGCCCGCGTTTTAAAATTACTGTGTAGCCATGATGCCAAGATATGTTTGTGTGAACTGCTTGTGCTCCCAAGCAGCAGGTTGGGAGCTGCAGATTTGGCTGGACAAATGACATGACAGACAACGCTTGCTTCGCCAGCTCCTGACCAGGCTTACCAAGTTCAGAGGCAGCTTATTTGCATTCCAAATGAACTGGTGTTTGAACCTTGTGCTGTTGGTGCTGAGTTTCAGCGGCACACTTAGTGCAAATGAAAACTTCCCTGCTTCCAGTACTGGCGTGTCCACGCATTGCCTCCTACCCCTGCCGGGATGGAGAAGGAGCAGCGAGGGCAGCACCTTTTACCTCATCCTCTATGTTTTAAGTGAGGCTGTAGCATATACAGGCTATTCCTGAGAGCTACTCTCCTAACCCATCTGCTAAAACCTGCCCCAAATGCCGCAGGGAGCCTGATGCCCTTCTATATGTAACTTGCCCTTCCTGCAAAGAAGCAAACCCTGCAACCTTGACCAGGGAGAAAAACAACTGTCAGCCTTCAGCCGACTATTCGCTGCGACTGTTTACACAGGTGAGGTGTTTTTTCCCCCTCTCCTTCTTTCTCCAACTTCTCTGCAAAGCTGTTCCTGTCCTCTGGATTGCATCCAGCTTGGATCCGTGGTGTTGAGGTGCTGTGCCCAGCGCTGCCTCCAGCTGAAGAAGCCTCTCGGGTCTCACAGGAGCTGCTCTCCCGGGCTGTCTGCCTCTCCTGCAGCAGCCCTAACGTGGCTGCCATGCTCAGCTACTGCCACTTCCACACCCTTTCCGTGCTGCTGCTTTCCATCCCGTAAGTATGTACCATTCTACTGTTCTTCTCTTGTCTCTTCTTTAGTCAAGCTCCTGTCCTTTCCAAGCTCTCAAAGCACGTTCTGATGAGCTTCTCATTTCCTGTGCTCAGGAAGATGAGGACAGACACGGCGATGAATATGTTGCATGCCATCATTTCACATTCTGATGTAGAATACTCGGTATGTCTCACACCCTTTAACCAGCGTTGTACTGGCCAGCAGGTGGAGTAGAACTTTCATCTAACTGTAAGCATCTATCTGCTGTTTATCTCCTTGATGTCACCTTTAGCTATGTTAGCAGCTCTCTCTCCTATGTTGCAAGAATCTTGGAAGAACTACATATTAAAAAGGGGAATTTCCTTTTCTGGATGTTTCCAAACCCACCTGGATACGTTCCTGTGTGCACACACACACCTCCTATGGAGGGGAACCTGCTTTAGCAGGTTGGACTGGATGATTTCCAGGGGTCCCTTCCAACCACCACCATTCAGGGATTCTGTGATTTTTCTGCCTCCACCAGTGTCTGTGGGAGTTTCTCAGGATGCTACAGAAGCCCGAGGCAAAAGGGCAGGAGCTCCTGAGATCAGCGTCTGGCTGGTGGTTCAGGCACGGCTGATGGGACTCCTGTCTCCCCCAGAGATGTGTCTGAGCCTCGTGAATTAAACAGGAAAGCTCTGGCTGAGGCTGTAGCCAGCACTGCCTGTGCCTAAACTGCCAGACATGTAGGTCAAGATCTACCCCCAGTTTGTTTTACAGGAGCAAGGGAGTACGGGACTGGCGGCGTGGGCAGCCAAGTCCCTGCCTACTGCTCCTGCCTCAGGGTTCAGAACAGATCATTGCTTTATTCTCTTCAATTCCATCGAAGTCATTATCTCAGAATAAAAATTCACAGGCATGTAAACGTCACCTTACTAGTTTCAACTCTCTGGTGTCTCCCTCTTCCCTGTTTCTCTCCCTGCCTCCCTCATTTATTGTCTTCTGCAGAAACTACTGTTTTCTTTCATCATTTTTGTCTGATTTCAGCAGCCACAGATCTGCAGCCACTGTGACACCCCCTCCCTCCAAGAGTTTGAAGATTTGGCTCCTGAAGTCCTGCCTCTACCATCAATTTAAGAGTGAGTACATTTTCCCTCTATTTTTTTTTCCTGATTTTTGCATTGCATTTTTCTTCATCTCTACCTTTGTTCTTCCAACTCAGCCCATCACATCTTACATCATCTCTGTTTTTCCCACTACACTCGTTTCCTTGTGTGTGTCTGCATTCAGGTTTCCCACCCACAAGCCTTCTCTCCTTCTCATCTAACAGCAGGGCAATTTGCTGCTTTGCCACGTGAGACCACAAACTGCCTTGCTCTGGCTGATTCGATTAAAAGAAAACTCCAAGTAAAAAAAATCTGATAACTTTTTGCTTTTGAACTAACAACTTGCAACTTCTCCCACTACAAAATGAATGAATAAAGATATGGGTCACTTGTTGTTCTGTTATGGGAGTGAAGGGAGGGATTTTAGTGGAGGATGGTACTGGCATTTCAGAAAAGGCTCTTCCACAAGAAAGATGTTGTCCAAAGCCACTATTAGTTGAACCTGAATGTTGTTTGGAACTGTGGTATATTTGGGCATTTAAAAGTGAGGTTCAAATTGAAATATTACAATGGAGGAGCCCTGGATGCTGTCTGTCATCTGGCAGGATGGCAGTGCAGCAGCCTCAGCACTGCACAGGCGAGGGGCCAAAGGGTTTGTAGGGGCAGTGAATCACCCTGAGCTGTGTGCTGCTGTCAGCTGTCCTCTCCCCCTGGGTTTCCAGCTGCATCCAGGCTCTGTGACCGCAGAATGATAACACAGGATGCTGCTGGACAGCAGAATGAAGCATTAAGTATGGATGCTTTTATTTCAATCACTCCTGACACCTGGGTTTTGATTTAAAATTGGACAGAATTATGTTTTATAAAGGGAAATTTTAAGTCAGAGTTTCAAAACTAGTAAATGAATTCCTTAAGTTCAGGGTATTTCAGAGGATGAGTGACACCTGTGCACACGAGCACAATAGCTGTTCAGCACTGAAGAGCCGACCAAATATGCAGTAAAACTGTGGTAATCCATCCTATGTTGGCATTGCCAAACAGAGTAAACTTATGCATTTTGAAAAGTTCTTAAACACTGACAAATATTCCTCTTCCAGAAAAGTACCCTGTATACCCGTGGATTTGGAGGAAGTTGTAGCTGTTTAAAATAGACTGGAAACAATATAGTCCGTATGGACACCATCTATCAGCCCAGCTCCATTGTTATGAACGAACCAGCAAGGAACATCAATACCATTCTTGGGGTCTCTTCTGTAATCCTTCTGCCAGCCCCTGAAAGAGAAAACACCATCAGGGAGAGATCGAAGCAGAAACCGTGCTTGCACAGCGTCATCGTTCCCAAGTCTTTGCTCAGGACTTTCTTTCTTACCTTGTTACTGTCAGTTCATTGTTTTTAACAATCATTGTGGCATCTGGTTTCTTGGGATCAGACCCAGGATGAATTTCAAGTATGGTGAAGTCAATAGGGTGGAAAAACTGTCCTGAAAATAGAAGCCAAAATTACCATTTTGGGCACGTTGCACATATTGGAATAGAAACAAACCAAACAGAAACACCAGAACTTCCACGTTCCTGTGCTGTTGTCCATGTCCCCTCAGGGGGTTGGATGGATAAGCAAACACCAAGTTTCATGTAAGGTTGAACCTACGGTATTATTTTCTTTCTATAAGCCAGAATTCTATACAGATCTGCACAGAAGTTCCAACTTCTGTGTGGACAGTAAAACCTTTTGGACATCTCCTTCAAGATATCCTCACTTTGTGTCCTGTCTCTTCAGTTGTAATTATGACCTGCTTTGTAACATTCTGTCCTCCTTCTGCTCTTTCCCTGTTTTGTTACAGTATTTCTCATGATAGGTGACTCTAACATTTGCCACTGCTGACATTTTGGCTGGATTTCCTCAAGCCTCAAAGTGCATCCCAAGACTGAGAAGAGTAAGTTCACAGCAGATCATTGTTTTCCACAGTGAGTAAACTTGCTGACCCAAAATGAACGTTTGCTGCCCTTGCCTGATTTAGTGAGTGAAAATTGGAAGGCAAGGGGAAAATAGCTGCTATCTGTGTATTTTCCACTAGAGATCACAGCACCAAACCCACTGTGCTGGCACAGAACAGCATTCAGTGGGCTCAAAATTTTGATCCCTCAGTTACCAATTCTGCCTTCTACCAAAACACAGAATGTTAGCTAACCTGAGGAAAACCTCAGATAACCCAAAGCGTTCTGTGATTTGAACACCTGCTAGTAAATCAAGAGGGATCAAACCAAGAGACTGGAGGAACAGTGTAGGAGAGAGAAAAATATAACATCTCTAAGTGAGATTTAGCAAGAAGGAGGTTTAAAGATGCCAGTGAGGTCAATGGTTGCTAGCTATTCCAGCAGCAGCAGAGGGATTGATCAAAAGCTAATGCATAACATATGAGCCCTATTTTGTCAGAAATCTTAATACAGAACATCAACATCACCTTGGTTTCCACCACTATCTCAGGTCAGAAGGGCTACGAAAGAGCTTGTCTACAAATTCTGTAGCCTCACAAGGCAAGACAAGCAGAAAACACTAAATGAAGTCTTACCTAATAAGCCATGGGTCTGTGCAGACAGTTTGTCACTTTCCAGTGTATACAGTCCCAGGAAGTCTTGGTGGAGAGGATGCTTCTTCCAGACTTGGTGCAAAACAATAACAAAAGAGGCACCGCTGCCCATTTTGAGCACCAGGTTTTTTTCCTTATTAATTATCAAAGTTAAACTGAGGAAAAAAGAAAAACTTGACTCAGGGCATTGTGCTTCCCAGAATTAACAACAATGAGAAGTAACTTGAGGAGAAGAAGAAACACATCCAACAAGCACACAGCTCTGTGACTCGCCCAGTGCTTTTTCTAAGTAGAGGTTTTGCTGCAAAGCTGGCCCGTGTGAATCTCTGTGTATTCACAGACAGTCCAAGTCTCATACAAAATCACACTGTAAAAGCTTACCCAGCCATCAAACTGATCAGCAAGATACTTCTACCAAAACTTGTCCTCTAGTCATGAAATCAGTCACAGATAGGATACTGATAAGTAGATACAGCACTCCCTGCTTGGTAATAAAACCGTCACTTCCTTGCCTGGGTGCTACTGGAAACCTTTTCAGTTTGTTTTTCAGAACAGGTAATTCCTGGACTGTCTAGGTTAGTGCCAGGATAAAGATTTGCTTCTGGTTCTGTTAGTGATGTCAAGGAGGCTGCCATACAAAACAAAACAAGAAGTGTGCTGTATGAGTAACTGCTTTGCTCCGATGATTTTTCTAGTGCAGTGCTCTGAGAAGGGAGTAATTTTGTTTCCAAGTCCACAATGAAAACGTCAACGAAGAGGAGATGGTGCCCATTCCTTCTCTAAACTTCATTTTGCACTGGTATAAATGATTCTGTAATAGATCAGCCTCATGAAAAATGTATCTATATATTCCTTAAATACCACAATTCTTGTGTGTTAGAATGGAGGTTGTTTACAGCACGGAATTGTGTCTTTGTCTGAAAGATGACCCACTATAGCTGGGGTTACTCCTTTCTACAAGGCATTAAGCACAACACCATGTCAAGTTTTACCTTAGGCATTGTGACAGAAAATCAGGGAAAATTCCTCACTTACTTCTTGCAAGCAAAGGAATTTATGAGTAGCCATTCAGCAGTTACACAACAAAGTAGAGAGCAGAATCCAATGAGACTTGAATCAGCTTCTTTTGTATTTATAGACAACTAATCTGAAAAGCATAGCATGTAGCAACACTAAAAAAAAAAGTGTAGAAAGTCATAGAGGAGCTGAAGACTCCCCTGTAAGCCTTACCCTTCTTGTTGCAAGGTGACTGAGTCAAGCCAAGTGAAACCTGTTTTCTCCTTGCCATTCTGAACCGTGATCTTCTCGGGAGTTACTGTCAGTTTGAAACCCAGGTGCTTATTTGTAATGCCAAGTTTTCCAAAATATGTGTTTTGGATCTTTGCATCACTGTTTGCTCTCTTATCACCAATGAGCTCTCCATTGACTCTGATGCCTAATAGAAAAAGGAAAGATCAAGCATTGTTTTATGGACAGAACCTGATCGACTGATGCCAAGAAATGTCACAGAAGTTTAGCAACTCAAGGGAAAAAAAAATGAATTGAAAAATAGATTAGAATTACTTGTGCAGGTTTGTGCCAAAGCAGAATAAAGCTCTGGGTGCTGTTCTGTGGATTTCCACAAAGATAAAAACCACTGTATTGAGAAAAGTGTAATATTGCCTAGAGCATGACGTTGTTTGTGATGGGCACAAACAGCCTGTGTGACGTCAGTCTCTCTGAACAGGGGATTCCATGAAATGACAGCCTAAGGATTCTTTCATTGCTTGTACTATTGCTGACTGAGATAAATGATGTTGCTCAAGTCTCACAGTGGTTTTCAAACAAAGTTTAGAAGTTAGGTTTGCTCTGAGAAATGAAAGTGCAGTCCTGGTAGTGACAGCTACAGGGAACTCTTACTGACTTTGCTGGGGGAAAAAAAAGCTTATTCAGAGACAAGAGCAATAGCCTTTAAGCATAAGACATTTTGTTATTCACTATATTGTTCACTTTATTTAGAAAACAATGTAAAACTCACCTGTGACTGGGTCATTTATTAAATTTAACACAGCACCTGGGTTTTCATTGATATTGAAACAAATGGCATCTTCCTTCTGTGGCACGGATATGATGAAATGTGGATCCCCATCAACTGTAAGGCAGATCACTGGTGTTTGTACAGGGATGCACAGGCTCAAAGCTTTTCATGAACATTTACTATTGTGGTACTGGAACCACCACTGCTGGGGCTGGGCAAGACCTGGGTCCTGCACAAGCTGTAAGCCCAGCTTAGTCCAGCCCTTCCTTCAAAGGAGTGCTGTGGTCCCATGGAAACTGCAGCCCTCTGCCTAGAGTCAACTTTATTCTTTTCCCCCTCATCTTTCCCAGGTACATAACAGATATCCTGAGACTCTTGACCACTGCAAAAATTGGCACAGGGAGTGTAGCTTCAGGGTGGCCATCTCTGAGGGCTTATCTCTGAGGGCCACGAAAGCATTACTGGCATAGGCTGCCCAGGGAAGTGGTGGGGTCCTCATCCCTGGAGACGAGGTCCTGAGGGACACAGTTTAGTGATGGGCTTGGCAGTGTGAAGGTAGTGGTTGGACCTGATCATCTTAAAGGTCTTTTCCAACCAAACAATTCTATGATTCTGTGAAAATACTAGCCCCTTGGAGATAAAAAAGAGCTGTTTTTGTAAAGAGAACTATCTAAAAGACTCACAAGAATTCTGCAATTTAGTCCTAAATACCCTCCTGTTCTCCTTTGAAGGAGACAATACTCAAACTACTCACCACTGGTATACCACGATGGATGTGCTGCGTATAGGTAAGATACTGGTGGAGCTGCAGAGAGTAAAGGAAAACAAATCTTAGAAAACCATCAAAATGGAACATTTACACACCATGCACAGTCCATGTAAGACATCAGGGAGTTAATATGCTAGGTAAATTGCTAAATCCATCCTTGTTTTTAAAGCATACAGTCCATGGAATGACAGTGTGTGCCCCTTTTGGCTCAAGCAAAGGTTCAGTATGGAGACAGATTTCACCCGTAGTCTAAATTGCTTTGTGGATTTCCACAAGGTCTAAGTAATGCATCTGTAGGATCCCAATGTCTCAGACTTAAGAATTAAGCTATCAGCAAGGAAATGCAACATCATCCATTGAACACTTTTGAGATTTTGATATGAATGAATTTAAGTCTTTTCAGTGAAGACCTCACATAACCAGACAGAGAAACACTGAGAATAATCTCCAGAGCAAAAGCTTCAATCTAAGTCTCCAACTTCCAGGACTGCTCAACCAGTTATCTGAAGGGTCAGTTGCTGTTTCTCTCTCACAAAACCATTTCTTTTTTCTTTAAGTAACTGAATATGTTAATTTAGCCAGAAATGCTGACATCACAGTCCCTTGCTCTATGTCATTTCAAAGGAGATGTAATAAGTCCATTCTCTATTCTTGGGAAGCAGCTTTCAGGGAAAAATGATGGTTTGATGAACTGACATTTAGTCCTTAAAAGCTCTTTAGATGAAACTTTTTCATCTGGTATTGTTTAATCATAAAGGTGTTTTTAGCAGTGAGCAGAACTTGGTAGCTTTTGCTAAAATATAGTTGTAAACACAGAAAAAGCTGTCTCTCCCTCTCTGGTAATTTGAATTGTCTGAATCCACTTCAATCAAATTCAAGATGCTGCTTCATTCAGAAACTAGAAAGCTAATGACTTACCCAGCATAACAGGTGTGACAGCCTGTGCTGTGAATGAAACAGAATGATGCTTTAGAGGCTAGAAAGGATAAAAGCAATCTCTCCCACTTCCTTCCACCAAAACCAACTCCAAAATCATCTAATTATGTATCCATTTATAAATATATACAAAGGAATAACTTAGTTGAAACAGTTCATTTAGTAGAGGGCTTTGTGCTGAAGAGCAATCACAGCACCAGTGAAGGCATCTCTGCATGAGATGATGCTACCTACAAACAGGTGTTTGGGAGTCAACTGCACTAGCCCTGGCAAGCAACAGTTGTACTGGGCCTGATCTTTATGATGGTAGTTTCTGCAATTACCAGAGACAGGAGGAACCCCACTGAATTGAAAAGGTTTTGTCTGTTGAGGAACCCCACTGAGTTGAAAAGTTTTTCTCTATTTATAACAGCCTTGATTTATTCACCACGAATCTGATGAAAATATTTTATGCTTGGTCAAGTAGGTGATGCAGGAAAAGCATCTCTGACAGTTACAAATCTGAAGTAAACTCAATAGAAAATGTACATACCTTCAGCTGTTACCATGGGCAGGTAAAAAGCAGAAGGAAGGAAAAAGAGACATTTGCAGGTTAAACAGGAAAGATTCAGACCCTGTAAAAACATAGTCTAACAAAATCAAAAAGTCAAACAGTCTGACAATTTAACCAGATATCTTCAATATTTTACCCTTTCATTTCTTCACAGTGATACAGCTCAGTAGTTGTAGATCAACCAGAAACACACTGAAAGTAAAAAGCTGTTACGTGAGGCAGCAAAACTGCAATTAAATATGCACATGACAAGAGCACTATTAGTGATACGTTTCTTTTTATGCCATTTCCACATTGCAAAATGTTCCATTTTGGTTTTCCTCTGGCAGTTTTCAAGGTATTTGCATCATTCTGTTAATACTGACTGGATAATTCTGTCATCCCATCTGTGAATCTATTCTTTTCTTATACAGCAGACATGTTTGGAGTATTTTCTCTATTATAGCTGTGTATTTTCTACATACAAAGAAAGAGGTTCAGAAAGTGGCCTTTGTTCTACAAGTACCTGGAAAGGAAAAGCAAAGAGCTGAAGATGATTCTGAGTGGATGCCACTTCTGTCAGATGTTTGGGTAAGTTTTCCCATCTTACAGAGTCCAGCTGTAAACTTTGAAGTTTTTACTGTACAGTGACTTGAATGTGGAATCAAACATAAAGTGGGTTTATGTCAGTATCCCATTATGAGAGTTATGAAAAATAATGCAAAACTTTTACCAGCAGAATGCCTGAAGAATTGTTCAGCATTGAAAGGCACTTGGCAAATAATCAGTGTCAGGATTTAACTCCAGTTGCAAGAAAAAAACCCCAACTCTAACCTCCAGTAATCATCTGTTATGCTAAAATGCCTGAAGTTACCATAGAAAATTCAGGAGATGAGAAAGTTTGCAATGTAGAAGCCAGCAGAGAACCCACACAGAGCAGGGGAGGAAGTTTTAGGGGCACTAAGCAAAAATTTTGGGGAAAAAAATAATGGCTACCAATAGAAAAGACTGAAAAACCTCAGAAGAGGTTGGACAGACCTTTTGACTCAGGGATAAATGAGGGTTGCCTGAATGACAGATTAGAGGAGGGGAAGGGCAGCTTTGGGGTGCACTGAGCCAAGACCCTGAAAAGGGTCATTTTTTTCCTCACAGGTTAAACAAAGAGGCTAAACTGTATGAAAGCACATTGTTTTTCTGAGTCAGGCATTAATAATGAGCCAAAGTACCAGAAGGGTTGAGAAGAATTCTGCACTTCTTAGTATAGTTGCTTCTCTCTCTCCAATATCTGTGTTTTACAGATATGCTCTCCAGCTTTTGACAACTTGATATACCCTGCACAAGAAAGATCTCATGCAAGTTTTCCCCTTTCATGCAGAAAGATGTTGCTACATCTACCCCTAAGTAGAAGTATATAGAAAAATAAAGGAGAAAGTGATGTGAGCTAAACAGAATATAGCTGGGTTCTTAGGTTAAAACTGCTTCTTGGTTCTGGGTTTTTTTTTTAATGTAATATTTTATATGTTTAGCTTAAAATACGTTTCTTTTGAATTGACAGTATTGTGCCTGTAAGATTTAGTAATGATGGATGGTTTGATGGAAATAACTTTACAATTAGCAGTCATTTTGCATTAAGCATGCCTGTGTGAGGCTTGGAAAGCAGAGTTTTCAGATAGATGTTTAAAACTGTGCCCATGCGAAAGCCTTTCTTTAGGGGAATACCAAAGGAACACTTGGCTTCTGAAGTGAAACCAAACTGTGAATATGTCTTTACCTTCAACAGGTTTATCAGCAATTCCATCTTGATTTTCATTGTCTTCTGGCTTCGTTACCACCATGGATGTCAGTGGTGTCACAAACTTGTATTTCAGTGAGAGATCCAGGGCTTCAGCTGTAAGATTCTCTTTTTCTTCTCCTGTAGCTGCAATGCTGAACACACAGGTGTTTTAGCATCAGTGATTGCTAAATTACTCACTGAACTCTGGAGTAACTATTTTTTCTTCACTAAAGTGATTTCTCTGTCGCTAATTTATCAATAAGGACTTGCTTCTGCACGGGGGTTGGACTAGATGGTCCATTCCTACCATTCCATGATTCTGTGATTTGTTACAGTCTAAGAGCACTTCTGATTCCACTAGCTATCCAAAAAAAAAAAAAGGCTAAACTGTGCTTTCTATTTGCAATCATTTAAAATTGCTTAATATGCAACCTAAAACAGTAATACTGAGGTTGGGGAGGAGAAGAGGGTGGGGGATTTTCCTGCTGCTTTTTTTTTTTACCCTCATTGGCACGTCAGTGTAATGTGAATTTCATCTTCACCTCCTACAAGTTGCACCAGTCAGATGGCTTAACAAGTTGATAGCTTTTCTTCTGGTTATAATTACCGCTTTTCCAGGAGCTGTTCAATGGTGAGATAAGCCCAGAGCCTTTCAATGTAGTCTCCAAAAATGTATTCTTGTTCTTGCAAAGCTTTAGCTGTTTCCTCAGCATCTTGTTGTGTGGTATACAACAGGGCATCATTGGCCTGTTAGGAATAAGGGAACATCTCTGGATCATAAGTAGCTGGGGATATCCAGAACCTCCCCAAATCCAGCCCTTCACATCTGAGAATCTTATCACATTGAAAAACAGTCTGGTCCTGCACAGCACTTGCCCAGGAAACTGTCAGTGCTGTACCAGGATCGTTGTTTCATTGCTTCTGTGAAGGTTAACAGTGTACTTATGCTAAAGCACCGAATGCAGTTTCCAAATCCACATGGCATTTTTGTTCAGCAGAATTCAGCTCCTCAGGATTTAAAGAACTTTGATTACAAACCTGATTTCACACAGGATGATATTTAAGTAGATATGCTGGCTAAGTTACTAATAATACATTGTTTGTATTTGAAATATAGCCAAATTCATACATTTAATACCACACAGTGCAGGAGGAATATCTGCAGTCCACAATATTTATGACAACATGATCTATTATAGGTTTGTGTTGTGTTTCTCGAATATCAGGGGTGAATATTTTTACAGAATCTAGACCTGGAAAGGTATTTAGATCACTTGTTTCATATTAGAAGTAGACTTCTATGTTAAAAGGGACATATTCAGACCCCATTATCTGTTAGCAAAGCTAATCCAGTGGCACTGCACAAAGTTATTGCAGACTGGCCCTAGCATACCTGACTGAGTTGGGCAAGTAACTTGCAGGTTTTGGTGCATTTATTTTCTCACAAATGCGGTAACACATCCTGTCACTGAAGTAAAGAAATACCAGTAAATGTTGTAAGTATTGCCAGCTTTGAATGTTCAGGCATTTTGCATACCTTACTTAAGCCAAAGGAATCCATACTTACACCTTCACCTCTCACATCTACAGTCAAACTGTTCTGGTTGTTGTCTATAAAGCGTCCAGCCACCACAATCTCAGATCCATCATAGAAATGTTTAAAACTGTTTCTAGTTAGGTCTGATATTTCATTTTCTGGGTAGTTAAACTGCACATCTGTGAGCATGGGATTTGAGACTTCATCATAGAACCCCTAGAGGATTAAAAAAAAACCAAAACAACAAATCAAAGGAAACCACTTAACTATTATTGTTTCTTTAATTCACAGGTAGTACCTGTACCCAGAAACATTCTGCTATTTCAGCTAACAAAACTAGAAGTGTAGAAGAAATATTCCAATATTCAGATAAATCTCAGAGTATAAGGCCTAAAAATCTACAAATAACGGAGATGAGACAGTATATGCAAACTCTTCAGTCTCACACAGAGAGAAAAAACGTGTCTGAGAATAACATGCTGTGGATGATGGGTTTCATCAGTGCTGATCAAGAGGGATTCCCAAGCTTCCTCCTGTTTGATAGAAATAAGGTTCTGGATGTATTCCCTGCAGAGACTGAAATGACAATATAAGCCAAAGGAGAGCAGGTGTTTGATTTTGGCAGAGCTTGTCAATTTAAATTCTTTAGTGAATTTTTGGAATGGCTTCTATTAAAATGTGAGAGGTAAAAAAGGTCAACTCTCTACTGCCTATAGCTGTTCTCAGGCCTTATATGACTATCTGGCAAGATAAATGTGTTTGCAATAAGTTCCTAAGGAAGAATATCCACAGCTTTTATGCTCTGCCATCCTTCCCTTCACAAGACATCAACTACACAGTCTGTGAAGTATGGGAGACATAAAGATGGCAGCAATTTTGCTGCACACTAAAGTGTCATTCAGAATCATGACTTGTCACCCTACACCAAGCTTTGAACCTTCTTCCATAGCCCACAGCTTCTCCCTTTTACTGTCCTTCCACTTTCTGCTTATATAAGGGCAAAATTAAATGCAGTTAATACTCTGATCATAGCAGACTCTTTGAGTGTTTAAGTACCAGATTATACTTTGAGATTTTGATTCCTTCATGAAAAAAAAAATGACTGTATAATTATCTGAATTGATGTATCTCTCATCTCATTAAAGTGGTGATCCCTGTACCTGAAGCTGTAAAGCTGCATCTGAGTCAGGATAAATCCGACGGGCCAACCCTTTGTTCTCCAGTGCCATCTTCTCCAAGAAGTTGTAGTCAACACCATATCCAAACCCAAGATTGTATAAGGGAAATCTTCCTTCAATGGCTTTCTTCACATGTGCCTGAATGTCCTGAGTATCTGATACACCTACATCAGACCAGAAAAAGTTTGAGTTTTCTTCATAAATAGCTGAAATCATCACCAAATGACACGTGACTAGTCATGTTGCATATCTTAGGAAGCACTGTCAAAGACTCGGTTTAGTAGCACAGTGCTGGCATAGTAGCATTTAAATCATGAAAACATCCAGAAAGCAAAGATGGAGACCAATTTTAACTGCAGAGGGGTTTTTTGTTAGTTAATTCACTCTTTATTGTAACTCACCTACATTTGGTTGGCCATCTGTTAACATGATAATTATAGAAGCACTTCTCTTGGGCACCAAGTTTGCTTCATGAGCAGCATTCAGCATATCAATTCCCCTCATTATACCACCGTGTAAATTTGTCACTGCAAGGTAGACAATAGAAATTTGGTTTCAACACAGACAGTCAAAATAAAAGTCCACTTTTCAGTGGAATCTGATGAGGTCTTACTACAGTATGAAAATGAAAGTTTCAGGTTTGCAAGCAGGGGAATGTTTACATAGAAAAGTACCTGGACTTTGGAAATATAAGGAAAAATAGATGCCATGTTCTGAGTAGATTTCAACTTTAGGATTGTCTCATAAGGAATTTTAAAAGAAAAAGTAACATTGTGTTCTGACGTTGAATTGACAAATTAATTCACACAACAATCTATTGGCAAATCCACTAATGCACTCACTGCCTTCAGTGTCAATGCCCCGAACAAACTTCCTTGCTTCATCCATATTCTCAGGAGTGGCCTTGATTAATGTTTCTTTCCAGATGTGTACATCACTACCAAACAGTATGAAATTGAAAAAGTCATCTTCTTTAATGTCATCTAAGATCTTCAGGAGTGCTTCTCTTGTCTATAAGACAAAGATTTAAATGTAAGGTTCAGCATTTAACAGAATAGGTGCTTATAGATTTGACATGATTCATCTCTCAGCATTTGAGCATTTCAACTTTTACACAGTATGCCATGGAAAAATTCTGAGTTTGTTCTGTATTTGCCAGTCCCTGTGTCTACTTTGAAGTAACTCCACTGCAGTCAGCCAGCTGCAATGACGTCTGGTAAATCTTTGTAGCTGGGAGGAGAATTGAGTCTCACATCGTGGATTGCTGCTCACACTCAGGTAAGCTGCTCTGGCAAATTGAAAGTGATAGGAAATGGTGCAGATTGGTGGAGAAGCCCGTATGCAAGCAGGGATGGAGATTGTAGTGCGGCACCAAAACACGACAATCCTGAGCACTGGCTGAGAGTGAAGAGTTCTAACTATGAAACCCTCTGCCACCCCCCAGAGGAGACAGAATGAACAACATAGATAATGCCCACACCACTATGCACATTTTCATTTGGAGCTGTCCAGTACATGACAGAAGTACTGGTACTGAGAGATTTGAACTAATAACATAAGTAATGTAGCCTAAATGTATAGAACTTTGTTTTACAGAAATACTTCAAACTAGTACTTACAGTACTGAGCACTAGAGAGGTCACAGCATTAACCCACATGGTATAGCTGGACACATACAAGCTTTAAGCCAGTTTGTCACTTCCATCACAACAGAGGTTCTTCCATGGGGACACTGGAGTAATGTAATAACTTACCTGTTCTATTTCTCTGCCAGACATTGAGCCACTAATATCTATTATAAAAACAATGTTCTTGGGCAACTTTGGAAGATTTGTTGGTGCAAAGTAGTGTACAAAGTAGCCATTGACAATCTGAAAAATGAAATGGAAAAAAAAAAAGACAAACCCCACCCTTTATATATTATAAAGATAAAATGGATAAAGAAGAAATTACTTTCATTTAACGTCTAGCCCCTGGGTGGACTAATATTCTTTAATGGCTCTGACCAGTCCCACCTCTGCCCACGGGCATAGGCACTTAATTTAAGCACAAGCCTGGGCCCTTAGTCCCTGCCTGAGCTACACTGTAAGCATACCTGTCCCTAGCTGTGTCACAGCCTTGCTTGTTCCTGCCCACAGGCCCCACTGATTTGGATCCCACCCTGCAGACTGACTTCCCACCTTGATCTCCAGCTGCCTCATCGCTGCAAACCTGCTTGATGAATGTGACTGCCATCTCTAGGTCTGCCTTGCTCAGGTGCTGTGGGGAGTGGGCTCGTGGGTGGTGAAGCCCCTGTGCTGTCAGCTGTATCACAACCAGCTCCCTGTCATTGAAGGAATAGCTGGCCCTCACTGCTCCTTGAATTTTACTATACAAGCTAAGCTGTTCAACAGTTGAAAACTTCCAGCTGTCAGATTTACCTGTAAATTATCTGGAGTTGTTCTCTTCACGTCATATCTTACAGTAAAATCCCCATCCAAGACAGACTGTGAGCAATTTGCACAGGTTCGCTGCTGATCAAGTGTTGGCTTGAAGCAGATACGCCCCTGAAAAGAAAAACCTTCATTAGATTGGAACCTTAAAAGCTGAAAGTTTTCTACCAAACACAAAGACTGGTGCATTTTCCTAAAACAAGTATATTCACAGCCATGAGAATCACTTGTTTGATCATGTTAGGTATTAGTTTCTACCTGTATGTATTTATATACTTATTGATGGGTAACTGACATGGGCAGCCTGCTATATAGAGCTTTCTTCACGTGTTTACATCCCCGTTTTCCACAGTTCATCCCTCTATTCCAAATGACACCTTTGATAATGCTGTTGGGGAATCTACGTCTTAGAGAATTTACCACCTCCACAATGAGAAAACTACTTGTTATGGGCTCAGTTCTTCTGTGAGAAATAGTCTTATCAGTATCCAAGTTCCCAGCTACTGCTGTGGGTCAAGGCTTTGCAAGTTTAGGTACGATACCATGCTTAGTGCTATGTGGCTTCTGAACTGCGTGGACATGGCCTTCAACTTGCTGGCTTGGAATTCAGAGCCCACTAGACCAGACAGGCTTTTACTGCATTTTCCCCCCCTTACCTCCACTGCTAGCACTGATATTGCTATTTCAGCATTATAACCACCATAAATAAATGCAATACTCACTGTACCTTTTTCTCTGAAAGAGTTTTTTCAACGATATTTTGTAGCTCATTGGTGATGAACGTTCCTTCTGCTTCCAGATCAGTGATACCTTGAGGTTCAAAGATGTTTACTTCAATCTGAAATGTTAAATGAAAATTGTCCCCGATTACCTCACAATATATCAACTTGGCCATTTACAGCAGGCAGCTACAGCTGTGAAAGAGGGATTTTCATAAAAGCAAAAGCAATTTGCTTTTGTAATTCATAGTGGCAGTCCAAATCTGGACACACCATGAACCAAATAGGCCTTTTTATTCACAGAAGTTAAAAACAAAGCTAGAAGCAAGCAAACAAAAATCTCTTAAGAGAAACACAACTTGTTTGAAAGCTGTATATTGGAAATGTGTAAAATGCCAATAAATACTGGAATCCTTCAAAACTATAACCCAGCCATTAGCTGTGAGTTGTGCCCAACTTTCACCTATATTTCAATATGCCTTCTAGCACAGTGTATTTAAAATAATGCTGCATAAACTCCTAGCTGCTGAGCTTTGTAATTCTTTTTACACAGCATTTTCTGGGTGTACAAAGGAGAAAAACTTTGCTTCACAGCTGGGTTTTAGCAAGGCAGATAGGAGTGATCAAGGGCAAGTGTTGGCATACATGGTGTTCTAAAATGTGGTGTATGTATCACTGTAATGTAAGATAATGCTGTATCATGGTGAGGTGAGAAAGGAGTAGTTTCCAGACATCATTTCTTTTGGAGGCTTAGTGGCTGAGCCAATTTGTCAGGCTTTTTATTTAAAACCTGCACTAAAGCACACTAGTGTGGACTTCCCCCGGGATTTATTAGGATTGTTATCACAGGCCTTTAGCTCAGCTGTGAACCAATGGGAACACCCACAGTACTCCACTTTCAACAGATGTACAGGATTTCATCATCTCTTAAGTTACACTCCAAACTGATACAATTTGCCATTTACCTCAAAATCTTTGACAAGCTGCTTTGGTTTTACTTTGAAGAACATCTCATATTTTCCAAACTGTCTCTTGAGCAGTTCCTCATACGTAAGTTCAAAAGTGACTTTACTGGCTGCTTCAATGTTGACTGAGACAGTGAATTTTTCTGTTTTTCTTCCTGAAGCTCTGTATGGAAGTGAGTAAGAAAAAAAATCTTTATTCTCTTTCACTGCTTGGGTTGGTGGAGTATGATTTGCAAAAAGGAGTAAAACAAAGATGGGCATTTTGCTCTATTGCTAAAATCACACTCCAAGTCTAGAATTTATTCAAGTTTGCCAGTCAACAGGTGAGACAAGCTCTGAGAAAGCTGCAGAAACAGTCTTTCCAAATTTGCAGATACTGCCTGTGTAGTCAGAAGTTATATTTCCTTGTTATAATTTACACTACAGTAACTCTAACAATAATTACAGAATCACAGGATGGTGCGGATTGGAAGAGGCCTTTAGAGATCATCCAGTCCAACCCCCCTGCTAAAGCACTTTCATCTAGATCAGGTCACACAGGAACACATACCGGTGGCTCTTGAAAAATCTCCAGAGAAAGAGACTCCACACCCACCCTGGGCAGTCTGTGCCAGGGCTCCCTCACCTGAACAGCAGTTTTCCCTTATGTTTCAATGGAACTTTTTGTTCTTTGGTCCCATTAAAAAAAAAAAAACCCAACTTCAGATCCATGCCAGAACAAAGTATTTCTAGGCCCACTAGAAATGGTGCTATGGGATGATGGTGTGGAAGCCACACAAGACATGATTCTTACTTGACAAGACCAGCAGTCTGTCCTTTGGAAACAGCCTTCTCATATTGCTTTTTCGCAGCTTCTTTTTCCTTGATAGTTCCAGGATAAGTGACACCATCAATTGTCCTGCAGATGAAGAAGTCCTAGTTTAGTTGAATGGTTTGCACTGATCTGTGAGAAGCTGCTGCAGGCAATTCTCTGTTTATTGATTGGTCTGCAAAAAAAAAAGTGCTCTTGGGAATTGGATATTGCCAAGATCTGAGCACTTTCACTGAAGTCTTCTCAGTGAATTTAGCTGGAATGAAGAGCTCTGTGCTGAGTATCTTCAGAGAATCGAAACCAGTTTTAACTTTGAAATTTAATTAGATCTAAACTGGGCTGACAGCAACACTGCTTGCACCTGCCACACTCCTGCCCTTCAGCAGCTTGATCTAATAGCAAGCCAGCTCTCTGGGTGTGACTCAGCTGTTCAAATGTAGCTGCCTGCAGCTGAACACATCATCTTTAGACACCTTACACCATTAAACAGGCATTTTTCACAGGGGTTTCATCTTTTCCTACTATAAAAGTTCTAGCATGCAATAAGAGTAGCTGTGCCCTAAAAGCCACCGTTTCTTTTCACTGAAAATAGAACAAGCACAGTGTGATTAGCAGAAATGGACGTGTTTAAACGGGATTAAACCTATCATTATGTGAGAATTACATGTTATTGCAACTAAAGGTATAAATGTGAAGGAATAATTACGTCTATTTCTTTCCTTTCATTCAAATACTCTTTTTAAAATGGAGAACTAAATTAAGCTATAATGCCAGCAGGGAAATTAAGTAATAGAACTTCTCTGGTTTGATAACCAGAGAGTAAGAAAGTGGTGTTTCTAAAAAGGTGAATGGATCTCCAGAGAAGATCTCCCATTCTCTGAGGTCCATGATGATGAACAGAAAGAACTGAAAATTAGTCATCTTTTCTGGAGATGTACCAATGTTTGCCCTTCTCTAAGTATCTTGCACGTGAAGTTAATAGTACCAGAGAAACACCCAGGAGGCATTTAGAAATCTATCAAATAACAAAGTAAAAATGAACGTTTGGGTTCAGTTTCTCCCAGTTGCATTTGTGCAGATTTTTAGTCTATTTTAACAGTACTGTAAAGATTACCCACATGCTGAAGTTGGTAATGAAGGCTGTCTTAGGGAGCTCAACATCAAAGAAGACTTCTTTATGCACGTTTCCACGATTGACAGCTCGACTGGTGATGATATTGTGGGCAAATCGAGAAGTCACTTTGCTATCAATTTTCATGCTATAGATTTCTATGCCATTGACAACCTGTAGATTGAAAGATAATGATAATAACAAAAAGCTAGCTGTTACACTGATAGGTCTGTGTTAATCAGGCATAAACATAGTTTTAAAAAGAAATCATGGCAGGACATTCTATCTCTCCAAAGTGAAAGAGGAAAGACTTCACCATACAACTGGAGCACAGCTGTGTTTGCTTGGGTGTCCTATGACACTGTCATCATGGTACTAGTCCACAAGTTATAACTATAGCTTCTGGAAGGAAATGTTACTCCCACAGCAAAGACACTGCCACTATAAGAAATTTCTTTTCCCCTGCTGAGAGTGTGACTTTTGCTTATGTTTAGTCAAAGAGCACAACACCTGACTACTGCTTCACTCTGTTAGTGACTGTGATTATCAGCTGAGTGGATGAGTCCTAGAGCAGGGATGTTAAGCAGTCATCTTGGTTTAAAATAGACCTAAACAATTCCAAATGGCTTCAACTCCCATTTTATGTTATTGTCAACTTCCTCCCAACTGAGGCTCATTCTTCTTGAAGCAATAAAATGGATAGGGCAACACCTATTTTCTTTGAATGTTCAGCTGTAAGGTTGCTGGAGACTATATGAAAGCATTGGTAACGAGAGCTGTGACTCCTTAGGCAACTCCACATCAATGATATCTGCTTCTTGCAGCAGAATCAGCAGTGGAAAGTACCTCAGAGATTTATGGCAGGCTTAATCTCTGGCTGCTTGATTAAGAGAGTCTCGAAAGAAACAAAGCATTTAAGCATTGCTGGAGTCCAGGTGCAAAGTGGAATCACCTTCAGAGATGAGGTCTTTTGCATTCCAACCAACATAGAATGGATGTCTGTTAGATATAGAGGTGATTTCAAACAACTTTGCTATTTGTTCAAATACAATGAGGTTAAAAGTCATCTGTTCATTCTTTTTTCTTGTCCAGGAGTCTCCATCAGAGCCTAGAAAGGAACTATCTAATTAGTCATACTGCTTAAAACAAGCAACTCTGAGCAACTCCCTTCTTACACAGACTCAGAAATATCCATTTGTTCAAGCTGGACTCACAGAGACATGTGGTGAACACAGTAAGAATATTCTTGTCACTCTAAGTCCTTCTCAGTAGCCAAGACAAAGCCAAGCCTTACTCACCAAGTCACTGTCAGCATTTCGTTTCTGTAAAGAGAAAAACAGAGGCAAAGCTGCATTTAGAAATAACACACTTAGCACCTACACAGCTGTTTTCTGCTTCCAAGTCAAGCATTGTCCAGGGGAAGGAAGGTTTGAGAAAGGTCCTCATTAGTAAAGTGAGGAATGAGGAAGGCATCTGAGGCAAGTATTTTGCTTATAGCATTCCCGCGTTTGGTTTCCATTTGATGTTAGTGCACCTTAAATATCATGGGTTTGAAAGAATAAGTTAAACTTCAAATGTTGCTGAGTTTGTTTTTGGCTCAAATGACACAAGAAGTTGTTATTCTGTTTCAGCTGAAATCAACAATGGATGGCCTGAGAGATGAGGGGAGAGTGAGAGGAAAAGGGCTGAATGCTCAGTGCCATTTACATTTAAATGTTGTTGAGACTAAAGAATACAGTAAAATCTGCTTCTTTGAGTATAGGTTGGCTGTGTTGTGACATCAAAGTAAAAACAGGACATCTTGTCCTGAGGGTGACATCTGGTTTTGGGGAGAATTCCTGTTTCGAGCTCCTGTGGTATATACTTTTGCCTTTTCAAACTAATTATCCTTTGGAAGGAGAAAGGCTTGGTATCAAGCACAAAAGAAGGTTTGTGCATTATCTTCTAGTCATACACTCATCCAAACTATTAGGCAGATTCATCCTTACACACTTTCAGACTTACTCCTAAATGTTTCCTGGTTTACTCCAACAGCCTCTCATTCTAGCATGGATAGGTAAGCTGGTAATTCAGCAGGCTGACAGAGAAGAGAGGTGATCCCTACAAAGGAGTGCACAGAGTGGGGATACAAAAGACTACACAGAGTGGGGAAAAAAAAAGCCTGTTAGAACTTTGGCTTTGGTGTATTTGCTCCCAGAGCTGGTGCAAATATCAGAAACTCTACAAAAATATCACGTACTCTCTTCTACAAGAGAGAACAGGCTGCAAACACACTCACTGAACCACGTTAAAATAACAGCTTGTGTAACTCAGTTCCCGTAAGCTCAGCTGCAAACATCTTATCTCTTTTGGCTCCAGCAGCCTCATGGGTCACATTTTGTGCAAGCATGTTTACCTGCTCCACCAAATAAGCGCTGAAGACACAAAAAAGTATCACGTCAGATACATATTTCAGGTTATCTTTGGCAGTTAAGAGTTTCACAAGTTGGAAACTGAGACACATGGCGTTATTTTTTTGTTGATTCTGGTGTTTTTTTCAAGATGCTGTATTAAATCTATGGTAATGCAAGGTTGAGGAAGGGGGGGAGGCTTCTCAAGTTCTCTATGAGTCTGGCCAAAAAGTCTGCGTCTCTTTCCCTAGGTTCCTCTTTCAAACTGTTTTTGCCCTATAGGTGACTTCTGTGTGTACATCCCTCCTGTTTCACAAGCCTAGGTGGGCTTTCTTAATGCATGGGTAGAGTATGCACCAATACAACTCCATCCTTTCCAAACCTGAAGTTACTTTTCTCTATCTGTAGTGTTACCACAGTCATTTCCCCTTACAAAACATGAACTGAGGTCAGGATGCTGGGAAAAGAAAAGCTGGAAGTTACTGAGTTATCAGTTATCACAAAGTTATCAGTTTACTTGGTGCAAACTTTTCCTTAAAGGGGAATTGCCAAGCAGGTTAAGAATAAAAACCCCCCACAAAAACATGCTCTTCAGTTACTAGCCTTACAATTCTGGCTGCTACCTCCAAAATGAAAAGATCCTTTACTTGCATTTAATTGTTACAGAACTGCTGTTGTGCACATTCTCGATCAGAATTACGGGTTCTGCAGTAGTTTGGAAAGAGTTCTGTTTGATTCTGCAGATAATTTGAGGGGTACTCTGTCATTCTCATTGAAAAGGACAATACAGGAAAATCTCTCTCAGTGAAAGGTATTTGTCACTTTGTACTTGGGCTGATCTTCATTGGAGAAACTCAAAACCAGCCAGACATGGTTCTGAGCTCCCTGTTCTAGCTGGCCCTCGTTTTGCACAGGGGAGTGGATTAGCTGACTCTGTCATGCTGTGATTTTTTTTTTTTTTTCCATTCTTAATGATTCACTCAGATGTAGCTAAAGACCTCCCTAACATCAAGGTCATTTTAGGCTACGTGGACAGAAAGTGATAGGTGTCCCATTAAAAAATATGTTATGCAATTCTAGACCCAATGGAGATTTTCACATCCTCTACCTTGTGTAATTATAATTACTTGATAAAATGTTTCTATATGACTTCCACATATTTGCACTAATTATGAGACCTTTTTTCAGCTGCCTAACAGTAACAAATTCTGCCTTTGTTTAACCCTGTTTTGTGGCAACAGCAAAGAATACAAGTGAAAAAATAATCTACGGAGAGGAAGAGCAGAGGAAAGAAAAGAAATCTTAACTCCCAAGAAAAGAGACTTGGAAAGAGGGCTCTCATTACAGTACTTGCTGAAAGAAGCTCTGATTTCACAGCTTGGGAAAACTAGAACACAGCATGTCTGTGTTAACTGATCTTGAAGTGACTTCTGGGAATTCACAACAATGAATGAGGTATTTGCATATATAAGTACTACAAAGGAAAAATAAGGGATGAAAATGATTTCCAAATCTACAGCAACATTAAAGATCTCACCATCCCAAGCGATGGTAATTGGTTGTCACAGAGAAGAGACCATAACACAGCTAAGCTGTGAAAACTAACCTTCCTTGTGAGCTATGTAGGAGTCTCATTGCTGCTGAAATGAGAGAGGAGGAAGAGGAGGATAGAGCCATCGAAGGAAGGCTCTATCATCACTCCTAGTGCTTTCAATACTTTGAATATGTACTTCTGTGGGTAGTTTATAAGGTAGGGAAAAACCTTTCAAACCCTTAGTAACTGTATGCATATGAACAAGAGGCACAAGCACACATAGGGGGTCTTTGATTTGGATTTTAGTTCAATTTTCAGCAGAAGTGGGTCTGCCCATTGTGTTTACTGACTCTGGCTTTAAAAGCAGCTTTGATAGCTTGAAGGTCATCAACCACACAGACTTCCAGACAAGCTTCATCCCTCCTCACTGGCATTAGTACCTACTTAAAGGAGTTACGACAGGGAGGAGGACTGAGACATTCACACTGCAGAGCAAGCTCCTCCATCTCAAACAAGTTAGATTAGCAGAAAGTGTATAACAAAACTGGGAGAATAAAATGATGTTTCTGTAGTGTTCTGCATGTACAGATGGAACATTGCATTTGGCCATTTTCCATTTAGAGGGGTTTATCATTTTAAGACATGGAACAAGAGGTAGTATGGTGATGGAAAGAAAAAAAGGTACATTATCTCTGGACTACATAACAGTTAAATAATAAGAATCCATAGAACCTCCAATTTGCAGCAACAAATCTCAAGCTAGTTTTTTCAAGTTAGGTGTATTAGCCTGTTGAGGTGAGGAGTAGTGACTGGCAACTTAACTGAAGAAAGTAAACATCAGGAAGCACTGTCTTACTCAGAGATCCAGTCAAAAACAGAATGGCTCCTTTGAGGAACAGAGATTTATTTCATGTTATGCTAACATGCAAATCTTTTGAGGAAAATCCTACCATGTCATTTGGATAGTGGATGTATTTACCTGGATGGCAAGTTATGTCTCTGTTTTCTGCCTCTTAGAGGTATCTTTTCACTGATATATTTCATTGCTTTACAGATGTTAGAGTCCGTTCCCTGGCAGCACTGACTGTTTTATGCAGTTAAATATAAAACTGCCAAAATATTTTACTATTCTGGGTTGATGACAGGGAAAATAGAGCAAAGCGATGCTTTCAGAAAGAGAGAGAGGAGAGCTTCTTCAGAACTGATTCACAACTCAGGCTGATTAGAGGTAAACTAATCTAGGTCCCAGAACACAAAGAGAACCGAGATGACAAAGTTCCCAGTGGCAGCATCATATGAACTCTGGCAAATGGCAGGAAGTTAATCTATGAAAAATGGAAGCCCCATTCATAGTTAATTACTTACCTTGATGTTTCTGACATGTGTTACCAAAAAGTCTGATGATGCAAAGGCTGGAATCAATAATAAAATACAAAGCAATACATGGGTTTCCATTTTGGAAAAAAAAAAAAAGGATGAGGTTCCAGTTTGAACGGTGCTTATAAATATACAACACTCTGTTTACTGAGTGTTAATAAGTAACCCAGTGTGAAAAGTGGGATTAAACATTAGGCATTTGGGAAAAATCAAATATTGCATTTTATTTTAGCATAATCTGCAGAATATTGTCGCAGAATTTACAGACTATTTTAGCAACGTCTCTTCTAGGTAGTGTCACCAAGCAGAAATTCAACAGCTATTTCTGTACAGACAATCGAGATTGATCTCTGTTCCACACACACCTCTTTCCAAAAAAAACCCATCACCTATCCGAGATCTTCTAAAAGTTATCCCTGGATCAAGTTCATTGCTGCAGCAAGAGCTTGCAGTCTCCTAAACCCATTTCTGTTCCTCTTCAAAAAGTACCTCGTGTGATCTTGCCTATCACTCAAGTACACATTGTAGGTAATGTTATTTTCCACGTGTTCTGATTAGTGCAGAGACTTTGTATGATGTGCTTTCCCGTTCACCTTCATGGCTGAAACCCAGGTCCAAGCTCCCAGGACCTTGCATCTTGTGCAATCGATACCCATTCAGCCTGCTGCTGCAGTGCCGCTTTCCTTATTTGTTATCTTGACAGATATCTCTCTTAATCTTTTTAACCCGTTTCAGCTCCTCCATTCCACGAAACGTTGTGGAATGCGAGTTAAAACTCAAGTTTAGGGTATTTTGGTTTTTCTGCAGCCAGCTTTGTGAGGTGCACAGCGGTGCGAGGGACACACAAAGGACAGGACCAGGAGCTCCTTTTAAATGAACATGTTTATTAAACCAGTTCTCAGCCCCATCCAAAGGCGACAGGACAGCTCTGCAGGGCAGCCCATCGCCCTCACATCCCGGGGCACTGGGCACACTTGGCGCTGTGGGGTGAAGTGCTACAGCTTGCCCATACCGCTGTCACCCTGTCCCCAGCCCTCCCCGGGGCTGGTCTCATGCAGAAACACTCCACGGACTCTCCTCAGACCCTTGTTTTGAAGGGACAGCTTCGTTTCTCGAGCTAGTAACGAGAAGGGAAGGCAGCCTCGCTATGGCCGCTCTCCGCCTCCCCGCCCACTCCTAACATGGCGGCCCTGCCCGCTTCCAAAATGGCCGCTGTGCCCGCTTCCAAAATGGCCGCCGTGCCCGCATCCAAAATGGCCGCCGTGCCCGCATCCAAAATGGCCGCCTCAGCGCCGCGAGGCGCTGACACCGCCGAGCCGCTGCGGCCTATGAGGGGGAGACTCAGGGATCTCCACGGCAACGGCGGCCGCGGTACCGGGGACAGGCGGGTCTCGGCGGGGGGAAGGTCTGGCCTTGACGGGAGCCGTGGTCGGACGGCGGAAGGATGTCGCTGTCTGCCTACTGCATCCTCCGAGCTGTGGGGAAGGGCAGCTACGGGGAGGTGAACCTGGTGCGGCACCAGCAGGACAACCAGCAGGTAGCGAGGGGTTGCTCGTGGGAGGAGGCTCGGCTTAAGAGTGTGGGGAACGGCCGTGGTCTCATCTAGGGGAATACAGGGGCTGTGGCTTGGTTGCGGGGGGGGGGAGACTCCTGGCCAGGCTTCAGCGTGCGGCCGTTGACGCCATCCCCGCGCGACCCGGGCTGGGATTGGGGCTGGGACTGGGACTGGGGCTGGGGCTGAGGCTG
>WBNH01000003.1:1825-35494 GCA_013401255.1 Urocolius indicus | reverse complement strand
GGCTGGGGCTGGGGCTGGAGTTGGGGTTGCGGTTGGGGCTGGGGTTGCGGTTGGGGTTGCGGTTGGGGCTGGGGCTGGGGCTGGGGCTGGGGTTGGGGTTGGGATGCAGCCGCGCTGTGACCCGGTGCTGCAGGGCAGCTGCAGCTGCAGCCCCACGAGCTGGGCTTGACTGCCCGGGTGTTCCTGTTTTCCTCCCATGTCTATGAAAGCTTTTACTAAAGATGTGGGGAACAGTCTTCTCCTTTGTTCCTCTCTTTAAATCTCAAAAAACCCTCCCCACCAAGCACCTAAAATCCTCTTTTTAACATTTCATTTAACTAAAGCTGCTTTTAAAGAAAAAATACAAAGAAAAAAATCCCACCCCAAAACTATAATGCCTTATTTTACAGAGTAAATTTTGGCTTTGATAGTCCTTGGGGTGCCAGGAGTGTACAGCCTGCTGGTTTTAGTTACTGCTTGTGTAGTGTCATTGAGACGTACACACGTGGTGGAGATAAAAGTGATAACACACAAGGATGGAAAAAGCAGCTTCTGGCCTTGGCTTTTGCTGGCTTTAACTTTGCCGGAGGAAGATGGGCTTTGTGTTTGCTCTCTCGAATGTGGCAGGACCTGTAATGTTTTTGTTATGCCAGAGTTCAAGCATAACCTTCTTTTTCTTTTTCTTTGTGTTGGAAATTTCAAGTAATTCTCTTGCCTGGCTAAAGCAGGCATGTTTAATAGAAAATGCAGTAGAATAAAGAAATGGGGATGGAGAACATCCAGAAACATTGAGCATAAGCTTTATGCCCATGATTTTACTTGAAATAGTGGGTGAAATTTTGTGCCCAGCGGTTATCAGAGGTTGCGTCCTTTCTGGATGAAGGCAGGGAAGAGGCTGGAATCCAAAGGTGAATCCCTAGCAGCCGTGGGTTGGGTAGCAGCAATGGCAGCACATGTTCCCTCCAGGCCAGTCACCGCAATACATAGTCCAATGTCCAAAAAGAGTTGCTAATCTTGTTGTCCTAAAAGTAAACAGTATATTGAGGTTACTTTCAACTGTGTACACATCCTTGGATTTAACTTCTTTGTCATGCTGTGGGTCGTTAAAATTGGCAAGAGCTTAGCTGCTTTCTCATTGTATTTTAAATATTTGCTGCATTTTGCTGTGTCTTATCTTTTGCCAACTTTTATAAAATTCCTTCTGTAGCTGAATGATTGGGACGTTTTTGTTGTGGCTTTGACAGAGTGCTTTGTGTTCAGTGAAAGACATTGTATTTCATTTAAGTGCATTTTCTTTTAACTGGATGCTGGGTTTTTTTTGTGGAGAAGGTCAAGTGGCTCCCAATGTTTGAAACAGCAACAAAAAAATCCAATTAACAAACAATT
Organism: Urocolius indicus; assembly: GCA_013401255.1. Classification (NCBI taxonomy): domain Eukaryota; kingdom Metazoa; phylum Chordata; class Aves; order Coliiformes; family Coliidae; genus Urocolius; species Urocolius indicus. The sequence continues at coordinate 34,129 of WBNH01000003.1, read as the reverse complement.
TGGAATCAACTAAGTTGGAAGTGTGTTGCAGTAGAATACATCTTGCCAGCATAACATGCTTGTTAAACCAAATACCAGATTTAAAGTTAGGCTACGTGCATGCTTTTTGCATTTTGGTAGTATATTGTGTGAAAAACAGATGCTGATACAGAGCTAAAAGACTTTGGTTTCCATGCCCAAGGATACAGTTGTAGTTGGCGTGTCACATGGAATACGGTAGTTACACTTCTATTTTATTTTAAACTTGGATAGAGCTGTCTGCAGTTTCATGATATTCCTTTTGGGAGCTATGCATAGCCACAGGTTATAAGAACTGTCTAATATCCAGCAGGCTTCTGAAACAACAAATCACGAGATACTGTTGGTTTCTGTGTAATTGGTTCCCTTGGTATATTGGGACAGTCTTCCTCAATGGTAATTAACTGTGCTGGACTAAATTAATAGCCTGGGACATAGACTCCCAAAGGACACTGAAATGCAGTAAGTCCATTTTTTTTTTAAACATTTCAGTTTAGCAGCTCTCAGGTGGGGTCGGATGTATACTGTGGCATGATTGTTCTGTGGAAAGCTGATGCCCTAAAGGTGATTACCACAGAATCTCTGTAGTTTTAAAAATTTCTAAACCAGTCTTAATATAGGTTAAAATAAATTCAGGAATGAGCATAAGACCTTTTGGCTCTTTCAGTATGACCAAGAGTCTCTCTTTCCCTGTGGTAGTTCATGGTCAGGTTTTTGAGGAAGTATTTTTTTTCAGTGTGTCCCTTACTGTCCTTAGTTCTCCAACTGCATCTCTATTTACTACATTTCTTTTTCTGACAGAGGCTTTTTTCCTATTGTCCCGTGCTTTGCTGTCAGTTCTGCCTTGGGGATCTTCTGCTGGGTACAAGTTTAAGAAAAGAATGAGCAAGCCTGAAAAGCTCAGCAGCATTACTTTGTGCATTCGGAAATTCAGCTCTATTAGATGAATGAGACCATGGGACATTTGTAATCTAAGCCTTGAAACTGAGATTTTTAGCAACTTTGTTGGCCTTTAAAAGTATGATCTGTGTTCACTGAAGTTGTGACATGTTATTTCATAAGTTTCTGGGTTCTTTATAATCATAAAGATCGTATTTCTCCTTTCTGAAGAAGTGAAGGCAAAATCCCACTTCACCTTAAATGAAAGGAGTTGGGTTTGGTTTTGTAGCAGAGAAGAGCAAAATAAGTCTAGCCGGGTGACTGTCATCCCAGACATCCATTGTCATGTTTTGCATTTTTCCTTAGTGCTACTGTATTTTGTAAGTTACTTTTGAACTGGCCCGTTTTGAGAGTAACTGTGAGGCACAAACAGCTCTTTCAGGCTTAAAAGATTCATAATGGACACACATATAAAATGACAGTAGAGGAAAAAAGATAAATGTGAACGTTAGTCAAAAGGAAACAAACCACCACAAAGTTCCTGTGCAGAGTTTTATTCAGGTAGATGAATAGAATAGCCACACCTGTTCCATTTTTACAGCATAATGGTAGAAATGATGTATAACTGCTAGACGAATGGCAATCTCTATATAGAATAATGTATGGGTAATCCCCTGGGGCTTCTGCATAGTTACTTTCATCTTTCATGATACACCTCGCAATTTCTTTTACAGTATGTCATCAAAAAGTTAAACCTTAGATATGCTTCCAGCCGAGTGAGGAAAGCAGCAGAACAAGAGGCACAGTTGTTATCCCAGTTGAAACACCCGAATATAGTTGCCTACAGAGAATCCTGGCAGGGGGAGGATGGCCTCTTATATATTGTTATGGGCTTCTGCGAGGGAGGAGATCTGTATCAAAAACTTCAAGCGCGGAAGGGTGAACTTCTGCCTGAGAAGCAGGTGGTGGAGTGGTTTATCCAGATTGCCATGGCACTGCAGGTAAGATAAAGTATAACCGTCTCACTTTCAGATGGAAATTTGATTTGCCTCTTTCTGCATTTAAAAACCCCAGGGTTGGGCTGCAGACTTTGAGTTCCACTTTGGCATCTAAATACAATGGTTATTAGTACCTTGAAAATGTTCCCAGGTTATCACAGTCAAATTCACTATTTTAGGTAAGAGGTGGCTATCATGTTGTCTGTCTCTACCTCTGTGTCACAGCAGGCAGTGGGAAACTCTAGGGTGTTTGCAATTCTAGTCTTGCATGTGTCTCCAGTTTGAAAATTTAGGTTAAATTTGCAAAATCTACCTTAAAAAAGAAAGGGCAGATTATTTCAGAAGCATTTTGGGTTCCGTGGCTTTGCTGGTGTTGTTTTTAAGGGTAAATTTAAGAGTACTGGTTCATCATTTCTGTTAAACCTTGTCTCTGTTGAAGTTTTGTAGTTGGAGGTTATCAAAGTTTAAAGACAGTTGTAGTAAAAAAGACCAGATATAAATGTTAATGCTGAGAAAGAAATAAGCAATTGGACAGAAAACTCTGTCTTTAAGTTGCCTGTTGTGATCAGGCATATGCAAGTCTACAACACCGCCTCTTCTTATTTTTTGTAAGACTAAGTTTCCTCCCTGTTTACACAACGTTGATGTTATTTTTTTCCACTGAAATTTTACTCTTAAAACTAAGAAATGATTGTTATGGAGTGAAGGCAGCAGAAAGTGAGTTAAGGTCTGAGTCTTCACTCTGCATTTTTATTTCCTCTTTTCTGCTGGCTTGTTAGAGCCACACAGGGAGACTGCTCATGCAGTGCTAAGTTTTGGGTCTGTGTCTGTATCAGTCTCATAGTGATCTTTGTGTCTTTTCTGTGTTTTTATTATCCCTCTTTGACTTGTGTATTGTGATTTTTTTACTTTTCAATGTAGAAGAACCAGTTAGAAGTTACTTAACTCTATGTATGTTTGGGTGTTTTTTTTCCCCCCCAGTATTTACATGGGAAGCGCATTCTGCACAGAGATCTTAAAACTCAAAATGTTTTTCTGACACAAGCAAATATAATCAAAGTGGGTGACCTGGGAATAGCCAGAGTGTTGGAAAACCAGTATGACATGGCAAGTACTGTCATAGGCACACCATACTACATGAGCCCTGAGCTCTTTTCTAACAAACCCTACAACTACAAGGTAGAGTATGTTCATGCAAGTGTTGTTTCTGTTTCTTTAGACAACTTATTTTATCTGAGAGCATTACAATCTTATCTATTGTCTTTAATTTCCTTTTGCTTCCAACTCTCTTTACTATCCCCAAAGACCAAACAAGAAAATAGGGGAGAGATTTTTAAGAACCTTTATTTCTGGAACTGTGTTTCCTGCAATAAATGGGAATTCATAGCATGTGATAAGTTATCACAGCCAAGGTGTTCAGCAGGCCGCCTGTACCTGTCACAACAAGCCAATGTAAACAGCACTATCAGGCCATGGTAGATAGCTGCATTTCCTAAATTTATTCTGTAACAGATAGGAAGCTTTATATCTAAAAATCTGTAAATGCTTTTAGATGTAACAGCAGCTTTAAACAAAGAAAGTTTACGTACAGAAATAAGCAATGTTGCTGTGGATTTAAAATATAACAAAACTAAGCAAAGCTGCTCCTGTACACCTGCTCAGCTCTTGCTGCAAACCCTACACACCTTAAATAGAAGTGTCTACAATGAGCAAGGGCTGAGGGGAGCTGTTCTTCCAATGAAATAGCAAATGATTTTCATTTTCCAGTTAAGAGTCATGTTGGTGTTAGGAAACAAACAAACAAACAAAAAAAACCCCTATAAACATCAACCTTCTGCACTTCTTGTCAGAAGAATATGGTGATTTTTGGAAAAAAAACCAAACATTCAGTTGATCAAAATTAAAAGGGTGAGACTAAAGCCAAAGTTTACAATGGAGTTTGGTCTTAAATAGTTTACTGTTATTAAAGGCCTCTTGAAAGCACGTGACGAAGTCTGGAGATGAAACTTCTACAATTAATAACAAGTTCCCAAACATTTTCTTTTCCTCTTTTTTTTTTTTTTCCAGTCAGATGTTTGGGCGTTAGGCTGCTGCGTTTATGAAATGGCTACACTGAAACATGCCTTTAATGCTAAAGACATGAACTCTTTGGCTTACCAAATTGTCAAAGGAAAGGTAAACACTTCCAGGTTTTTTCCCCTATGCTTGGTTTTTCTGTCTAGAACTCGAGATTCATCTTTTCCAATCAGAAATACTGCATGGAGTTAAAAATATTTTGCACGTTACTTGCATCATCATATATTTTGTAAATGTTATTTCATGGTAGTGTCTGATGTAATATCTGACCCAGGGAGTTACTTGTTTGAACCTCTTGTTACCCTTTTGTGTAACTAGTACATTAATTAATTTTCAAAGTTCTCCTGTGGTTTATTTTCTTAATTTGCTCCTCATTTAAACATTGTGCAAGAAAATGAAATGAATAAAATTGTATGTAAAATCTGTAAGCTTCTTCACAGCACCTTAACTGTTGATATTAATAAAAAATCACCAACAGTTCTCAGACTTGGGCATTTGATGTTCTGTTTGATGTTAAGCGTATGGTAACTTTCAGCATATAAACAATGGGACTACTTTTTATGCCAAGTACGTAATGGATTATAACTGTCGTGCATAAATCATCTAGCAATAGCCCCTGCTGACAAATAATGATTAAGCTCGCGTTTCCTTCTGCAGTTGCCATCCATGCCAAAGGATTACAGCCCACAGTTGGTAGAAATAGTACGAACTATGCTCAGTAAAAAACCTGAGGAAAGACCAAGTGTGAAAACGATATTGCGACATCCGTATATTAAGCACCAAATATCTTCGTTTTTGGAAGCCTTGAAGGCGTAAGATATTTTCATCTGTTTGATTCTGTGCAAAATATTCATGTTACTTTGCTCTTTGTTTTTTTTTTTTTGCAGCAGGATGAAACAAGGTCTGTGCCATTACAAAGCGTATGAACATGGGAGTTCCTTTAGATTCATTGAGAAATAGTAGAGGGTTAGAATACAAACTATTTTTGTTTCTGAAAACGCAGGATAAACCTGTTCAGTAGCTGAGGTTGCACAGCTTATTCAGAGAGTTTGAAATAAAAAAAGGGTAGCACTAGTATTTTCAAGGATGTGACAGAAAATACACGTTTCCACATAGTTCTTTGAGGTCATTTATCACCTGGGAGTTGGAGTACCAAGTTCCCTTTGAATATTTACTGACGTAATTATTTATGTTAAGTTTTAGGCATTTGTCATTGAGTCATCTTGGTGCAATGTAGAACAAGTGCACATTGCTGGCAGAGTCCGAGTGGTGTCTGGGAGCTCCTTTTAAGATGAAAGTTTGCATGTTGTGCACAGTCTGTTGGAAAAGCCCAGTGTCTTATACTCTCTGTGTCTAAGCTGTTTAATGGAGTGGATTTTTCAAATTAGTATAATCTGGAGAAGTATCTTAAAAGTCTTGCAGAGGGTGATTGAATGAGCCATTTTTATTTTCTTTACAGGAAAGAAGCAAAAAGTCATAAGAGAAAAGTGAATTCTAACCCAAACACTGAGCGAGCCAGGACACGCAAAGTGGTGAGGGAGAGATATTTTTTTCTTTTCAAAAAACCCCCAAACCAATCCAACCCCCTCTTGCTTTTGCTGGAGAAAAAAAAATCAGTTTTATAAGAAGTGCCTTGAGTGTTTGTGAGAACACAGATCTGAGTCCTATCAACGTGTAAAATTCTCCCATTAAGGAAAGAATTGTGTTTAGGGAAGAGCAGAAGTAAATAAACAGCTGCTAATTGCAGTGTCTTAACTGTAAGATGTTAACAGCATCCACTTTTCCATTTGTGGGTTACTATGTTAACTATTGATGGAGTATTTTGAGGTCAAATATTTTGTCACCTATTTGATGACAGGTGGTAATGATTTTTAAATAATAGGGTTTTGACTGGGAAAAAATAATTATAGATCAAAGCAAAACATTCTTGTTGGGATTTTTTCCAGTAGGTCAAACAAGTCTTTTTGTGATGCTTAATCTTGTGCTTGTGGTTTATTTGCTGTAATGAGTCTGCTGCTCTGGGTTTAAGCTTTCAGTACTGAAGGAAACTGACTTAGAAATGCATTTGTCTTTATTTCAAAGTCTATTTCAATGGTATTTGTACTTTTTAGGATGAAGTCTGTTCTGGAGCTTCGGTGGATGCTCAGGAAAAAGTCACCTCCCACTTGCAGCCTCTTAGTTCTGTCAGTGAACCTTGTCTCTTGCAGCAACAACAGAAGAAAACAGAGCTGGCAGAAGTTTCTTCAGAGAAGGTGCAGGTACTCACCTTTCTGTTAAGACTCTTGCATTTTTTTTACCCTTTCAAAATGGAAACAATTTTCTTGATAAAAGGGCAGGGGTTCTAATGCAGTTCATGTTTCATGTGTATCTGTACATGATGGTTGATAACAGAATGCAGAACACTCAAGGTGTCTTTAGAAACAGTCTGAGTAAATCTGTGAAACTCTCAATAACCCTCGCAGTTGTGACGTGTGTGCCACATGATTATGGGCTTTGCTTTTGCTGTGCTACAGTCTTTTCTAGCAATTTCCATCAGGACTTGTCACTGTTTGTGACTGCAAAATGTATAGCTGTACCTTTCTGACTTGTGGATAAGGCTACTGGTGGTAGGTGGCAGATTAGTCCTAGTACTTTAGAATAGCCAAGTGTAATGGCTGCCTGGACTTACGAGTGCAAACTCTTGGAAGATCTTGGAACACACATAAGGTATAAGGTAGGGCTCCTGTCAGTTATTCCACATGAGCAGAGGGATTTGTTTGAGGAAGGGTACTGGCTGTACAAGGATAGAGAAGAGGGTTGTTTGATGAGCGATATCCTGTTTTTCTCTTGGGTTTTGCAAGTTGTTGCAAAGACATTGGTTTAAAGAGAGGCTGGGAAGAGGAGTGCAAGATGTAAGGATGGAGCTAAGGGAAGAGAGTGTAAGCAGAGGTGTGGAAAGGAAGGGTAAAGTTGGGAGATGTAAAAAGGTTATAGTAGGATCCAAAACTTTTGTCATCCAGGTATACTGTGCAAGAATGTCTCTTAGATTGTAGAGTACTTTAGCTTTTAATAAAAACGTATAAATTCTTGCTCACTTCTCTTTCAAGTTGAGCACAGTTGCTCCTCAGCCTTTATCTCTTCCTTCTGACATGGACACAACGACCACACTGAGACATGCAGAGCAGCATAGTACTGAAGCTTCTGAATCTGTCCATAGCACCAAGACCAGTCCAGTTGACCTTGCAAAGGTTAGTGCTGAATACTGTGTCAGTTTATTTTTATCTCTTGTTCCTTGGGAGATGGAGAGTGTATGCACAAAGGGTAAACAAATGTATAGTAGTTTCCTACCTACTGTCAGCCCTGTATAGTGCAAGATTTTGAAATAAAGAGTTAAGCATTTGTTAGATGATCAGAAAGTCTAACAGCTGTTTTCCTTGTCAGTTTAAAAGGATTTTTCGCTTTGTAAGTGATAACAAAAGACATGATGACAGTTGCTAATTACTCTCAAAATATCTTCTTTTCAAGGGGCGGCCCTTGTCAGCCAGAGAACGAAGGAGGTTAAAACAGGCTCGGGAGAAGATGCTTTCTGCTGGTAATTTTTATGCTTGTATGCTGCCATTTTGTGTCGTGAAGTAGGCTAATAACTTGTTGTCTGTTTTTCACTGCCATCCTCAGAAAGATGCACTAAAGGTCTAGTTCTTTGTTAAATGAGAGTTGTTAACCAATGTCTGTGTCTTTTTGCTGTTGTGTTCAGTTGTGTTTCATAGTGATAACTGGTTTTTGAAATGTACATGGAGTGCAGAATATACAGTTTCCAGATAGAAGCTTCGTTGTTTGCTCTTAGCAGATTACCTACCTGCATTTCTTGCATAAGCATGAAACTAATTCAAAATAAGTACAGCTAAGTTGTAAGTTTATACAAATGTCATCCTTCCAGTGGTGCCAGCAAGACGAACGTCAGACAGTGAAGTAGTTGGAGCAAAATCACATCTGGAAAATCACATTGAAGTTGTTCAGTCTTCATCAGATCCCAGTATTTCTCAGGTAAATGTCTCAGGGGTCATCTTCTTTTGAAATACTTAAATGCAGACACAATTTCACAGGTTGGAAGGGACCTCTAGAGATCCTCTAGTCCAGCCCCCTGCTAGAGCAGGTTCACCTTGATCAGGTCACACAGGAACGTGTCCAGGTGGGTTTTGAAAACCTCCAGAGGAGACTGCACACCCTCCCTGGGCAGCCTGGGCCAGGGCTCCCTCACCACAAAGAAGTTTTTCCTCATGATCAAGTGGAACTTCCTGTGTTCCAGCTTGTGCCTGTTACCTCTTGGCCTGTTACTGGGCACTACAGAGCAAAGACTGGCCCTATCCTCTTGACACCTGCCCTTTAGGTATTTATAGTCATTAATAAGGTCTCCTCTCAGCCTTCACCAGTCTAAACGGCCCCAGCTCCAGCAGCCTTTCCTTGTCAGAGATGTTCCAGTCCCCTCATCATCTTTGTAGTCTTCCACCTGACTCTCTCCAGAAATTCTCTATCATTCTTGAACTGAGGAGCAGTGCAGTACTCCAGATGTGCCTTTAACGGGACAGAGGGGGAGAAGAACCTCCCTTGACCTGCTGGCCATACTGTTTTTAATGTTCTCAGTGTGCCATTGGCCTTCTTGGCCACAAGGGCACATTGCCGGCTCACGTTTTATTTGCTGCCCACCAGAACTCCCTTCTGTGGAGCTGCTCTCCAGCAGGTCACCCCCAGCCTCTACTGGTGCATGGTGCATACTGGCCTCAGAACCAATCTTTGTCGGACTTCACTGGCCACAGGCCTCTGACTCTGTGCCATTGATCACCCACCTCTGGGCTCTGTCATTCAGCCAGCTCTCCATCCACCTCACTGTCCATTCATCTGACCCACACTGCCTGAGCTTTCCTATGAGGATGTTATGGGAGATGGTGTCAAAAGCCTTGCTGAAGTCAAGGTAGATGACATCCACTGTTCTCCCCTCATCTACCCAGCCAGTCATGCCTTCATAGAAGGTTGTCAGGTTGGTCAAGCAGGATTTACCTTTGGTGAATCCATGCTGACTCCCCTGACAACCTTTTCCTTCCTATGCTTAGAGATGACATCTGGAATGAGCTGTTCCATCGCTTTTCCAGGGATGGAGATGAGGCTGACTGGCCTGTAGTTTCCAAGAAATACATGACTTGATTGGGGAAGCATTTATAGTGGTTAAAACTGCATGGCTGAGATGTTACCTTTGTCACGTAAGCATTTCACAATGTCCTATACAGTAGCTTGTTTTTAAAGCTGAAGGTTATGCCTATTTATCAACTTAAGTCTGTAAAAATACGCTTGTTGAAAGTGGTTCTTCCATGTAAGAACAGTAATCCATGCCATTTTGATAAACTCCTGTCAGCTATTTGTAATTTTGTCATTTATTCCATCTTCTCTTAGAGAGAAACCCATTGCCTCTCTGATAACGAGTTAAGCTCTTCCACAAGCTCTACAGATAAGTCTGATGGCGATTCCAAGGAGAGGCAAGTATTTTGTTTCATGCTGGAGAGTGGGGGAAATAAAAAGTGGCAGGGAAAGTTCTGCTGTAGAAAGAAACTCCAATTAATTGTTTTGTCTCTGTGACTTTTCCCATGCTAACCTTTCTGGGACGTGTGATTGTGTGGCTCTGGGTTTTAGTTAACTCTGGCTTAGCAGGAACATCAAGGGACAGATACTGTCAGGATGCACTGTAAGCTACCAATGTGCTTCCTTTCCACTGTGAGTGAGGCTGAATTTATTTCTGGTTTTGTCAGAGTAAGCAACTTTTTAAAGTCTGTGTTTGTTGCCTGCCCAGAGCAGCAGCTTCACAGGCAGCAGCAGCCAATAGGATTGTGAGTTGTCAGCAGGTGAACAGACTCTGAGCCTTTGTTAGATAGCTGACGTGCTCAGGTTGATGAAACTGCAACACAAGAAGTAATTTAACATGGAATACTTAGCAGGACCTCAGCAAACTTCTGGAAAGTCCTCTGAATGCAAAGTGGAAGTTGCATTATGAAGGGTGACTGAATTAGGTCTTATTTCTCCTCTACTAGAAAAAGCAGCGTGAATGAAATGAGTGACTTGGTGCAGCTGATGACACGGACACTAAGAATGGACTCTGAGGACAACTCTGAATACTGTGTAACCTCCACTCAAGCCCCAGAGTTTAAACTTCATAGAAAATACCGAGACACTTTGATTCTGCATGGAAAATCAGCTGAAGAGTCAGAGGAGCTGAAATTTGAAGAGATTTCTTCAGGTCTGTTGCTCTGTTACTGCTTTAAATGAATGGTTCTCAGCTGCTAACCACCAAAGAAAACCTGCTTGTGGGCAACAGAAGACAATCCACTCTTGTTTCTTCTAAAGTCTCAACAAAGCTTACAGAACTAAACATCTATTTAAATAACTTTGTTTGACAGAATGTTGAAGGAGTGTATTTCAGTGGGCTGGGTTTTTATAGTCTTTTATAGTATTGTATAGTGAGATCCTCCAGCTTTTTCTTTACTACCATTTGGGATGACAGGTCTACTGCATTTCTAAGATGAAACTTATTAGATTAGCTATTTTATTTTCAAGAGGTGACCTATCCTATACAAGGAGTACTGGTGATCTCTGTGATTTAAACGAGCAAGCTAGTGTTCCCAGTTCAGCTCCTAATGGAGGCTTCCCATTATAAATCACTCTGTCTTGTTGGCAGCTTAAGGAGCAAAAGATTGAAAGGCTGTGCAGAAAAACAGGCAGGTGGCAAAAATGGTGCTCTCTCTGTTTTACAGAGATTAAACATTTCTTACACTTGCTGTAAGGATGACTGAATTATTCAAATATTTGTGTGGTGGTGTAGATACTTTTCATTCAAACAGCAATTGAATATACAGGAACCACCTGAAATGAAGTTACAGGGAACAGATTATGCAAACTGGGTCTGACTTTGTACTGGCCAATGAGAGTTCTCATGTGAATGCTGCTGGTTCACTGTGTTTGCTGATGGTTCTGGCCAGTTCATGCAAACGCTCAGTGGAACTCTGTGGTAATACTGTGTTCTTCTGCTTCATGGGGTCTGGAAACTGACTGTACTGAAAGTCATTATGGTTGCATATATTGTTTTTTAATTTAAAATGTTATTTTTTTACTAGATACACTCTCATTTCCTGATAAGATCAGGAGAATGGTTGAAATCCTGAGATCTGATGTGGTGCAAGGATTGGGAGTGAAACTTCTTGAGAAGGTGTACAGCATCATGGAAGAAGATGATGAATTGAAAAGAGAGGTAAATGTCTTTCATAATAAATCTGTTTAATTTCTCTATAAACCTGGATATAAATGAGCAGGGTCTTGATTTCCCCTGTTTTCCCCTTTCTTTCCTATGTTGATTTAGTCGTGCAAACCTCGGTTTTGAGAAAAGTAGTCATTGGCAGGCCAGGGCTTCCCCTCTGAAAAAGCTTGATCCTGAATGGAGACTGTGTTCAACCACAAATGCTTCAGAAAGCACAGGAGCTTTAGAGTCGTACCATAGTCCCCGAGTTGGGGGAAGATGCAAGGGATGTGAATGATTTTACTCTGGTGCTTTTCTTCTGAGACATATTTTTTTTTGCCTTCACATTACTGGCCTCATGCCCCCTATGTCCAAAGTGAGAAACAGTTTAATGCCCATTCCCAACAGAGGTGACTGAGCGGTTCCTTCACCTCATTTACTTCAAAACTTGGTTATAAATGAAATACTGCATCAGTAAGTATAACCTGTGAAGATCTGATCTACACTTGAAATTGTCAAGTGGGATGTAGAGTTTTCTTGCCTTTGGACAACAGAATCCTCTATTTATCTTCCCTCCCATCTATGTTGTCAAACTTCACATGCTNTTTTTTTGGGGGGGGGGTGCTGTTCTAAACAGGTGCAGTTGCGGGAGCATATGGGAGACAAGTACGGAAGTTACAGCGCGAAGGCACGGCACCTGAAATTCCTTGAAGAAAATGTGAAGTTCTGACCAGAACCTTTTTTTTTCTTAAAGAACAGGACTGTTCTATAGCTCATTTGATAGACTGGACCAGCTTACAAAACCTTTTCTGGAATAAGGAGGTGAGCTTGCAAGAACCACTAGTTTGTAGCAATATATTTCATGTTAAAATGTGAACCAGACTCTCACTTCCTCGGAATAGAAACTGGTTTAGTTTTTATTCTCTGAATGAAACTTTTTTCAAGTTGCTTTTTTATAGATACAAAGAGGGACCAATACCAAGTTTTGTATAAGAAGGAGTGTCAAAAAGCAGATACTTTGTTTACCATTTGCTATGGTAAATTCTGCTTGGTATGGTCACATATTAAATCCAGTCACAAAACCTATGCCAAGGCTATGGTGTGATAAGCTCTAAGCTATTGCATCAAATAGTTGTGAGAATGCAGCAGAGAAAATGCAGGGGGAAAAAATTTAGAGCAAGAAATTTCAGAACCTCTGGACCCAATCTTAAGTTGCCAAATTCAAGTGCTGAAGGAGGTGGCTGTGCTGCTTTCAAGCAAGAGCCTTTGCTTTTGTGTTTCATTGCTAAGGCGATCACCAAAGTGGTGTCAAGTATTTGGTAACTGGCTAAAATAAGTCTGAGAACGTTAGAAAGGACCATGCACACATGCACTATTACTGTAGTCCCAGCTGGAGAAGTCCTTTTGCCTTAAATATATTGATTCCTTTTAGGAGTCAAAGTGCTCACGACCAGGATTCACTAAGACAAATAGATGTCTTTAGTTCTTCCTTCCTTTACCATCTAGATTGTGTTGCCACCCCTGCCCAGGCATTGTCATGTATTGTCACTACGGGAAACAAACAAAAAGCCTCCTTTTGAAAGGATAAAGAAGTTTAATTATATTTGTAAAATAAAACTTTGAATGCACAACCTGCCTCTACCTTCAATATTGTAACCTCCAGCATAGGAGGGAGAATAATGGTAAAAAAGAGCAATACCTCTGGGTCCCACCGCCTCTCAGGTAATAGATGCTCAGATTACAAGATCTCAAGAGCTATTGTGTTATGCAGAGTCAAGATGTTTCTTTCTCTACCCAGGCAAACTTAAACGATGCCACTCTGCAATCCCCTATCCTAGAACAGTTTCCAGTTCTTAGTGTTTTTCAGAACTGTATGTGCTGTCTCACAGCAGTGGTTATCACCTGACACTACTGACAGCTTGTTTTACACACACACATATTTCAGCAGGAGCCCAGCTCTATGTTATCTGTTAGGCTATGGCAGCAGCCTAACTGTATTTGGTTTGATTTCACTGTGTTCTTTCTACTGAAATACCTGAGACATGACCTCCATGAGCTTTCCAAAGCCAATCCCTCCACTCTTGCCTTCCCAGTGACTTCAGTGGAACTCCAGCCAAAACTGGAGAGAGTCGCCATGCTTTCTGCAGATCTTGGTGTAGCCAGGGTAGTGTACAGAGGAGTAAGAACAACACCAAACACAAGCCAAGAACCATCTCCCAGTGGAAATGTATTTTAACAAAATCTGTGGTAAGAAAACCAACCAACACCATGACAAAATCTAACAAATTAACAGCGTCACCCTTTTTAGCTCTTGGTATGTCGCTTTGGCTTTCTCTCTGCTGGCTTTTCTTCTGCCCCTGACTCCTGGGCAGGGAGCCACTTCAGAGGATTGCGGCGGTACATGGGCCAGGGAGGGAGTGTCAGCTGCCAGAGAAGGAAGGAAGTCACAACATGTACATCAAGATGCTACAGAAATGCTGTGTGCAGCTTGCTGGGGAAAAAAGAGCATTCCCCAGCTATTGTACCAATTAGCCTTCAGAAAGGTCATATGATTTCATATTCTGAAGAGAGATGTCTGTGTCTAGTTTCCATTGTGTACTGTGCAATCCTGCTGAAGTTAGCAGGACTGAGAGACCCCAGCTCATTGCAAAGAGGACAACAGCACCCACCCTGAAGGAAAAAAAAGCTACCCCAGGATTACTGAGGTCCCACCAGCCTCCCAGCCCAACACCTCACTGAAACCCTCTCAGTTCATTGGCAGCAGAGATATATAACTAGGAAGACTGACTCCAGGGGTGTTTAGATCAAGCAAGAGGCAGATGCATGATGATGCCACAGAATTACAGGGTTTTTTTCTGCAAACAGTAAGATGTGTGTGTGAAGTAGTGACTGGTCAAATCATGTTGTAACTGAACACTTGGAAGGTACAAGAACCACCTGTAAAAGCACATTCTGCATGTTCCAGGAGTCAGGGGACACCTTGGGCATGAATTGAGGAACGAACTCTTGTAATTCCACACTTTGCACCCAAGCCTTTCTTCTCTGCTAGCAGGGGCCAGCTGCAAACTTCTCAGGATTAGCTGCTCCTCTACAGCAAGCCTCCCTGTCCTTTCTGTTACCAATGCTACCAGTTTAATCAAAATGCAAAAAATACATTCAAAAGCAGCATTAAATTGCAGTATTAATTCTTTAAGGTATTACATTCTCTCAAATCTTACTAGCATTTGGCAACAGGCACTTACTGGCTTGTCAAGCACCTTCTAGAGCTCAAAGAAAGTACAAATACATACCAATAATCTCAATGACATTGCAGACATAAATTTAGTGGAGCCCCTGAATTCAGTGATTCTCTTCAGGTTAAACAGTGCATATATTTTCTGGTTTGGGGAAAAAGAATTCTTACCAGAGCTGATAAAGCAACTCCAGTCATAAATACGTAAACAGTCCATTCAAACTGCTCAGTGATGTATCCATAGATGAAACCAGTTATCTAGAAAAAAAAAAAAGAGGTAACTTTTAAAAACCAAACTTTAAACAGCCATTTCCCATGGTCTGATTAAGTTGGGGTGGGGTGGGAGGGGAAGTTAATTACAAAATACAGGTTCATACATTTTTCTTGAAACCTTGCAGGCCAATAATAAAAGATTGAAAGAAGTCTTAATCCCTGACAGCCCCTGTGCCTTCCTCTAAAGCTTTTAGTCAGCTAGTTAAGCCAAGCAATCAGAAAAAGAAGTTTGTAAAATCAGAAAGCAAAGTCCTTTATGTGATCGCCCATACATAGCTCAGTGTACTTACTGCAGACACAAGAATGATTCCCTGAAAAATCCGTTCTGCTAATTGTTGGCCCTTGTAGTCCTGTGGAAAGAGATGGAGTTTCTTTGTCAGATAACCTCAGAACCTCAAACCTGCTGCTTAAACTCTTGATTTCAGAGATCAACCTGACCACAGCTTCTCAGCTTTTAGCCCAAACAGAAATTCTTTTCCTTATGGTGTCTGGATTAAAAGTGCAAACGAGTTAAACCTCTTAATAGACTTAACACCTGCCCTCCAGTCTTGACCACATCATCTGTACCACAAAAGCAAGCTCCTGACGGTATTTCACGGCTTGAGAGAACGTGACGAAAACACGTTTCTTATTATCTGTCCATCACACCGCCCGCAGTGCACACACGGGTTCCCCTTGCCCGGCCCCACGCAACCGTTTCCCAGCACGTCAAAGCTCGATCTTTAACACCAAACACCGACACGACGCTCCCTCCCGCCTCTCACCCCGCTCCGCAGCTACGGGCGGCGCAGGGAGGAAAGGGCAACGCTGTCCCCCTCAGCCGCGGCCATGCCGGCGGAAGCGCCCGCGGCCATGAGCCAGGGCGCGGGCGGGCTCGGCGGCGGCTGCCCTACCATCTCGGTGGGGATGGAGCACAAGATGCTGCGCATGGCGGTGGCGGGCAGCGGCGCCTCACAGCTCTGCTCCCGTGCCTGGTCGTAGCCGTCCCTGATGGCGCTGCGGCTGCTGCTGTTGCTGATGATGATGATGCTGATGCTGCTTGTCCACGTCACTCCGCCTGGCCGGGGCGGGTACCGGGGCGGGTACCGGGGCGGGTACCGGGATGCTGTGGCCGCCCATCGCGCTGAGGTGGAAGCACCGGAAGCATTCCCGTGTCGCCCCGGCATCGTTCATTGCCGCCCGTAGTTCCCGGTGCTTCGCTGGCGGGTTCTTCGCTGCCTTTTCCCCCACCCCCGGAGTCTCGGCGCCTCGCCTCGGTAGCATCGGCATCATCGGCGGCAGCGAGCCTCAGCCGGGCAGGTAATGGAGATGAGGGGGGTTACCTGGCTGTAACCGGCGCTGACTCGGCAGCCCGTGGCCGGTGCTTCCATCCTAAAGCGGTGGACAGGCTGCTGGTGGTGGGCAGAGGCGATCGCGGGCTCGCGGTGGCGGTGGGCGGCGGGGCGGGGGGTGGCGGTGGAGGAGAGATGAGCTCAGCCCAGCCAAGCCCAGCCCAGCACAACTCAGCTCGGCTCAGTACAGCTCAGCCCGGTTCAGCACAGCTCAGTTCAGCCCGGCTCAGCACAGCTCAGCTCAGCCCAGCTCAGCTCAGCCCAGCGCAGCTCAGCCCAGCACAGCTCAGCGCAGCTCAGCACAGCTCAGCACAGTTCAGCACAGCTCAGCTCGGCTCAGCACAGCTCGGCTCAGCCCAGCTCAGCTCAGCCCAGCTCAGCTCAGCCCAGCCCAGCCCGGCCCCGCCGGCCTCGGAGCTGTGTCCCCGAGCCAGGCTGCGGCGTTGTAGCTTGGGTTTGTGCAATTGCTGGGACAGCCAGGCTGTAAATGCCCTTTAGCACAGGCTGCTGCGTTGGCACCGCAGCGCTGAGGTTGTTTCTCCGTGCTGGAACCCTTTCAGCGTCGCTGCCCACCGAGGCTGGGGAGCGTTGTTAAGGGTATTTTAAAGAGAGCTTTGTGCTGCCGTAAGCCGAGGCTGCGCTGTCCCGGACCCGTCTCAGCAGCGCTGCGGCCGCGACACGTGGCGGTTGTTTTGTTGTGATGGATGGATGGACGCGCCGTCCCTCCGCGACAAACGCAACAGCGGCGGCTCTGCTGTGGCTGATGTGATGGTCACAGAACCGCTGCAGCGGTTTGCAAGTGGTTTTAATACGCACCCGCCACTGTTTCTTGGGTTCTGCGTGCTGTGTGTTAACTGGGAGCTGCTTCACACTCCAGGGTGCCCGGTTCTTGTTGTGATGACACAACCACGCTCAGTGTTAAACAACGTGTATGTTTGAATTCCATACCAAAATTGCGTTGTTTTTAGCCCTTTCTATAGCATGATGGTGATACCTTCTTTCACAGTTCGGTGATTTGTCATTTTCTGTGATGACCCTTTACTTGCTGCTCTGTTTAATGCCCATAACTTCACCCTTTTGAAAGCCTATGACACCTTTTGCTTATAATCTGCTAAACGTAAACACTGTGTTCTGCCAAAAGCTTGCAGTTAGTTAAATATGGCAAAAAAAATATGCATAATCACTATCCTTATTGCTGGAATGCCTCCAGTTGAGCTAGTGAAATAAATTGGTTCAACAATAAAGAAACCATATGTAATTTTCCAGGGTTCTTCAAGGTAACTTGTGACTGGCAAGAGTCTGTTGGATTGGGGTTTTTTTTTTGTCAGTGAAGTGGCAAGATCTGTGTCTCCCTCTTTGATCTCCATGTTCTTCTTTAGATACCTCATTGTAGCTACAGAGATCCCATACTGGGTTATTAAAACGTGACTGACATGCAGCTTAATCTTCTTAAGAGAAGGAAACATTCACTGCGTTTGTTTTGATGTTCCTGGTGGTAGGGTATGTTCTGCCTGGTGTTAGGGATGCACCAGAAGTAGGAAGTGACTGCTGTGTTGTTTCTCTTGTAGGTTTGCAGAAACCTTGTGCTAATAAATAAAATAACAAGAGGAAAATGTCATTAAGGAAAGGTATGTGTGTATCTTAAATGTTTGGGGTTTTTTAAACCTCTTTTGTATTGTTCTGAGTTTCCCAGTCGTTCTCTGGTTGTGGCGGTAACCATCTTTCTTCTAATTTTTCAGTGAATATTTCCATCCTTATAGTGGCTGTTGTCATATTTTTGCTAGTTCTTCATCATAACTTCCTTGGCCTCAGTGACTTCCTGAAACGTGAGTTGTCAGGTACGTTGGGGGTTTGCTTCATTGTTAGAAACAAATATATATCTTTCTAAAGGTTGCTGGGAAAGCAGCACGTTGAAGTTATGCCTATGATAAGGAACAATCATTTCCATAACAATATATAAATTTTGTTCTCTATTAGGAGTAGATCTTTTCCTGTTCTCATACCCAAGAAACTTCATCTTGGTGGGCTTGTCTGTTCTTGCTCTCCTGTGACTTTCCTAGGTCAGGAAGCCAGATGAGATAGCAGTGAGGGTTCCTTCTGGCTTTAGAGGTCACGATGATACAGTTCAGTTAACTTAGCAGAGCCTTTTCATTTTTGGGAGTCTGCTTTTAAGAGCTACATGTAGTCCCACAGAGCCTCTGTGTGTCCTCATTAACTGCTAAGCATCAGTTTGCCACTTCTGGGTAGCAGTTCTACAGGTGCTTCCAACAGCAGTTGAGTACGAAGGAGCCTGTTGGGCCTTAGCCAGGAATCAATCGAAGTCAAAGCTATTAAGTTCTGTCATCAGGAAATGGCAAACAGAGGCAGGAGCCCAGCTTTGTTAACAGCAGACCACTGCCTATAACTTGCCGAGTCCCTGTTTGCTATGCTTTTTCCAATTACTTAAAAGTTCTCTACCATTAAACAGCCTAGACAGTCTGAAAGGTACCGGTGTTATAAAAAACATGAGCAGTTTGCCATCTTTGAGAAGTGATGTGGTCTAGTAGTGAATTTCAGTGCTGACTTTCCATTTTCCATCTGCACGCTATGAATGGAAATTGTTGTGGTTTCAAAGTGTCTGACGTAGCGTGGTCGGTGATGGCTGGAATAAACATGGGCAGTGCTCAATGCCCCAGTGCAGCAGGAACAAGTTTGCAACAGTGACTTTAATTTAGAAATTCTGTTTCCTGCATTGATTTCTACCTAAGAGTTAAAAAAAATATAAGAGAATAAAAGGAAGGGTGATGTAGAGAAGACTAGAAGGTGATTAGGGGAAATGGGAAGGGGATGCAGTGAGATTATAGACAGGGCAGAGGAGACCAAAGGTCAGTGCAGTGTACTGTAGTTTAAGGCTCATTTTAATGCCTTGTTATCCTGTGTGTGAACATGTATGATTAAATGTATGTAGTTTCTTTGCAAATGTGACATTTTTCTATTCATTAACACCTGGAATTCTCAAGAGGAGGTGCTATAGTCTAAGTGTTTGATCCTGGCATGCTGTAATGTACACCTCGGCTGCTGAGTAGAAATAACGAATAGTGTGGGGAATTCAGTGTCTGTGTTTCGTTTGCATGAAACATCTATGTGATGCCATTTATATTTTTATGCCATTTACATTTTACAGATTCAAATCCATTAGGACTTCAGCCCGTTGACTTCATACCTGCAGCTCCCCAGAGGCTGACAGAGGAAAGGAATGATGATGATAAGGAGATTTCTGTGGTCATTGCAGCATCAGATGAGAGGCTTGGGGGTGCAATTGCAGCCATGAACAGTATTTACCATCACACTAGAGCCAACGTGGTGTTCCATATTGTTACTTTGAATGATACTGTGGATCACTTGAGGTAATGACCTTTTCATTAGATTCCCCCAGTACTGTAAGACTTAGGGAGAAAAGGAAGAGCTGACTCCCCCTGGGACTGCACTCCTCTCAATTGTAGTCCTATCTGCTGCTCCTTACTGCAGATTTCTGCCAAGGCAGTTGTGTGGAGTCCTGCAGCCATCCTTGGTAATGTTTTAGGGATGAAAAAGAGCCATCTTTTCCAGTGGGGTTGGAGTTTGCTTCTGAAGGGGTTGGAAAAGTTTCATGTAAGAAGTTCAGATGCCAACAACGAAGTTTCTTCTTCTAGATTGTTCTTTGATCCTTTTCTTTTTACCCACATCTGTCGACACTGATACCTTTGGTGAAGGACCTGTGATAACAGGAAAAGAAGCAGCCTTATATCTGTCATGTGTAAGAGGCGTGCAATGTGCTGATGGTGGGCACGTCCCTGCTGTCATGCAGGACACCACCGACACAGCCATAGATCATACTGTATGTATGGTCATTGGACAGGGAAGCGAGTGGTTAGATGAGGATCTGTGCCACTGTCAGTCAGTCAGATCTCCTGCTTCTCATTTGGTTGTGTTTCATTTAACCAGCTCTGTGCCTTTCTCCCGTTTGCAGGCTGTGGCTGAGTAACACTGCTCTGAAAAATGTGAGATACCGGATTTTGGATTTCGACCCTCGTGTCTTAGAAGGGAAAGTACAAGTGGATCCTCAGAAGGCAGACACCTTCAAACCAGTGAGGATGATGTTGGTTACTTTTTAAACAGATATTAGTAGCAATTTTTTTTTTTGAGAACGGCTTTTGAACGCAACAAGAGATCAAATCTGCTGGCATAGAAGCAGTCTTTTATAAGCAAATGCCTAAATTCCAGTAAGAATAAGTTTACAGATAATGAGAGCTGGATTTGAATATCCCTGTATGCATCATCTTTTGGTGCTGGCTACAGGGAAACACAGCAGCTTGTACATCAAGCGTGCCACAGCCTCTGAGATACTGCAGATATCTGTGGAGAAATAATGAATTCTAATATAGACCAGTGTTAAAGTTGTTTGATGCACAAATGTGTAGGAAGCCAGGGATAGATGGAACCTGTTCATTTTACAGAACTTCAAGGTTATGGCTGCCTATTCTACTTCCCCAATAGAAATTGTCATAGCCCTTAATGCCATAGAGAAGTGCCAGGAGTATCAATCAATTCACGTTTACTGGGACAATTTTTCATTTAATTCTTCATTCCTCTTGCTTTCTTGTTTTCACAGCTAACCTTTGTCAGATTCTACTTGCCCAGTTTGGTACCTCACGCAGAGAAGGCCATCTATGTGGATGATGATGTAATAGTGCAAGGTAGGGGACTTCTTTGTAGCCTTTCGCCAACTGGCTTTATGCTGAGGTCAGTGTGCCATCTCTTACAGTACCCAAACACTTCTACTTCAAGGAAAGATGTCAAAGCTTAGTAAATATGTGAGGTTTTGTTAGCTTTAACAGTGGACTGAACAAAAAGTTCAGTCAGTCAAGAAGTTCACTGGTTGCTTAGTCAGGATTGCTTTTGATTTCTCTGTGCCTACTTCCATTTCCAGATGATATTCTTGAGCTTTACAACACTCCATTGAAACCTGGACACGCAGCTGCATTTTCAGATGACTGTGACTCAACCACTAATAAGGTTGCTGTCCGTGGAGCAGGCAATCAGGTTAGTTTTATTCTGTTTCAGTGATACCAGTACCACTGGTGGATGCCAGGCTTTGGACACAGGCACGTGCTTTTGACGGGTGAAAGCACTGAGCTTTTGCTGTGCTTCACAATGAGAGCAGTTCCCAGTGTAGAACAGTAGGAGGTCTTAGAACATCAGGAGGAGAGTTTGTCACTTGTGAGTGCATAAAAAGTACTTTTTCTGGGAGTGGTACCATTAATAATATGGTATTACTAAGACCATTCCTTGAAACGTGTAGTTTATGTAATCTTAACTTATAAATGTTAGACTTCTTAAGCTTTCTTTCTCTTGTTTTAAAAGAAGGAGTAATTGCTTTCACAACTTAGTTACACTTGTCTGTTGGGAGTTGTGCAAAGTTTTTCTTTAAGTAGTAATTTGCCCATATTTCAAGCTAATTTCTACTCTCTTTTTTTTCCAGTATAATTACATTGGGTTTCTAGATTACAAAAAAGAAACAATCCGAAAGCTTGCCATGAAAGCCAACACTTGCTCTTTCAATCCAGGAGTTTTTGTGGCCAACTTGACAGAATGGAAGTTACAGAACATCACTAAGCAACTGGAGAAGTGGATGGCACTTAATGTAGTGTGAGTACCCCCCAAGCTGAGGGGTCAGGGGTTGGGCGATGCTGGTGGCATTTTCACTGTTAAATGAAGGGCTGTGTGTCTGTGGATTCCTGTCACGCAGCTGCAACTGCCACACAAACACCACTTCCCAACTTGTTTTCATCTTCTTTTCCAGGGAGGAACTTTACAGTAGGACTTTGGCTGGGAGCATCACCACACCTCCACTGCTCATTGTATTTTACAAGCAACATTCCAGTATCGATCCCATGTGGAACGTCCGGCATCTGGGTATGTACCAAACAATTGTGATACTGCTCCCTCAGTGTGTCTTTTTTTTCCAGGTCTGGAACTGGACACCTAGTCAGTGACGCAGCAAATTAATGTTTTCTTCCTCTGTTTTATACTTTGTTCTTGAAGAAATGCTACTTTACAATCCATTTTTGGAGCTTGTAGGCCTTCAATTTTGTCTTCTTTTTTTGAACTGCTAGGGGGATGGTTCTTGAATTGACTTCCAGAGATCACTTCTCTGTTTCCTTTTTCTACATATATACTGGATCTGAAGTGATCTTAGGTATTTGTTCCAAGACTGTTGAGAGGAACAGACATTCATACCTGTTTTGCTGCCAGTGAAACCCCAGTGCTGGGAGAGCTGTCTTAGGTTTTGTTTCCAATGAACAACATGTAGGCTGCAGAATAGCTCTGGCTATTTATGGGGTTTTGAAGAACTTGGAAGTTACAGCAGTATATTAAAATAGATACAGAGACAGATCAAAGTGGCATTCAGTTGCACCTGATTTTACCTTAGCCTGATTTCTGCCTCCTATATCACCTCCCTTCTCTACAGATGACGTCCTTTGTTTTGGTAAGTTAAGATATTGCCTGTTTGAATTTCTGCAGCCGTTATTTCAGGCACTGATGTTTCTTTTTCAATAAAAGGCTCTAGTGCTGGAAAAAGGTACTCTCCTCAGTTTGTGAAAGCTGCCAAGCTGCTTCATTGGAATGGCCATTTCAAACCATGGGGAAGAACGGCTTCATATGCTGAAGTGTGGGAGAAGTGGTACATCCCTGACCCTACAGGCAAGTTCAACCTCATCCGCAGACATTCAGAAGCCTATGAAGCAAAATAGAGTCGATTTCAATAACTGCTGGTGCTTTCTCAGGAAACTTTGGGAGCCAAACAGGACAGTTTTTTTTGTAGCCAACTCATACTACAGAGCAGTCCTTGCCTTCTGGAGCACAAGGTGATTCACTTACTCAGGTGCAGTTCTGACGTGCACAAGCCAAAGGAGAGTCACTTCACTTGTGCAACTGAAGGTGCTACTCCAGCAGCACTATGGAAAGCAAGGAAGGATGTTCTCAAACGTGGACTTGTTAGTTCATTTCTGTCCATTCTGCTCTTTAGTCTTTTAGAGGAGGCTCATTTAGCTGCCTACAGGAAGAAATGGTTTTGAAGAACAAGATACAACTTCAGCTGGTGCTTGCACCGTCAAAAACCTGCACAGCGATGTACTGTAATTAAGAGCTGCTTGGGTTTTGTTCTGGGGTGGTTTGGTTGTTTTCTGTTTTCTTATCCTGTGAAAATTTCCCCAACAACCCTTTCTTGCATGAAGTCTCCTCCCAGCCGTTTCTCTGTAAGTCATTCTGGCAGAGTTCTGTACAACTGAATTGGTTGTTTTTTTGAGAGATGAATTTTCTCATTATTATTTCACTATGCAAAGTGGTTTTAACTGCCAGTGAACACTAAAACACCTTTTGTTGTAAAGTGGTGAAGAAAACTGTTCAGTAATAAAAGCTAATTTTAACACGTTGACTCAAGCCTCAGGTAAATGGCAATCTGATTCTAATCTTGATCTATCTATGAAGTATGTTTCCTTCTTACTTAAATACAGTAGCAAGTGATTGAAACTGGAGTTAAACAATTTCATCTTTGTGAATCTCATTCTAAAATTGTGCAAAAATAGTATTTTGGGGAATTAGGAATTACAGATTAATGGAATTGTTACTGTGAAGTTCCTCCTAGTTCTCTCAAGTCAGCATGGTTCTGCTATAGAAGCTTTTCCCACTGTGCCTTCCTCAGCCCAGCCCTTCAGGCTCATCAAGTGAGATTCCTGTGCCCTTTAGCAGTTGGCTGCCCATCACTTCTACAGGTAAGTAGTTTTTTTCATAGTTGTGTTAAGTTTTAGTGACTATTATTAGCAGCTGCTCTATCCCAGCAGCTATGGTGACAACAATTCCATTTAATACAGGTTTGAACTGAAGTTGTCATTGTTATTCAATAATACTGCTTGTGAACTGTCCTTAGTGCAAGATGTTTAGGCTAAAGGCTTTGTGTTAATGCAGTGCTGGGCTGAGTGTTGCATGGCCTGAGACACAGGGCAGCAGAGAGCTAATGGCCTCACTCATGTATGAATGTGCTTTACAACTCAGCAGGATTCCCAGCTGCAGTCGCTGCCTCCAGTTCTCTCATGGATTTTTATCTGTTGGTTTATCTGTTATTTTCCTGGGTTTTGATGAACAAGAACCATTCTTGTCCTTGAAGTGGTTAGGTGTAATGAGTTGAGTTACCAAACACTGAAATGTTGCACTAGATCAGCTTGACATCAGCTTAATTCTGATGACCAGGGTGTCTCTTAGCAGGCTTAAGCAAAGTACACGCGTCTCTCTCTCCACTTGGTACATTTTTTTAAGGTGCCAAGGACTAACAACATACTATCTGTTAAAGAATACAGAAGTCAGACCTTTAATAGGAAAAGAAAAACATGCCAAGGAGGAGCATGGTTGATGTGAGGCACTTATTCTGACTGCTCAACTTGCTGAGCATCTGCAGGGCCGCTTGGCAATCCTCTTGCTACCCCCTGAGCACAGGAACACATCCTTATTGCACAGGGCAACCTTTTGCTTTACAGTTAACCAGTTGTTGCTCTGTCTTACGGATGTCATCAGGAAACACATTTCCCAGTGAAGGTTCTGGACATCAAAAGCAGAGCTTACTAGTACACCTATGTCTAGCTGAAATAAGTGGTATTTTTCTACCCAGCCTTTACATGTGGAAATTCCACAAGTTTTGCAAGAGCATCCTGAAATGTTACTGACTTAAGTCACGTTCTAGAGGTGCAGCCTCTAATCCTCTAGGAAAAACCAGGATGAAGTCTTACCTGGAAATTTGACTGAATGAAACATTCAGTATTGTGGGGTTTTTTTCGTTTCAATACATGTTTTTTCCTAAGGCACAGTCTTAAATCAGTCTTTTTTAAAATAGGTTTTAATACAGGAACTAAGTTTAGGAAACCAACTGTATTCAGCTTTAAGTCCTAGACTTCTATAAAATCTGGAATAAAGACGATATACTTGTATATACATCATTTGACAGCAATAATGACGAATCTTTGCAGCAGCTCTGGCATGCAGCATTCCTCCAACTTTTGCCAGAACACAAGTCTTCATGACGGTTCTGAAAGCCAGTATTAAGTCTGCAAATGTTGTCTTCACACATAATTCATTACACATAGTCTGTATTAAAATCGTAGGCGTCATCCTCCTCTGCTTTCCTGTCCAAGCTGAGCGATGGTGAATTGGAATGTTCATTTTCTGAGAAAAGAAAATGCTGTGTTAGTGTAACCCTTGCAAGTGCTAGAGCACCAGGCACTATTTTTCAAGCCAGGGTTTTTAGTACAGACCTGCTGTCTCCTTTTCTGAACCTGTAGGACCTGTTTCTCGTTTTCCCAGCTTTGCTTTCCTGCTGACTTGAGCTCTGCTTTCCTACAAGTCAGGAGGGTCAGACATAAGTGTTTATTCAGCCATCACTAATGTTGTACTTGCCTAAAAAACTTTGTAAAAGAGACTGATGGTGTGGATGTCTCCTTCTAACAGATGAGACTTAAAATAAGGGTTGGGATTTTTGCTTAATTAACAAAACAACCTTATCTCCAGGAGAAAGGCTTTTTTGATTACTCTTGGTAGCATCACACTGCCTCCACAGTCTCAGTTTAACACAGGATACTGACTGGGTACGTGGTGTCAGGATCTGAACAGGTATAAGGAGCCTAATAAAACCCTGATTTACCTCTTCAACATCCATCTCTTCCTCTACATCATCTTCATCATAATCACTTTCTGTGAAATCCTCCTCTTCTTCATCTTCCTCCTCTTCCTCCTTGCTTGTTTCCAAGTTTTCCCATGCTGATACTTCCTCTATCACTTTGTTTTCTTCTATTGTCCCATTTGCCATACCAGCTGACTGGAAAATGATGCTGTTTGCTGGGCTAGGGTATTTCAAAGCTAGGAAAGGTATAGGAAGGATCTGTTAAGTCACTGTTAGCTAGCACCAGATGTAATACCTGCCTACTAAGAACTGCTATTTTAGGTCAGGAACAGGAAAAGTCCTGCTCCTTCCCTTCCAGAGGTCACCACTCACACATAAGCAGGTAGAACAAATGACAGGTCTCTGGATAGCTTGCCCTGACGCATCTACAGAAGCTGCTAGCTGAAACACTTGTATCAGTGTTTACATGCTCTTCAATGGAAGATTAGGTCAGATGAGAAGAAACTAAGCACTAGCCAGGGGTACTTTGTGTTAACAGCACACAGATGCACTGCTCTGTTGCATCAAAATCAAGGTTTTTTTTCTTACAGGGTTCATATTGCCAAAGCTATTGCATAAAGCCCAAGAGGACTTGCATTCAAAATCCCCACTGAAACTTCCCATTACCACTCTTAGTGGTTCCAGAGCATTACAGCAATAGTCCTACCTTCAACAGTTCGGTTGTTTTCTTCTTCTAGGTTCTTTAAATTAAAGCACTGCTGCATTTCAGCTATTTTGTCTTCTGTAAGATACGGTGGTGGCCTCTGAGGTTCTGGAGGTTGTGAGTGGTAGCTTACCTTAGCTCTGGGAAAAATTAAACCAAAGATAACGTAGTTAAATCTCTGTATTTAAAGATAAAACCCAGAGCACAAACTTCTCAAACTCCTCACCCTAACAACTCATTATTACCTGATTAATAGCAGTTAAATAGCTGTTTAAATTTTACTCTGAAGTTGTCCATAAGAGTATTAAGTAGACACCCCACTCCTCAGGGGAAAAACAAACTGTCTACTTTCTTACCACTAAGCATCTGCTTATGCAAGTATAAGCTGTAAATGCAGCAGGACTCGGAGCTTCTCCTGTTCTGGATTAACGACGTGAAAAAGGTAAGCAACATAAATCAAAATTCATAGCATACATACCCTGTCCAGTCAGAAAGCAGCAACTGAGCTATATTCTCTGTGTCAGGAACACCTCCCTTTTTCAGCATACCCCTTTTCTGAGCAAGTAGAGCTAAAAATTCTTCAGTGTCCTCAAAGTCTGGGATATTATAGCGCATCATTACCTAGTGTGAAAAACTGCATTCAGAGAGAGGTACCCACCTTTCTCCTTAAGAGTAAAACAAACAGCAAATCAAATAGAAATATAAGGACAAAAAAGCATGTGAAAAACTATTTTCTTTCTTCTGCACGTGGGTGTAAACATTCCAAAGCAAAATGCCTACTTCATCAACAAATTCAGCTGCTGTTCACCCATGTTAGTGGGTGTGTAGAGACAGCACACTGGTTTGTGAAAAGTTACCACAGAGCTGAATGGGAATTAGGCTGAGGTTCATCTGCTTGAGACCAGAGTGAAATCAGAGTTGGATCTGAGGTCCTCACTGTAATAGTAGGAAGCAGTCAGAATATCCTCATTTTTCACTCTGTTATATTGTGAGATCTTAAAAGTAGGGTTTTTTTTTAAAGACCATAAAAGTTAAGAGGGAAACAGACTGGCTGACAACGGGAAACTGGAAACAGACTGGCTGACTGCTCATGGCATGCTGTCCCTGCCTCTGGTCATAAGGATGAAAGATCGCACTCAGCCTTGGCTACATGTCAAAGTTTGCCACTGTGTGGTACGGGGAACACAGTTCAAAAGCTGCCAGAATTAGCTGAAGTGAAACCATCTTTCATTATTGGTTTAAGAAACCTAGAGAGAAGTCAAATGCAGTGAGGTATGTGGAAAAAGATGAGCTCACCTGCTTTTTATTGCAGTGATTTAGAATGGCATGTACTCCTTCAAGCACATCTGCTGAGCCTGGTTCTTCAGTGTTTATGATACTTCTCAAGGCCAGAGCCAGGGCACTGTTGGAAGGATCTGCAATTATACTTGGACTGTCTAACAGCTTTGTCTGTTTATCAATCTGCACGATTTGCATGGACCTATTCAGAAAGAAATTCACTGTGAGTAGAGAAATACAATCAACTAGCAAAGGACTGGAATAGCAAGGGATGCATGACACAAAGCTCAGTGTTGGACTGAATGCACTTCATACAGAATCAGTTTCACTGCTTTCTCATCATATGCTTTGTGTAGGACAGAAATCTAAATGCACAAGTTTACACATTGTATTCTTTCCTGGCAGCTTGCATTGCACAGATCCAATATCTCTCATCCTCACAAAGGGAAATGTGCATTTAAAACTGCAGGCAGGGCCATACTTTGCCCTTAATGGACGGAAATTGTACACAAGCAAACTCAAACAACAAATGAGGAAAGGAACAACTTCTATCAGACTTGGCTTACTTGGTAACACCTCTTGTCAGGCCAACATTGCAAGCACGAACTCCTTTAAGGCTGTTGATTATGCTGCTCTTTCCCACGTTAGGAAAACCTGAAGAAAATCACACAAATCCTGTTAAGTTAAATAAGAAAACTCTGTGTAACCGATAAAAACCTGCTGCTTGTAGGTTTTTTGGTAAAAGTGCATCTTCAGTGTGAGATCAGAGTTGGATCTGAAGTCTTCACTACAGAAGTAAGATAAAACCTTTATCCTCATTTCTCACACTGCTAGTAAGAACACTGAATGCAACGCCACAAATCTTATCAGCTTCGAGGAAGACGGTGCAAGCTGCATGGTATGGAACCTGCTTCTCTTGTTTCCCCAAGCTGGTGAATCAGCTAAGGCTGCAAACATCCACAGGTCCCATACACTACATGCATCGAAGTGCAACAGATCACCCTCAACCGAAGCACTACACTAGTGACTCATAGACGAAAGTAAGGACAATGACTAGAAAGCCCATTAGTAAGTCACATCGTTTTACCCAATTTATAATAGAGAATACCAAAGCTTTCCAGGAACAGAAGGAAACTCCTCCTGTCTCTCTAAACACTTACCTACTACCCCAACTTGAATGGCTCTGTTCTGAGTCTTGCCATACTCCTGAAGAAGCTTCAAAAGGCACTTGCTTCCAAAACACTGAGTGGTTCTTGCTAAATCAACACGTACACGTCTTTTTGTCACTTGTTCCTGATAGAGGATTCAAAGGCCAAGAAAAACCCCATGGTCAGGAGCTATTTAGGAAGGTAAGGATGTTCAAATTTATCTACTGTAATGTTTCTACATCCTGTCCTTAAATGATGTTAATGTGGTCTTCTAAACAGAAGAAATTTGTTGAGTAAGTTGGCTAATCACTGAAGTGACAGTAAAAAGAGGTAGTTAGAAACAGCAATGTGAACTGACTTAGAGAGCTTCTGATTTCATTTCAGGCTGTACTGCAGATTTGTTGGGTAACCATAAACCAGTCATCTACATTCAGATGGTAGAATCCTTAACTCTGAAAACTCACTGAAGAGACTCCAGCTTTTTGAAGGATTTCAAACCCTGCTTTCTGGGGTGCAGTTTCTGTACCATTTTGCAGGTGGGTCTATTTCACTATGCTGTTATCAGGGTTAAGCCCTTTGAAGCATTAATACTTGCACAACTCCAAGGAGCATCTTTAAAGAGTTGAGATTAGGACACAGGGAGCTAACCCTTCATACTCATAATGTCAGGTGCTGCCTTTGTTTGATGAATGCATTAGCACAGCCTGTACTGCTTTATCTAGGCAAGAATTGAGATGTAACTGGTGCAACCATCCTTTGGAGAAGATGAAAAACTCCTCATCTTTCTCCCCTCACCTTTCTTCTTGCTTTTACTCCAGTACAGCAGCCTGGGCACAAATAACTATGTATTTTCACAGCAAGAATTTCGCTGGTGTATTACTACAAAGCTTAGTCAAAGTGCAAAGGCACATCCACCAGTCCCAGCACTATAATCAAACAGGGGGAAAAGGAATATTAACAAGAGTTTCTATTTCTCAACCTGTATGACTATAACCATATACAACCTAAGTCATGAGACAGTCTGCAGTGCTCTTACCATAGTCTTGTCCTTCATCAGTGTCGCTGATTTAAAAGCAACTGTTGGAAACTCCTTATTCAAATAATTCAACCACTTTTCTAGGTTCTCCTTGGTCACTAAATCTGGAAAAAAAAACCCCAAACAAATCACAGTCCTTGAATTTTTATGAGTCTTAAATGTTTTTGTGTGAAGGAAATGTAATGTGGGATCAGGAACCAGGCTGGATCCTGCTTTTGTGAGGATTCTTTCGAACAGCAACAGAAGGGAGACAATACTTCTCCAAGGCAAATTTCAAATCCAATTATTGCACTGATCTGCTGATAGGTACCTAACTCATCCTTGCCTTGGGGGGGACCAGCAGCACGACCTCTGCCTGCTCACCTACGTTCACAAAAGTGTTCAAAACTGGAAGACCTTAAACTTCTGCCAAAATCGGCTGAGACTGGCCAATGCCTTCAGAAGCTCTTGCAAAAGAAAGGGACTAAGCTGCGGTTACCTGTCTGTGGCTTTTATCACACTAGACTAAGAAGTGGAGAAAATGTGATCCCTTCAGTAAGGCAGTGAGCTCAGAGTTGGATCTTATGTCTTCAGTGGAAACTCAGATTCCTTTAAGGTCTTCTTCATAGCTCACCTACCACAGAACTACACAGTGACCAAGTAACACTTCCAGAAGATCTGTGCTTCTTACCGATTTTGTTCAGAACCAACAGGAGCTTCTTGTCTCCTCCAGAACAAGTTACAGCTTGCTCCAGTTGAGGACACCGGCAGCCCATTGGATCTCGTGCATCTAAAACCTCCAGAACCACATCTGAGGCCTCGAGCACCTAGGTTGGAACAAGGAGAGAAAACTCAAATGAGACCAGTTGACAACTGTGGAATAACTGTGATTTCAAACAGTTACCGTTGAACTTCACAGAATGATGGGTGAGGTTTCATACAACAGTTGTTTGAGATCCTTTCTCCTGCACTACAAACCAGAAAGCTGAAGCAATTTCCATCTCTTTTCTCCAAAGGCAAGAAACCCTTGCACACTACTACCTCACTACTACAGGAACTCTTTGATCGTTCAGCGTGTACTGACATTGGCTCAAGAAGTCCAAGGTGTGAAAGTGCTGGATGTCTTCATAGACTGAAACCCTGTAGCAAAATCCCCTACTTCAGCATTCAAGTTTATCACAAACAACCTTGACACTCTCTAGCAGCTGCAAAAAAAAGGAAAATAACAAGTGGTCTCATTCCTGACTCTCATCAAATGATATAAAAGTAGTTGAAGCACCTCACCTTCTTGAGCTCCCTGCAGAACCATTGCTTGGAATTCTTAGCCGGCAGTTTGTTAGTCTTTGCTTTAGATTTGCGAGAGGATTCCTGAATGTAAATGAAACCCAAAGGGAATGATTTAGCTGAGAATTAAGTGCTGTACGCTGGTATTATCTTGCACTCGCGTGCACATACAGCATAAAAATATAACTGCTGAAGGAGACGTAGTTTCAGGACGACTTTTATCTTCCAAGAGTCAAAATCATGCCAGACACTTACCTTTCCCTCTGCTTTCTCCTTGGTTTTGGCTGCATTCTTTTTAGCTTCAAGCTTCCTCTTCTTTTCATGTTCTTTCTGTCTGTTGAGCTTCTGCTTTTGTTTTAGTTCTTCAAGCTGATTGCAAGCAAAGACCCAGGACAGATAAAATACATTTGAAAGTGGCAAGGAAGACTCTTCTTTCTCCCCATTTACTTATTTGTGATAGAAGTCACAGCTGCTGCTTCTTCTTCCCAAGTGACACTGGGCATAACTTTTGCGTCCTACCCTTTAAACTGTTACCTTCAATTCCCCTCAAAACCAGAGGCATCCATTAGCTACACCCCCAAAATAACAGCCATGCACCAACCCCATTACAAATGGTAAGGATGCTGTTCTCTTGCCACATCGTTTCATACTACAGACAGCAGATCCTTCTTTCTGTATAATTATATAATGCCAATACTTCACTTTTTGCATTCTGATGGGCCATCTATGCACCTTAAATCACAAGCAACTTGGACTGCATGGAAATGACACTTCCAGCATGTTTGTACCATAAAGGGCACAGAAATAAATGCATTATTTTCCCAAAGTACGTGAGTAGTGGGGCCACACAGAGTCTCCCCACGACTGCACCTCCGGGTGTGCACACAAAGCTTCCTCAGTTCTGATCCTCTTTGTCACAAACACTATTTTACCCTCTGCTTCCTTTGCTCTGCCTCCCGGAGCAGCTCTTCCTTAAACGGCGCAGCACTGGGGACGCCGGGATCTTTCTTGGGCTTTTTACGTCCGTGTTTCTTGGCCTCTTTCCTGACCTTTCGATGGTGCTCTCTGATCTGAAGACAGGAACAAGAATATTTTCTCAGTCTAAGATAAAAAAATAATATATATA